>CAHIKZ030003391.1:1242500-1492500 GCA_903632075.3 Acanthosepion pharaonis | reverse complement strand
GTGTGTGTAACTTTTGTGAAATATATTTTATTCTGAAATTGTAAGAGTTCATCTTAATATTACATATATTACTGTTATAGTCCAGGTTAGGACCAAGGAAGAACAACACGAACACAAGAGTAGAAATAACGAAGGTATATTACACGAAATAATAATACAAGATGTGGAAGGTGTTAGTATGACTGTCAGTCTGGTTTGGAGTGAACTACTATCGGCTCGACTCGATTCGGTATCTAGCCACCCCCCCACGAGGGTTGCATGTGACACAAGGCCGAGTTTAACGTGTGTTTCCCGAGCACGTAGGCTCGGCCAAAAAAATGCCCGTAGAACCCGTATAAACGGGATCGGGTTGGTCAACGAGACTCTGCCCTTCGACGAAGCCTCGTCTGGGTTCCTCTCTGCTCAGAGGCAGAGAATTCGACCGTCAAGCCAAGAAACTCAGCTTGATTCGGTATCTAGCCACCCCCCCCACGAGGGTTGCATGTGGCATAAGGCCGAGTTTATCGTGGGTTTCCCGAGCCCGTAGGCTCAGCCAAAAAATTCCCGTATAACCCGTATAAACGAGATCGGGTTGGTCATTTCTCCCCGAACGAGATTATGCCCTTCGGCGGAACCTCGTCCGGGTTCCTCTCTGCTCAGAGGCAGAGAGTTCGACCGTCAAGCCAAGAAGCTCAGCTTGATTCAGTATCTAGCCACCCCCCCACGAGGGTTGCATGCGACACAAGGTCATTTTTATCGTGGGTCTCCCGAGCCCGCAGGCTCAGCCAAAAATATGCCCGTATGACTCGTAAAAACGAGATAAGGGTAGGTCATTCACCCCGAACGAGATTCTGCCCTTCGGCGGAACCTCGTCCGGGTTCCTTTCTGCTCAAAAGCAGAGAGTTCGACCGTCAAGTCGAGAAGCTCGGCTTGATTCGTCCATCTCTCTTGAGAGGGGTAGTATACATAGTGTTAGGAAGGGTTCATTCTGTAGTTATAGGTAAGGACCCATGATAATTACAAAAATGTCCCGATTTTTTGTTTTGTTTTGTTGTCGTCTTCAAATTGCTTCACTTATCCTCTTCAATAATTCTCATTTTTTTTTTCGGGCAAGCTGTTTGTTCTAAAGAGAAAAGAAGTGCCTGATGATGCTTTTTAAGTGAATTGCATTGTATTATTCACACTTCTTTTAATTTAAAGAGGGCCGACAAGATTATTAGGATAGGTTCGTATGAATAGAATATGTATTCTTTTGTTTAGTTTGGTTTCGTTTATTTTGTTTTACGACATATCAACCTCAATGGGTTATTTAATGCCGACAAGATTTTTAGGATAGGTTCGTATGAATAGAATATGTATTCTTTTGGTTTAGTTTGGTTTTAATGCGTTTATTTTGTTTTACGACATATCAACCTCAATGGGTTATTTAATGCCGACAAGATTTTTAGGATAGGTTCGTATGAATAGAATATGTATTCTTTTGTTTAGTTTGGTTTCGTTTATTTTGTTTTTACGACATATCAACCTCAATGGGTTATTTAATGCCGACAAGATTTTTAGGATAGGTTCGTATGAATAGAATATGTATTCTTTTGTTTAGTTTGGTTTCGTTTATTTTGTTTTACGACATATCAACCTCAATGGGTTATTTAATGCCGACAAGATTTTTAGGATAGGTTCGTATGAATAGAATATGTATTCTTTTGGTTTAGTTTGGTTTCGTTTATTTTGTTTTACGGCATATCAACCTCAATGGGTTATTTAATGCCGACAAGATTTTTAGGATAGGTTCGTATGAATAGAATATGTATTCTTTTTGTTTAGTTTGGTTTCGTTTATTTTGTTTTACGACATATCAACCTCAATGGGTTATTTAATGCCGACAAGATTTTTAGGATAGGTTCGTATGAATAGAATATGTATTCTTTTGTTTAGTTTGGTTTCGTTTATTTTGTTTTACGGCATATCAACCTCAATGGGTTATTTAATGCCGACAAGATTTTTAGGATAGGTTCGTATGAATAGAATATGTATTCTTTTGTTTAGTTTGGTTTCGTTTATTTTGTTTTACGACATATCAACCTCAATGGGTTATTTAATGCCGACAAGATTTTTAGGATAGGTTCGTATGAATAGAATATGTATTCTTTTGTTTAGTTTGGTTTCGTTTATTTTGTTTTACGACATATCAACCTCAATGGGTTATTTAATGCCGACAAGATTTTTAGGATAGGTTCGTATGAATAGAATATGTATTCTTTTGTTTAGTTTTTCGTTTCGTTTATTTTGTTTTACGACATATCAACCTCAATGGGTTATTTAATGCCGACAAGATTTTTAGGATAGGTTCGTATGAATAAAATATGTATTCTTTTGTTTAGTTTGGTTTCGTTTATTTTGTTTTTTTACGACATATCAACATCAATGGGTTATTTAATGCCGACAAGATTTTTAGGATAGGTTCGTATGAATAGAATATGTATTCTTTTGTTTAGTTTGGTTTCGTTTATTTTGTTTTACGACATATCAACCTCAATGGGTTATTTAATGCCGACAAGATTTTTAGGATAGGTTCGTATGAATAGAATATGTATTCTTTTGTTTAGTTTGGTTTCGTTTATTTTGTTTTACGACATATCAACCTCAATGGGTTATTTAATGCCGACAAGATTTTTTAGGATAGGTTCGTATGAATAGAATATGTATTCTTTTTGTTTAGTTTGGTTTCGTTTATTTTGTTTTACGACATATCAACCTCAATGGGTTATTTAATGCCGACAAGATTTTTAAGATAGGTACGTATGAATAGAATATGTATTCTTTTGTTTAGTTTGGTTTTGTTTATTTTGTTTTACGGCATATCAATCTCAATGGGTTATTTAATGCCGACAAGATTTTTAGGATAGGTTCGTATGAATAGAATATGTATTCTTTTGTTTAGTTTGGTTTCGTTTATTTTGTTTTACGACATATCAACCTCAATGGGTTATTTAATGCCGACAAGATTTTTAGGATAGGTTCGTATGAATAGAATATGTATTCTTTTTTTAGTTTGGTTTCGTTTATTTTGTTTTACGACATATCAACCTCAATGGGTTATTTAATGCCGACAAGATTTTTAGGATAGATTCGTATGAATAGAATATGTATTCTTTTGTTTAGTTTGGTTTTATTTATTTTGTTTTACGGCATATCAACCTCAATGGGTTATTTAATGCCGACAAGATTTTTAGGATAGGTTCGTATGAATAGAATATGTATTCTTTTTGTTTAGTTTGGTTTCGTTTATTTTGTTTTACGGCATATCAACCTCAATGGGTTATTTAATGCCGACAAGATTTTTAGGATAGGTTCGTATGAATAGAATATGTATTCTTTTGTTTAGTTTGGTTTCGTTTATTTTGTTTTACGGCATATCAACCTCAATGGGTTATTTAATGCCGACAAGATTTTTAGGATAGGTTCGTATGAATAGAATATGTATTCTTTTGTTTAGTTTGGTTTTGTTTATTTTGTTTTACGGCATATCAACCTCAATGGGTTATTTAATGCCGACAAGATTTTTAGGATAGGTTCGTATGAATAGAATATGTATTCTTTTGTTTAGTTTGGTTTCGTTTATTTTGTTTTACGACATATCAACCTCAATGGGTTAATTAATGCCGACAAGATTTTTAGGATAGGTTCGTATGAATAGAATATGTATTCTTTTGTTTAGTTTGGTTTCGTTTATTTTGTTTTTTAGGATAGGTTCGTATATCAATATGTATTCTTTTGTTTAGGTTTCGTTTAATTTGTTTTACGGCATGTCAAGATTTTTTAATGCCGACAAGATTTTTAGGATAGGTTCGTATGAATAGAATATGTATTCTTTGGTTTAGTTTGGTTTCGTTTATTTTGTTTTACGACATATCAACCTCAATGGGTTATTTAATGCCGACAAGATTTTTTAGGATAGGTTCGTATGAATAGAATATGTATTCTTTTTGTTTAGTTTGGTTTCGTTTATTTTGTTTTACGACATATCAACCTCAATGGGTTATTTAATGCCGACAAGATTTTTAGGATAGGTTCGTATGAATAGAATATGTATTCTTTTGGTTTAGTTTGGTTTTGTTTATTTTGTTTTACGGCATATCAACCTCAATGGGTTATTTAATGCCGACAAGATTTTTAGGATAGGTTCGTATGAATAGAATATGTATTCTTTTGTTTAGTTTAGTTTATTTTGTTTCGTTTATTTTTTAATGTTTTTTAGGATAGTTCGTATGAATAGAATATGTTCATATTTGTTTTACAATATCCTCAATGGGTTATTTAATGCCGACAAGATTTTTAGGATAGGTTCGTATGAATAGAATATGTATTCTTTTGTTTAGTTTGGTTTCGTTTATTTTGTTTTACGACATATCAACCTCAATGGGTTATTTAATGCCGACAAGATTTTTAGATAGATTCGTATGAATAGAATATGTATTCTTTGGTTTAGTTTGGTTTTGTTTATTTTGTTTTACGGCATATCAACCTCAATGGGTTATTTAATGCCGACAAGATTTTTAGGATAGGTTCGTATGAATAGAATATGTATTCTTTTGTTTAGTTTGGTTTCGTTTATTTTGTTTTACGACATATCAACCTCAATGGGTTATTTAATGCCGACAAGATTTTTAGGATAGGTTCGTATGAATAGAATATGTATTCTTTTGTTTAGTTTGGTTTCATTTATTTTGTTTTACGGCATATCAACCTCAATGGGTTATTTAATGCCGACAAGATTTTTAGGATAGGTTCGTATGAATAGAATATGTATTCTTTTGTTTAGTTTGGTTTCGTTTATTTTGTTTTACGACATATCAACCTCAATGGGTTATTTAATGCCGACAAGATTTTTAGGATAGGTTCGTATGAATAGAATATGTATTCTTTTGTTTAGTTTGGTTTCGTTTATTTTGTTTTACGACATATCAACCTCAATGGGTTATTTAATGCCGACAAGATTTTTAGGATAGGTTCGTATGAATAGAATATGTATTCTTTTGTTTAGTTTGGTTTCGTTTATTTTGTTTTTTACGACATATCAACCTCAATGGGTTATTTAATGCCGACAAGATTTTTAGGATAGGTTCGTATGAATAGAATATGTATTCTTTTTTTGTTTAGTTTGGTTTCGTTTATTTTGTTTTTACGGCATATCAACCTCAATGGGTTATTTAATGCCGACAAGATTTTTAGGATAGGTTCGTATGAATAGAATATGTATTCTTTTGTTTAGTTTGGTTTCGTTTATTTTGTTTTACGGCATATCAACCTCAATGGGTTATTTAATGCCGACAAGATTTTTAGGATAGGTTCGTATGAATAGAATATGTATTCTTTTGTTTAGTTTGGTTTCGTTTATTTTGTTTTACGGCATATCAACCTCAATGGGTTATTTAATGCCGACAAGATTTTTAGGATAGGTTCGTATGAATAGAATATGTATTCTTTTGTTTAGTTTGGTTTCGTTTATTTTGTTTTACGGCATATCAACCTCAATGGGTTATTTAATGCCGACAAGATTTTTTAGGATAGGTTCGTATGAATAGAATATGTATTCTTTGTTTAGTTTGGTTTCGTTTATTTTGTTTTACGACATATCAACCTCAATGGGTTATTTAATAGCCGACAAGATTTTTTTTAGGATAGGTTCGTTATGAATAGAATATGTATTCTTTTTTTGTTTAGTTTGGTTTCGTTTATTTTGTTTTACGACATATCAACCTCAATGGGTTATTTAATGCCGACAAGATTTTTTAATGCCGAGGATAGGTTCGTATGAATAGAATATGTATTCTTTTGTTTAGTTTGGTTTTGTTTATTTTTTTTTTACGACATATCAACCTCAATGGGTTATTTAATGCCGACAAGATTTTTAGGATAGGTTCGTATGAATAGAATATGTATTCTTTTGTTTAGTTTGGTTTCGTTTATTTTGTTTTACGACATATCAACCTCAATGGGTTATTTAATGCCGACAAGATTTTTAGGATAGGTTCGTATGAATAGAATATGTATTCTTTTGTTTAGTTTGGTTTCGTTTATTTTGTTTTACGACATATCAACCTCAATGGGTTATTTAATGCCGACAAGATTTTTAGGATAGGTTCGTATAGAATAGATTCTTTTTTAGTTTGGTTTCGTTTATTTTGTATTCATTCAACCTTTGTTTTTAGTTTGGTTTCTTTTGTTTATTTTGTTTTACGGCATATCAACCTCAATGGGTTATTTAATGCCGACAAGATTTTTAGGATAGGTTCGTATGAATAGAATATGTATTCTTTTGTTTAGTTTGGTTTCGTTTATTTTGTTTTACGGCATATCAACCTCAATGGGTTATTTAATGCCGACAAGATTTTTAGGATAGGTTCGTATGAATAGAATATGTATTCTTTTTGTTTAGTTTGGTTTCGTTTATTTTGTTTTTTAGGATATTCAACCTCAATGGTTTTACGGCATATCAACCTCAATGGGTTATTTAATGCCGACAAGATTTTTAGGATAGGTTCGTATGAATAGAATATGTATTCTTTTGTTTAGTTTGGTTTCGTTTATTTTGTTTTTAGGCATGTCAACCTCAATGGGTTATTTAATGCCGACAAGATTTTAGGATAGGTTCGTATGAATAGAATATGTATTCTTTTGTTTAGTTTGGTTTCGTTTATTTTTTGTTTTTTTTACGACATATCAACCCTCAATGGGTTTCGTTAATGCCGACAAGATTTTTAGGATAGGTTCGTATGAATAGAATATGTATTCTTTTGTTTAGTTTGGTTTCGTTTATTTTGTTTTACGACATATCAACCTCAATGGGTTATTTAATGCCGACAAGATTTTTAGGATAGATTCGTATGAATAGAATATGTATTCTTTGGTTTAGTTTGGTTTTGTTTATTTTGTTTTACGGCATATCAACCTCAATGGGTTATTTAATGCCGACAAGATTTTTAGGATAGGTTCGTATGAATAGAATATGTATTCTTTTGTTTAGTTTGGTTTCGTTTATTTTGTTTTACGACATATCAACCTCAATGGGTTATTTAATGCCGACAAGATTTTTTTAGGATAGGTTTCGTATGAATAGAATATGTATTCTTTTTTGTTAGTTTGGTTTCGTTTATTTTGTTTTACGGCATATCAACCTCAATGGGTTATTTAATGCCGACAAGATTTTTAGGATAGATTCGTATGAATAGAATATGTATTCTTTGGTTTAGTTTGGTTTTCGTTTATTTTGTTTTTACGGCATATCAACCTCAATGGGTTATTTAATGCCGACAAGATTTTTAGGATAGGTTCGTATGAATAGAATATGTATTCTTTTGTTTAGTTTGGTTTCGTTTATTTTGTTTTACGGCATATCAACCTCAATGGGTTATTTAATGCCGACAAGATTTTTAGGATAGGTTCGTATGAATAGAATATGTATTCTTTTTGTTTAGTTTGGTTTTCATTTATTTTGTTTTACGGCATATCAACCTCAATGGGTTATTTAATGCCGACAAGATTTTTAGGATAGGTTCGTATGAATAGAATATGTATTCTTTTTGTTTAGTTTGGTTTCGTTTATTTTGTTTTACGACATATCAACCTCAATGGGTTATTTAATGCCGACAAGATTTTTAGGATAGGTTCGTATGAATAGAATATGTATTCTTTTGTTTAGTTTGGTTTCGTTTATTTTTTGTTTTTACGGCATATCAACCTCAATGGGTTATTTAATGCCGACAAGATTTTTAGGATAGGTTCGTATGAATAGAATATGTATTCTTTTTTGTTTAGTTTGGTTTCGTTTATTTTGTTTTTACGACATATCAACATCAACCGAGAAGATGGATAGTTATTTAATTCTTTTTGCCGACAAGATTTTAGGATAGGTTCGTATGAATAGAATATGTATTCTTTTTGTTTAGTTTGGTTTCGTTTATTTTGTTTTACGGCATATCAACCTCAATGGGTTATTTAATGCCGACAAGATTTTTAAGATAGGTTCGTATGAATAGAATATGTATTCTTTTGTTTAGTTTGGTTTCGTTTATTTTTGTTTTTCAACCTCGACGGCATATCAACCTCAATGGGTTATTTAATGCCGACAAGATTTTAGGATAGGTTCGTATGAATAGAATATGTATTCTTTTGTTTAGTTTGGTTTCGTTTATTTTGTTTTACGGCATATCAACCTCAATGGGTTATTTAATGCCGACAAGATTTTTAGGATAGGTTCGTATGAATAGAATATGTATTCTTTTGTTTAGTTTGGTTTCGTTTATTTTGTTTTACGGCATATCAACCTCAATGGGTTATTTAATGCCGACAAGATTTTTTAGGATAGGTTCGTATGAATAGAATATGTATTCTTTTGTTTAGTTTGGTTTCGTTTATTTTGTTTTTACGACATATCAACCTCAATGGGTTATTTAATGCCGACAAGATTTTTAGGATAGGTTCGTATGAATAGAATATGTATTCTTTTGTTTAGTTTGGTTTCGTTTATTTTTTTTACGACATATCAACCTCAATGGGTTATTTAATGCCGACAAGATTTTTAGGATAGGTTCGTATGAATAGAATATGTATTCTTTTGTTTAGTTTGGTTTCGTTTATTTTGTTTTACGACATATCAACCTCAATGGGTTATTTAATGCCGACAAGATTTTTTAGGATAGGTTCGTATGAATAGAATATGTATTCTTTTTGTTTAGTTTGGTTTCGTTTATTTTGTTTTACGACATATCAACCTCAATGGGTTATTTAATGCCGACAAGATTTTTAGGATAGGTTCGTATGAATAGAATATGTATTCTTTTGTTTAGTTTGGTTTCGTTTATTTTGTTTTTACGACATATCAACCTCAATGGGTTATTTAATGCCGACAAGATTTTTAGGATAGGTTCGTATGAATAGAATATGTATTCTTTTTTTTAGTTTGGTTTCATTTATTTTGTTTTACGGCATATCAACCTCAATGGGTTATTTAATGCCGACAAGATTTTTAGGATAGGTTCGTATGAATAGAATATGTATTCTTTTGTTTGGTTTGGTTTCGTTTATTTTGTTTTTTACGGCATATCAACCTCAATGGGTTATTTAATGCCGACAAGATTTTTAGGATAGGTTCATATGAATAGAATATGTATTCTTTTTTTAGTTTAGTTTGGTTTCGTTTATTTTGTTTTACGGCATATCAACCTCAATGGGTTATTTAATGCCGACAAGATTTTTAGGATAGGTTCGTATGAATAGAATATGTATTCTTTTGTTTAGTTTGGTTTCGTTTATTTTGTTTTACGGCATATCAACCTCAATGGGTTATTTAATGCCGACAAGATTTTTAGGATAGGTTCGATGAATAGAATATGTTTCTTTTGTTTAGTTTGGTTTCGTTTATTTTGTTTTTACATAATCAACCTCAATGGGTTTAAATAGGTTCGTATGAATAGAATTTCTTTTTGTTTAGTTTGGTTTCGTTTATTTTTTTTACGGCATATCAACCTCAATGGGTTATTTAATGCCGACAAGATTTTTAGGATAGGTTCGTATGAATAGAATATGTATTCTTTTTGTTTAGTTTGGTTTCGTTTATTTTGTTTTACGGCATATCAACCTCAATGGGTTATTTAATGCCGACAAGATTTTTAGGATAGGTTCGTATGAATAGAATATGTATTCTTTTGTTTAGTTTGGTTTCGTTTATTTTGTTTTACGACATATCAACCTCAATGGGTTATTTAATGCCGACAAGATTTTTAGGATAGGTTCGTATTAGAATATGTATTCTTTTGTTTAGTTTGGTTTCGTTTATTTTGTTTTACGGCATATCAACCTCAATGGGTTATTTAATGCCGACAAGATTTTTAGATAGGTTCGTATGAATAGAATATGTATTCTTTTTTTAGTTTAGTTTGGTTTCGTTTATTTTGTTTTACGGGTTCATATCAACCTCAATGGGTTATTTAATGCCTCAATGAACAAGATTTTTTAGGATAGGTTCGTATGAATAGAATATGTATTCTTTTTGTTTAGTTTGGTTTCGTTTATTTTGTTTTACGGCATATCAACCTCAATGGGTTATTTAATGCCGACAAGATTTTTAGGATAGGTTCGTATGAATAGAATATGTATTCTTTTTGTTTAGTTTGGTTTCGTTTATTTTGTTTTTACGGCATATCAACCTCAATGGGTTATTTAATGCCGACAAGATTTTTAGGATAGGTTCGTATGAATAGAATATGAATTCTTTTGTTTAGTTTGGTTTCGTTTATTTTGTTTTACGACATATCAACCTCAATGGGTTATTTAATGCCGACAAGATTTTAGGATAGGATAGGTTCGTATGAATAGAATCATGTATTCTTTTGTTTAGTTTGGTTTCGTTTATTTTTTCTTTTTTTGTTTTACGGCATATCAACCTCAATGGGTTATTTAATGCCGACAAGATTTTTAGGATAGGTTCGTATGAATAGAATATGTATTCTTTTGTTTAGTTTGGTTTCGTTTATTTTGTTTTACGGGCATATCAACCTCAATGGGTTATTTAATGCCGACAAGATTTTTAGGATAGGTTCGTATGAATAGAATATGTATTCTTTTGTTTAGTTTGGTTTCGTTTATTTTGTTTTTACGGCATATCAACCTCAATGGGTTATTTAATGCCGACAAGATTTTTAATAGAATATGATTCTTTTGTTTAGTTTGGTTTCGTTTATTTTGTTTTAGAATATCAACCTCAATGGGTTATTTAATGCCGACAAGATTTTTAGGTTCGTATGAATAGAATATGTTTCTTTTGTTTAGTTTGGTTTCGTTTATTTTGTTTTACGGCATATCAACATCAATGGGTTATTTAATGCCGACAAGATTTTTTAGGATAGGTTCGTATGAATAGAATATGTATTCTTTTGTTTAGTTTGGTTTCGTTTATTTTGTTTTACGACATATCAACCTCAATGGGTTATTTAATGCCGACAAGATTTTTAGGATAGGTTCGTATGAATAGAATATGTATTCTTTGTTTAGTTTGGTTTCGTTTATTTTGTTTTACGACATATCAACCTCAATGGGTTATTTAATGCCGACAAGATTTTTAGGATAGGTTCGTATGAATAGAATATGTATTCTTTTGTTTTAGTTTGGTTTCGTTTATTTTGTTTTACGACATATCAACCTCAATGGGTTATTTAATGCCGACAAGATTTTTAGGATAGGTTCGTATGAATAGAATATGTATTCTTTTGTTTAGTTTGGTTTCGTTTATTTTGTTTTACGACATATCAACCTCAATGGGTTATTTAATGCCGACAAGATTTTTAGGATAGATTCGTATGAATAGAATATGTATTCTTTTGTTTAGTTTGGTTTCATTTATTTTGTTTTAAGGCATATCAACCTCAATGGGTTATTTAATGCCGACAAGATTTTTAGGATAGGTTCGTATGAATAGAATATGTATTCTTTTGTTTAGTTTGGTTTTGTTTATTTTGTTTTTGGATAGGTTCATATCAACCTCAATGGGTTATTTAATGCCGACAAGATTTTTAGGATAGGTTCATGAATAGAATATGTATTCTTTTTGTTTAGTTTGGTTTCATTTATTTTGTTTTACGGCATATCAACCTCAATGGGTTATTTAATGCCGACAAGATTTTTAGGATAGGTTCGTATGAATAGAATATGTATTCTTTTTGTTTAGTTTGGTTTCGTTTATTTTTGTTTTTTACGATAGCATATCAATAGAATATCAATTTTGTTTTGGTTATTTAAATGCCGACAAGATTTTTAGGATAGGTTCGTATGAATAGAATATGTATTCTTTTGTTTAGTTTGGTTTCGTTTATTTTGTTTTACGACATATCAACCTCAATGGGTTATTTAATGCCGACAAGATTTTTAGGATAGGTTCGTATGAATAGAATATGTATTCTTTTGTTTAGTTTGGTTTCGTTTATTTTGTTTTTACGACATATCAACCTCAATGGGTTATTTAATGCCGACAAGATTTTAGGATAGGTTCGTATGAATAGAATATGTATTCTTTTGTTTAGTTTGGTTTCATTTATTTTGTTTTACGACATATCAACCTCAATGGGTTATTTAATGCCGACAAGATTTTTTAGGATAGGTTCGTATGAATAGAATATGTATTCTTTTGTTTAGTTTGGTTTCGTTTATTTTGTTTTACGACATATCAACCTCAATGGGTTATTTAATGCCGACAAAGATTTTTAGGATAGGTTCGTATGAATAGAATATGTATTCTTTTGTTTAGTTTGGTTTCGTTTATTTTGTTTTACGGCATATCAACCTCAATGGGTTATTTAATGCCGACAAGATTTTTAGGATAGATTCGTATGAATAGAATATGTATTCTTTTGTTTAGTTTGGTTTCGTTTATTTTGTTTTACGGCATATCAACCTCAATGGGTTATTTAATGCCGACAAGATTTTTAGGATAGGTTCGTATGAATAGAATATGTATTCTTTTGTTTAGTTTGGTTTCGTTTATTTTGTTTTACGACATATCAACCTCAATGGGTTATTTAATGCCGACAAGATTTTTCTTTTGTTTGGTTTGGGATAGGTTCGTATGAATAGAATATGTATTCTTTTGTTTAGTTTGGTTTCGTTTATTTTGTTTTACGGCATATCAACCTCAATGGGTTATTTAATGCCGACAAGATTTTTAGGATAGGTTCATATGAATAGAATATGTATTCTTTTGTTTAGTTTGGTTTCGTTTATTTTGTTTTTTACGACATATCAACCTCAATGGGTTATTTAATGCCGACAAGATTTTTAGGATAGGTTCGTATGAATAGAATATGTATTCTTTTGTTTAGTTTGGTTTCGTTTATTTTGTTTTTACATATCAACCTCAATGGGTTATTTAATGCCGACAAGATTTTTTGGATAGGTTCGTATGAATAGAATATGTATTCTTTTGTTTAGTTTGGTTTCGTTTATTTTGTTTTACGGCATATCAACCTCAATGGGTTATTTAATGCCGACAAGATTTTTAGGATAGGTTCGTATGAATAGAATATGTATTCTTTTGTTTAGTTTGGTTTCGTTTATTTTGTTTTACGGCATATCAACCTCAATGGGTTATTTAATGCCGACAAGATTTTAGGATAGGTTCGTATGAATAGAATATGTATTCTTTTGTTTAGTTTGGTTTCGTTTATTTTGTTTTACGGCATATCAACCTCAATGGGTTATTTAATGCCGACAAGGATTTTTCGTATGATAGGTTCGTATGAATAGAATATGTATTCTTTTGTTTTTAGGATAGTTTGGTTTCGTTTATTTTGTTTTTTTTACGACATATCAACCTCAATGGGTTATTTAATGCCGACAAGATTTTTAGGATAGGTTCGTATGAATAGAATATGTATTCTTTTTGTTTAGTTTGGTTTCGTTTATTTTGTTTTACGACATATCAACCTCAATGGGTTATTTAATGCCGACAAGATTTTTTTAGGATAGGTTCGTATGAATAGAATATGTATTCTTTTGTTTAGTTTGGTTTCGTTTATTTTGTTTTACGACATATCAACCTCAATGGGTTATTTAATGCCGACAAGATTTTTAGGATAGGTTCGTATGAATAGAATATGTATTCTTTTTGTTTAGTTTGGTTTCGTTTATTTTGTTTTACGACATATCAACCTCAATGGGTTATTTAATGCCGACAAGATTTTTAGGATAGGTTCGTATGAATAGAATATGTATTCTTTTGTTTAGTTTGGTTTTGTTTTATTTTGTTTTACGACATATCAACCTCAATGGGTTATTTAATGCCGACAAGATTTTAGGATAGGTTCGTATAGAATATGTTTCGTTTATTTGAATTCGTTTTTTTTTAATATGTATTATTTAATGCCGTTTTTTTAGGATAGTTTGGTTTTTTAGTTTATTTTGTTTTTACGGCATATCAACCTCAATGGGTTATTTAATGCCGACAAGATTTTTAGGATAGGTTCGTATGAATAGAATATGTATTCTTTTGTTTAGTTTGGTTTCGTTTATTTTGTTTTTACGACATATCAACCTCAATGGGTTATTTTTAGGATGCCGATAAGATTTTTTTGTTTAGGATTTATTTTTGTTTTACGTTCAACCTCAATGTTATGAATTTTTAGATAGTTCGTATGAATATAACTTTTGTTTGGTTTGGTTTCAATATGTATTCTTTTGTTTGATTTAGTTTGGTTTCGTTTATTTTTGTTTTTAACGCCGACAAGATTTTTGCACATATCAACCTCAATGGGTTATTTAATGCCGACAAGATTTTTAGGATAGGTTCGTATGAATAGAATATGTATTCTTTTGTTTAGTTTGTTTCGTTTATTTTGTTTTAGAATATCAACCTCAATGGGTTATTTAATGCTTTTTAGGATAGGTTCGTATGAATAGAATATGTTTCTTTTGTTTTTTGGTTTCGTTTATTTTGTTTTACGACATATCAACCTCAATGGGTTATTTAATGCCGACAAGATTTTTTTTAGGATAGGATAGGTTCGTATGAATAGAATATGTATTCTTTTTGTTTAGTTTGGTTTCGTTTATTTTGTTTTTACGACATATCAACCTCAATGGGTTATTTAATGCCGACAAGATTTTTAGGATAGGTTCGTATGAATAGAATATGTATTCTTTTTTTTAGTTTGGTTTCGTTTATTTTGTTTTACGACATATCAACCTCAATGGGTTATTTAATGCCGACAAGATTTTTAGGATAGGTTCGTATGAATAGAATATGTATTCTTTTGTTTAGTTTGGTTTCGTTTATTTTGTTTTACGGCATATCAACCTCAATGGGTTATTTAATGCCGACAAGATTTTTAGGATAGGTTCGTATGAATAGAATATGTATTCTTTTGTTTAGTTTGGTTTCGTTTATTTTGTTTTTACGACATATCAACCTCAATGGGTTATTTAATGCCGACAAGATTTTTTAGGATAGGTTCGTATGAATAGAATATGTATTCTTTTGTTTAGTTTGGTTTCGTTTATTTTGTTTTACGACATATCAACCTCAATGGGTTATTTAATGCCGACAAGATTTTTAGGATAGGTTCGTAATGAATAGAATATGTATTCTTTTATTTAGTTTGGTTTCGTTTATTTTTTCGTTTTTTTTGTTTTACGGCATATCAACCTCAATGGGTTATTTAATGCCGACAAGATTTTTAGGATAGGTTCGTATGAATAGAATATGTATTCTTTTGTTTAGTTTGGTTTCGTTTATTTTGTTTTACGACATATCAACCTCAATGGGTTATTTAATGCCGACAAGATTTTTTAGGATAGGTTCGTATGAATAGAATATGTATTCTTTTGTTTAGTTTGGTTTCGTTTATTTTGTTTTACGGCATATCAACCTCAATGGGTTATTTAATGCCGACAAGATTTTTAGGATAGGTTCGTATGAATAGAATATGTATTCTTTTGTTTAGTTTGGTTTCGTTTATTTTGTTTTACGACATATCAACCTCAATGGGTTATTTAATGCCGACAAGATTTTTAGGATAGGTTCGTATGAATAGAATATGTATTCTTTTTGTTTAGTTTGGTTTCGTTTATTTTGTTTTTTACGACATATCAACCTCAATGGGTTATTTAATGCCGACAAGATTTTTAGGATAGGTTTTGTATGAATAGAATATGTATTCTTTTGTTTAGTTTGGTTTCGTTTATTTTGTTTTACGACATATCAACCTCAATGGGTTATTTAATGCCGACAAGATTTTTAGGATAGGTTCGTATGAATAGAATATGTATTCTTTTGTTTAGTTTGGTTTCGTTTATTTTGTTTTTGGCATATCAACCTCAATGGGTTATTTAATGCCGAACAAGATTTTAGGATAGGTTCGTATGAATAGAATATGTATTCTTTTGTTTAGTTTGGTTTCGTTTATTTTGTTTTACGACATATCAACCTCAATGGGTTATTTAATGCCGACAAGATTTTTAGGATAGATTCGTATGAATAGAATATGTATTCTTTTTTTAATGTTTAGTTTGGTTTCGTTTATTTTGTTTTACGGCATATCAACCTCAATGGGTTATTTAATGCCGACAAGATTTTAGGATAGGTTCGTATGAATAGAATATGTATTCTTTTGTTTAGTTTGGTTTCGTTTATTTTGTTTTACGGCATATCAACCTCAATGGGTTATTTAATGCCGACAAGATTTTTAGGATAGGTTCATATGAATAGAATATGTATTCTTTGTTTAGTTTGGTTTCGTTTATTTTGTTTTACGGCATATCAACCTCAATGGGTTATTTAATGCCGACAAGATTTTTAGGATAGGTTCGTATGAATAGAATATGTATTCTTTTGTTTAGTTTGGTTTCGTTTATTTTGTTTTTACGGCATATCAACCTCAATGGGTTATTTAATGCCGACAAGATTTTTTAGGATAGGTTCGTATGAATAGAATATGTATTCTTTTGTTTAGTTTGGTTTCGTTTATTTTGTTTTACGGCATATCAACCTCAATGGGTTATTTAATGCCGACAAGATTTTTAGGATAGGTTCGTATGAATAGAATATGTATTCTTTTTGTTTAGTTTGGTTTCATTTATTTTGTTTTACGACATATCAACCCCAATGGGTTATTTAATGCCGACAAGATTTTTTAGGATAGGTTCGTATGAATAGAATATGTATTCTTTTGTTTTAGTTTGGTTTCGTTTATTTTGTTTTACGGCATATCAACCTCAATGGGTTATTTAATGCCGACAAGATTTTTAGGATAGGTTCGTATGAATAGAATATGTATTCTTTTGTTTAGTTTGGTTTCGTTTATTTTGTTTTTAGTTTTTATATCAACCTCAATGGGTTTATTTAATGCCGACAAGATTTTTTTTAGGATAGGTTCGTATGAATAGAATATGTATTCTTTTGTTTAGTTTGGTTTCGTTTATTTTGTTTACGACATATCAACCTCAATGGGTTATTTTTAATGCCGACAAGATTTTTAGGATAGGTTCGTATGAATAGAATATGTATTCTTTTGTTTAGTTTGGTTTCGTTTATTTTGTTTTACGGCATATCAACCTCAATGGGTTATTTAATGCCGACAAGATTTTTAGGATAGGTTCGTATGAATAGAATATGTATTCTTTTGTTTAGTTTGGTTTCGTTTATTTTGTTTTTACGACATATCAACCTCAATGGGTTATTTAATGCCGACAAGATTTTTAGGGATAGGTTCGTATGAATAGAATATGTATTCTTTTTGTTTAGTTTGGTTTCGTTTATTTTGTTTTACGGCATATCAACCTCAATGGGTTATTTAATGCCGACAAGATTTTTAGATAGGTTCGTATGAATAGAATATGTATTCTTTTGTTTAGTTTGGTTTCGTTTATTTTGTTTTTACGGCATATCAACCTCAATGGGTTATTTAATGCCGACAAGATTTTTTTAGGATAGGTTCGTATGAATAGAATATGTATTCTTTTTTTTTAGTTTGGTTTCGTTTATTTTGTTTTTACGGCATATCAACCTCAATGGGTTATTTAATGCCGACAAGATTTTTAGGATAGGTTCGTATGAATATGTATTCTTTGTTTAGTTTTTTTTTCGTTGTTTTTTGTTTTGGTTTCGTTTATTTTGTTTTACGACATATCAACCTCAATGGGTTATTTAATGCCGAGAAGATTTTTAGGTTCATATGAATAGAATATGTATTCTTTGTTTAGTTTGGTTTCGTTTATTTTGTTTTACGACATATCAACCTCAATGGGTTATTTAATGCCGACAAGATTTTTAGGATAGGTTCGTATGAATAGAATATGTATTCTTTTGTTTAGTTTGGTTTCGTTTATTTTGTTTTACGACATATCAACCTCAATGGGTTATTTAATGCCGACAAGATTTTTAGGATAGGTTCGTATGGAATAGAATATGTATTCTTTTGTTTAGTTTGGTTTCGTTTATTTTGTTTTACGTTTATTTTGTTTTTACGGATAGGTTCATATCAACCTCAATGGGTTATTTAATGCCGACAAGATTTTTAGATAGGTTCGTATGAATAGAATATGTATTCTTTTTTGTTTAGTTTGGTTTCGTTTATTTTGTTTTACGGCATATCAACCTCAATGGGTTATTTAATGCCGACAAGATTTTTTAGGATAGGTTCGTATGAATAGAATATGTATTCTTTTTTAGTTTGGTTTCGTTTATTTTGTTTTACGGCATATCAACCTCAATGGGTTATTTAATGCCGACAAGATTTTAGGATAGGTTCGTTTGAATTATGTATTCTTTTGTTTAGTTTGGTTTCGTTTATTTTTGTTTACGGCATATCAACATCAATGGGTTATTTAATGCCGACAAGATTTTTAGGATAGGTTCGTATGAATAGAATATGTATTCTTTTTGTTTAGTTTGGTTTCGTTTATTTTTGTTTTACGACATATCAACCTCAATGGGTTATTTAATGCCGACAAGATTTTTAGGATAGGTTCGTATGAATAGAATATGTATTCTTTTGTTTAGTTTGGTTTCGTTTATTTTGTTTTACGGCATATCAACCTCAATGGGTTATTTAATTTTGTTTTGACCAACACAAGATTTTTAGGATAGGTTCGTATGAATAGAATATGTATTCTTTTTGTTTAGTTTGGTTTCGTTTATTTTTGTTTTTTACGACATATCAACCTCAATGGGTTATTTAATGCCGACAAGATTTTAGGATAGGTTCGTATGAATAGAATATGTATTCTTTTGTTTAGTTTGGTTTTCGTTTATTTTGTTTTACGGCATATCAACCTCAATGGGTTATTTAATGCCGACAAGATTTTTAGGATAGGTTCGTATGAATAGAATATGTATTCTTTTGTTTAGTTTGGTTTCGTTTATTTTGTTTTTACGGGCATATCAACCTCAATGGGTTATTTAATGCCGACAAGATTTTTAGGATAGGTTCGTATGAATAGAATATGTATTCTTTTGTTTAGTTTGGTTTCGTTTATTTTGTTTTACGGCATATCAACCTCAATGGGTTATTTAATGCCGACAAGATTTTTAGGATAGGTTCGTATGAATAGAATATGTATTCTTTTGTTTAGTTTGGTTTCGTTTATTTTGTTTTACGAATATCAACCTCAATGGGTTGTTTAATGCCGACAATTTTTTAGGATTTCGTATGATAGAATATGTATTCTTTGTTTAGTTTGGTTTCGTTTATTTTGTTTTACGACATATCAACCTCAATGGGTTATTTAATGCCGACAAGATTTTTAGGATAGGTTCGTAAGAATAGAATATGTATTCTTTTTGTTTAGTTTGGTTTCGTTTATTTTTTGTTTTATTTAATGCAGCATATCAACCTCAATGGGTTATTTAATGCCGACAAGATTTTTAGGATAGGTTCGTATGAATAGAATATGTATTCTTTTTGTTTAGTTTGGTTTCGTTTATTTTGTTTTACGGCATATCAACCTCAATGGGTTATTTAATGCCGACAAGATTTTTAGGATAGGTTCGTTTATGAATAGAATATGTATTCTTTTGTTTAGTTTGGTTTCGTTTATTTTGTTTTACGACATATCAACCTCAATGGGTTATTTAATGCCGACAAGATTTTTAGGATAGGTTCGTATGAATAGAATATGTATTCTTTTGTTTAGTTTGGTTTCGTTTATTTTGTTTTACGACATATCAACCTCAATGGGTTATTTAATGCCGACAAGATTTTTAGGATAGGTTCGTATGAATAGAATATGTATTCTTTGTTTAGTTTGGTTTCGTTTATTTTGTTTTACGGCATATCAACCTCAATGGGTTATTTAATGCCGACAAGATTTTTAGGATAGGTTCGTATGAATAGAATATGTATTCTTTTGTTTAGTTTGGTTTCGTTTATTTTGTTTTACGGCATATCAACCTCAATGGGTTATTTAATGCCGACAAGATTTTAGGATAGGTTCGTTTATGAATTCGAATATGTATTCTTTTGTTTTGAGTTTGGTTTCGTTTATTTTGTCGTTTTACGGCATATCAACCTCAATGGGTTATTTAATGCCGACAAGATTTTTAGGATAGGTTCGTATGAATAGAATATGTATTCTTTTGTTTAGTTTGGTTTCGTTTATTTTGTTTTACGGCATATCAACCTCAATGGGTTATTTAATGCCGACAAGATTTTTAGGATAGGTTCGTATGAATAGAATATGTATTCTTTTGTTTAGTTTGGTTTCGTTTATTTTGTTTTACGGCATATCAACCTCAATGGGTTATTTAATGCCGACAAGATTTTTAGGATAGGTTCGTATGAATAGAATATGTATTCTTTTGTTTAGTTTGGTTTCGTTTATTTTGTTTTACGACATATCAACCTCAATGGGTTATTTAATGCCGACAAGATTTTTAGGATAGGTTCGTATGAATAGAATATGTATTCTTTTGTTTAGTTTGGTTTCGTTTATTTTGTATTCTTTTATTTAATGTTTTTAGGATAGTTTGGTTTCATTTATTTTGGTTTTTTATTTTGTTTTACGCATATCAACCTCAATGGGTTATTTAATGCCGACAAGATTTTTAGGATAGGTTCGTATGAATAGAATATGTATTCTTTTGTTTAGTTTGGTTTCGTTTATTTTGTTTTACGGCATATCAACCTCAATGGGTTATTTAATGCCGACAAGATTTTTAGGATAGGTTCGTATGAATAGAATATGTATTCTTTTGTTTAGTTTGGTTTCGTTTATTTTGTTTTACGGCATATCAACCTCAATGGGTTATTTAATGCCGACAAGATTTTTAGGATAGGTTCATTATGAATAGAATATGTATTCTTTTGTTTAGTTTGGTTTCGTTTATTTTGTTTTTACGGCATATCAACCTCAATGGGTTATTTAATGCCGACAATTTTTAGGATAGGTTCGTATGAATAGAATATGTATTCTTTTGTTTAGTTTGGTTTCGTTTATTTTGTTTTTTTTACGGCATATCAACCTCAATGGGTTATTTAATGCCGACAAGATTTTTAGGATAGGTTCGTATGAATAGAATATGTCTTTTGTTTAGTTTGGTTTCGTTTATTTTGTTTTACGGCATATCAACCTCAATGGGTTATTTAATGCCGACAAGATTTTTAGGATAGGTTCATTATGAATAGAATATGTATTCTTTTGTTTAGTTTGGTTTCGTTTTTATTTTGTTTTACGACATATCATATCCGACAAGATTTTTTTGTTTGAACCTCAATGGGTTTTATTTAATGCCGACAAACCCTTTTAGGATAGGTTTTGAATAGAATAGAATATTCTTTTTTGTTTAGTTTGGTTTTCATTTATTTTGTTTTCTTTTGTTTTTTAACGTTTTTTTAGATTTCGTATGTTTATTTTTGGTTTCGTTTATTTTTGTTTTACGGCATATCAACCTCAATGGGTTATTTAATGCCGACAAGATTTTAGGATAGGTTCATAGGTTCTTTTTGTTTATTTGGTTTCATTTATATGTATTCTTTTGTTTAGTTTGGTTTCTTTTGTTTATTTTTGTTTTACGGCATGTCAACCTCAATGGGTTATTTAATGCCGACAATTTTTAGGATAGGTTCGTATGAATAGAATATGTATTCTTTGTTTAGTTTGGTTTTCGTTTATTTTGTTTTACGGCATATCAACCTCAATGGGTTATTTAATGCCGACAAGATTTTTTAGGATAGGTTCGTATGAATAGAATATGTATTCTTTTGTTTAGTTTGGTTTCGTTTATTTTTTGTTTTACGACATATCAACCTCAATGGGTTTTTAATGCCGACAAGATTTTAGGATAGGTTCGTATGAATAGAATATGTATTCTTTTGTTTAGTTTGGTTTCGTTTATTTTGTTTTACGACATATCAACCTCAATGGGTTATTTAATGCCGACAAGATTTTTAGGATAGATTCGTTTATGAATAGAATATGTATTCTTTTGTTTAGTTTGGTTTCGTTTATTTTTGTTTTTACGACATATCAACCTCAATGGGTTATTTAATGCCGACAAGATTTTTTAGGATAGGTTCGTATGAATAGAATATGTATTCTTTTGTTTAGTTTGGTTTTTTATTTGTTTTACGGCATATCAACCTCAATGGGTTATTTAATGCCGACAAGATTTTTTAGGATAGGTTCGTATGAATAGAATATGTATTCTTTTTGTTTAGTTTGGTTTCGTTTATTTTGTTTACGACATATCAACCTCAATGGGTTATTTAATGCCGACAAGATTTTTAGGATAGTTCGTATGAATAGAATATGTATTCTTTTGTTTAGTTTGGTTTCGTTTATTTTGTTTTACGACATGTCAACCTCAATGGGTTATTTAATGCCGACAAGATTTTTTAGGATAGGTTCGTATGAATAGAATATGTATTCTTTTGTTTAGTTTGGTTTCGTTTATTTTGTTTTTACGACATATCAACCTCAATGGGTTATTTAATGCCGACAAGATTTTTTAGGATGAGTTCGTATGAATAGAATATGTATTCTTTTTGTTTATTTTGGTTTCGTTTTATTTTGTTTTACGGCATATCAACCTCAATGGGTTATTTAATGCCGACAAGATTTTTAGGATAGGTTCGTATGAATAGAATATGTATTCTTTTTGTTGGTTTCGTTTCGTTTATTTTGGGTTTTTACGACATATCAATAGATTCGTATGAATAGAATGGGTTATTTTGTTTTGTATGTCAACCTGCCCGACAAGATTTTTAGGATAGGTTCGTATGAATAGAATATGTATTCTTTTGTTTAGTTTGGTTTCGTTTATTTTGTTTTACGACATATCAACCTCAATGGGTTATTTAATGCCGACAAGATTTTTAGGATAGGTTCGTATGAATAGAATATGTATTCTTTTGTTTAGTTTGGTTTCATTTATTTTTTTTTTACGGCATATCAACCTCAATGGGTTATTTAATGCCGACAAGATTTTTTAGGGATAGGTTCGTATTTTGAATAGAATATGTATTCTTTTGTTTAGTTTGGTTTCGTTTATTTTTTGTTTTACGGCATATCAACCTCAATGGGTTATTTAATGCCGACAAGATTTTAGGATAGGTTCGTATGAATAGAATATGTATTCTTTTGTTTAGTTTGGTTTCGTTTATTTTGTTTTTACGGCATATCAACATCAATGGGTTATTTAATGCCGACAAGATTTTTAGGATAGGTTCATATGAATAGAATATGTATTCTTTTGTTTAGTTTGGTTTCGTTTATTTTGTTTTTACGACATATCAACCTCAATGGGTTATTTAATGCCGACAAGATTTTTAGGATAGGTTCGTATGAATAGAATATGTATTCTTTTGTTTAGTTTGGTTTCGTTTATTTTGTTTTTTACCCAACCTCATTATATCAACCTCAATGGGTTATTTAATGCCGACAAGATTTTTAGGATAGGTTCGTATGAATAGAATATGTATTCTTTTGTTTAGTTTGGTTTTCGTTTATTTTGTTTACGACATATCAACCTCAATGGGTTATTTAATGCCGACAAGATTTTTAGGATAGGTTCGTATGAATAGAATATGTATTCTTTTGTTTAGTTTGGTTTCGTTTATTTTGTTTTACGACATATCAACCTCAATGGGTTATTTAATGCCGACAAGATTTTTAGGATAGGTTCTATGAATAGAATATGTATTCTTTTTGTTTAGTTTGGTTTTATTTTATTTTGTTTTACGACATATCAACCTCAATGGGTTATTTAATGCCGACAAGATTTTTTAGGATAGGTTCGTATGAATAGAATATGTATTCTTTTGTTTAGTTTGGTTTCGTTTATTTTGTTTTTACGGCATATCAACCTCAATGGGTTATTTAATGCCGACAAGATTTTTAGGATAGGTTCATATGAATAGAATATGTATTCTTTTTGTTTAGTTTGGTTTCGTTTATTTTGTTTTACGGCATATCAACCTCAATGGGTTTATTTAATGCCGACAAGATTTTTAGGATAGGTTCGTATGAATAGAATATGTATTCTTTTTTGTTTAGTTTGGTTTCGTTTATTTTGTTTTACGGCATATCAACCTCAATGGGTTATTTAATGCCGACAAGATTTTTTAGGATAGGTTCGGGGGAATAGAATATGTATTCTTTTGTTTAGTTTGGTTTCGTTTATTTTTTTTTTACGGCATATCAACATCAATGGGTTATTTAATGCCGACAAGATTTTTAGGATAGGTTCGTATGAATAGAATATGTATTCTTTTGTTTAGTTTGGTTTCGTTTATTTTGTTTTATTCGACATATCAACCTCAATGGGTTATTTAATGCCGACAAGATTTTTAGGATAGGTTCGTATGAATAGAATATGTATTCTTTTGTTTAGTTTGGTTTCATTTATTTTGTTTTTTTACATATCAACCTCAATGGGTTATTTAATGCCGACAAGATTTTTAGGATAGGTTCGTATGAATAGAATATGTATTCTTTGTTTAGTTTGGTTTCGTTTATTTTGTTTTTACGACATATCAACCTCAATGGGTTATTTAATGCCGACAAGATTTTTAGGATAGGTTCGTATGAATAGAATATGTATTCTTTTTTGTTTAGTTTGGTTTCGTTTATTTTGTTTTTGGTTTCACGACATATCAACCTCAATGGGTTATTTAATGCCGACAAGATTTTTTATAGGTTTCGTATGAATAGAATATGTATTCTTTTTTTTATTTAGTTTGGTTTCGTTTATTTTGTTTTTACGGCATAATAACCTCAATGGGTTATTTAATGCCGACAAGATTTTAGGATAGGTTCGTATGAATAGAATATGTATTCTTTGTTTAGTTTGTTCGTTTATTTTGTTTAGACATATCAACCTTGGGTTTATTTAATGCCGACAAGATTTTTTAGGATAGGTTCGTTATGAATAGAATATTATTTTTGTTTGTTTGGTTTACGACATATCAACCTCAATGGGTTATTTAATGCCGACATTTTTTTAGGATTTTAGTTTGATTTTGTTTTTTAGGTTCGGGTTATTTAATGCCGACATTTTTTGGATTTCGTATGAATTTGGTATTCTTTGTTTATTTGGTTTCGTTTATTTTGTTTACGGCATATCAACCTCAATGGGTTATTTAATGCCGACAAGATTTTAGGATAGGTTCGTATGAATAGAATATGTATTCTTTTTGTTTAGTTTGGTTTCGTTTATTTTGTTTTACGGCATATCAACCTCAATGGGTTATTTAATGCCGACAAGATTTTAGTATTCTTTTGTTTGTTAGGTTTCGTTATTTTGAATAGAATATGTATTCTTTTTAGGATAGTTTGGTTTCGTTTATTTGGTTTCGTTTTTTGTTTTATTTACATATCAACCTCAATGGGGTTATTTAATGCCGACAAGATTTTTAGGATAGGTTCGTATGAATAGAATATGTATTCTTTTGTTTAGTTTGGTTTCGTTTATTTTGTTTTACGGCATATCAACCTCAATGGGTTATTTAATGCCGACAAGATTTTTAGGATAGGTTCGTATGAATAGAATATGTATTCTTTTGTTTAGTTTGGTTTCGTTTATTTTGTTTTTACGTTTATTTGTTTTAGAATATGTATTCTTTTGTTTAGTTTGGTTTCGTTTATTTTTGTTTTTTACGGTATATCAACCTCAATGGGTTATTTAATGCCGACAAGATTTTTAGGATAGGTTCGTATGAATAGAATATGTATTCTTTTTTTAGTTTGGTTTCGTTTATTTTGTTTTACGGCATATCAACCTCAATGGGTTATTTAATGCCGACAAGATTTTTAGGATAGGTTCGTATGAATAGAATATGTATTCTTTTTTTTAGTTTGGTTTCGTTTATTTTGTTTTACGGCATATCAACCTCAATGGGTTATTTAATGCCGACAAGATTTTAGGATAGGTTCGTTTTATGAATAGAATATGTATTCTTTTGTTTAGTTTGGTTTCGTTTATTTTGTTTTACGGCATATCAACCTCAATGGGGTTATTTAATGCCGACAAGATTTTTTAGGATAGGTTCGTATTTGAATAGAATATGTATTCTTTTGTTTAGTTTGGTTTTTTTATTTTATTTTTGTTTTTACGGCATATCAACCTCAATGGGTTATTTAATGCCGACAAGATTTTTTTAGGATAGGTTCGTATGAATAGAATATGTATTCTTTTTTTGTTTAGTTTGGTTTCGTTTATTTTGTTTTTACGACATATCAACCTCAATGGGTTATTTAATGCCGACAAGATTTTTAGGATAGGTTCGTATGAATAGAATATGTATTCTTTTGTTTAGTTTGGTTTCGTTTATTTTGTTTTACGACATATCAACCTCAATGGGTTATTTAATGCCGACAATATTTTTAGGATAGGTTCGTATGAATAGAATATGTATTCTTTTGTTTAGTTTGGTTTCGTTTATTTTGTTTTTACGGCATATCAAATCCTCAATGGGTTATTTAATGCCGACAAGATTTTTTTAGATAGGTTCGTTATGAATAGAATATGTATTCTTTTGTTTAGTTTGGTTTCGTTTATTTTTTTTTTACGACATATCAACCTCAATGGGTTATTTAATGCCGACAAGATTTTTAGGATAGGTTCGTATGAATAGAATATGTATTCTTTTGTTTAGTTTGGTTTCGTTTATTTTGTTTTTACGGCATATCAACCTCAATGGGTTGGGTTATTTAATGCCGAATAGAATATTTTTTTGGATAGGTTCGTATGAATAGAATATGTATTCTTTTGTTTTAGTTTGGTTTCGTTTATTTTGTTTTTTTACGACATATCAACCTCAATGGGTTATTTAATGCCGACAAGATTTTTTTTTGGATAGGTTCGTATGAATAGAATATGTATTCTTTTGTTTAGTTTGGTTTCGTTTATTTTGTTTTTACGACATATCAACCTCAATGGGTTATTTAATGCCGACAAGATTTTTTTAGGATAGGTTCGTATGAATAGAATATGTATTCTTTTGTTTAGTTTGTTTCGTTTATTTTGTTTTACGACATATCAACCTCAATGGGTTATTTAATGCCGACAAGATTTTTAGGATAGGTTCGTATGAATAGAATATGTATTCTTTTTTTTTTAGGATTTAGAATTTGGTTTCGTTTATTTTTTTTGTTTTACGACATATCAACCTCAATGGGTTATTTAATGCCGACAAGATTTTTAGGATAGGTTCGTATGAATAGAATATGTATTCTTTTGTTTAGTTTGGTTTCGTTTATTTTGTTTTTTGACGACATATCAACCTCAATGGGTTTATTTAATGCCGACAAGATTTTTTAGGATAGGTTCGTATGAATAGAATATGTATTCTTTTGTTTAGTTTGGTTTCGTTTATTTTGTTTTACGACATATCAACCTCAATGGGTTATTTAATGCCGACAAGATTTTTAGGATAGGTTCGTATGAATAGAATATGTATTCTTTTGTTTAGTTTGGTTTCGTTTATTTTGTTTTACGACATATCAACCTCAATGGGTTATTTAATGCCGACAAGATTTTTAGGATAGGTTCGTATGAATAGAATATGTATTCTTTTTGTTTAGTTTGGTTTCGTTTATTTTGTTTTACGACATATCAACCTCAATGGGTTATTTAATGCCGACAAGATTTTTTAGGATAGGTTCGTTTGAATAGAATATGTATTCTTTTTGTTTAGTTTGGTTTTTCGTTTATTTTGTTTTTACGGCATATCAACCTCAATGGGTTATTTAATGCCGACAAGATTTTTAGGATAGGTTCGTATGAATAGAATATGTATTCTTTTGTTTAGTTTGGTTTCGTTTATTTTGTTTTACGGCATATCAACCTCAATGGGTTATTTAATGCCGACAAGATTTTTTGGATAGGTTCGTATGAATAGAATATGTATTCTTTTGTTTAGTTTGGTTTCGTTTATTTTGTTTTACGGCATATCAACCTCAATGGGTTATTTAATGCCGACAAGATTTTTAGGATAGGTTCGTATGAATAGAATATGTATTCTTTTTTTAGTTTATTTTGGTTTCGTTTATTTTTTTTTTTACGACATATCAACCTCAATGGGTTATTTAATGCCGACAAGATTTTTTAGGGATAGGTTCATATGAATAGAATATGTATTCTTTTGTTTAGTTTGGTTTCGTTTATTTTGTTTTTTGGCATATCAACCTCAATGGGTTATTTAATGCCGACAAGATTTTTAGGATAGGTTCGTATGAATAGAATATGTATTCTTTTTTTGTTTAGTTTGGTTTCGTTTATTTTGTTTTACGACATATCAACCTCAATGGGTTATTTAATGCCGACAAGATTTTTAGGATAGGTTCGTATGAATAGAATATGTATTCTTTTGTTTAGTTTGGTTTCGTTTATTTTGTTTTACGACATATCAACCTCAATGGGTTATTTAATGCCGACAAGATTTTTAGGATAGGTTCGTATGAATAGAATATGTATTCTTTTGTTTAGTTTGGTTTCGTTTATTTTGTTTTACGGCATATCAACCTCAATGGGTTATTTAATGCCGACAAGATTTTTAGGATAGGTTCGTATGAATAGAATATGTATTCTTTTGTTTAGTTTGGTTTCGTTTATTTTGTTTTACGACATATCAACCTCAATGGGTTATTTAATGCCGACAAGATTTTTAGGATAGGTTCGTATGAATAGAATATGTATTCTTTTGTTTAGTTTGGTTTCGTTTATTTTGTTTTACGACATATCAACCTCAATGGGTTATTTAATGCCGACAAGATTTTTTAGATAGATTCGTATGAATAGAATATGTATTCTTTTGTTTAGTTTGGTTTCGTTTATTTTGTTTTACGACATATCAACCTCAATGGGTTATTTAATGCCGACAAGATTTTTAGGATAGGTTCGTTTGAATAGAATATGTATTCTTTTTGTTTAGTTTGGTTTCGTTTATTTTGTTTTACGGCATATCAACCTCAATGGGTTATTTAATGCCGACAAGATTTTTAGGATAGGTTCGTATGAATAGAATATGTATTCTTTTGTTTAGTTTGGTTTCGTTTATTTTGTTTTACGGCATATCAACCTCAATGGGTTATTTAATGCCGACAAGATTTTAGGATAGGTTCGTATGAATAGAATATGTATTCTTTTGTTTAGTTTGGTTTCGTTTATTTTGTTTTACGGCATATCAACCTCAATGGGTTATTTAATGCCGACAAGATTTTTAGGATAGGTTCGTATGAATAGAATATGTATTCTTTTGTTTAGTTTGGTTTCGTTTATTTTGTTTTACGGCATATCAACCTCAATGGGTTATTTAATGCCGACAAGATTTTAGGATAGGTTCGTATGAATAGAATATGTATTCTTTTTTTGTTTAGTTTGGTTTCGTTTATTTTGTTTTACGGCATATCAACCTCAATGGGTTTTTAATGCCGACAAGATTTTTTTAGGATAGGTTCGTATGAATAGAATATGTATTCTTTTTGTTTAGTTTGGTTTCGTTTATTTTGTTTTACGGCATATCAACCTCAATGGGTTATTTAATGCCGACAAGATTTTTTAGGATAGGTTCGTATGAATAGAATATGTATTCTTTTGTTTAGTTTGGTTTCGTTTATTTTGTTTTACGACATATCAACCTCAATGGGTTATTTAATGCCGACAATATTTTTAGGATAGGTTCGTATGAATAGAATATGTATTCTTTTGTTTAGTTTGGTTTCGTTTATTTTGTTTTACGACATATCAACCTCAATGGGTTATTTAATGCCGACAAGATTTTTTAGGATAGGTTCGTATGAATAGAATATGTATTCTTTTTGTTTAGTTTGGTTTCGTTTATTTTGTTTTACGACATATCAACCTCAATGGGTTATTTAATGCCGACAAGATTTTTTAGGATAGGTTCGTATGAATAGAATATGTATTCTTTTGTTTAGTTTGGTTTCGTTTATTTTGTTTTACGGCATATCAACCTCAATGGGTTATTTAATGCCGACAAGATTTTTAGGATAGGTTCGTATGAATAGAATATGTATTCTTTTGTTTAGTTTGGTTTCGTTTTATTTTGTTTTACGGCATATCAACATCAATGGGTTATTTAATGCCGACAAGATTTTTTTAGGATAGGTTCGTATGAATAGAATATGTATTCTTTTTGTTTAGTTTGGTTTCGTTTATTTTGTTTTTATTTGTATCAACCTCAATGGGTTATTTAATGCCGACAATATTTTTAGGATAGGTTCGTATGAATAGAATATGTATTCTTTTGTTTAGTTTGGTTTCGTTTATTTTGTTTTACGACATATCAACCTCAATGGGTTATTTAATGCCGACAAGATTTTTAGGATAGGTTCGTATGAATAGAATATGTATTCTTTTGTTTAGTTTGGTTTCGTTTATTTTGTTTTTACGACATATCAACCTCAATGGGTTATTTAATGCCGACAAGATTTTTAGGATAGGTTCGTATGAATAGAATATGTATTCTTTTGTTTAGTTTGGTTTCGTTTATTTTGTTTTTACGACATATCAACCTCAATGGGTTATTTAATGCCGACAAGATTTTTTAGGATAGGTTCGTTTATGAATAGAATATGTATTCTTTTGTTTAGTTTGGTTTCGTTTATTTTGTTTTTTTACGGCATATCAACCTCAATGGGTTATTTAATGCCGAACAAGATTTTAGGATAGGTTCGTATGAATAGAATATGTATTCTTTTGTTTAGTTTGGTTTCGTTTATTTTGTTTTACGACATATCAACCTCAATGGGTTATTTAATGCCGACAAGATTTTTAGGATAGGTTCGTATGAATAGAATATGTATTCTTTTGTTTAGTTTGGTTTCGTTTATTTTGTTTTACGACATATCAACCTCAATGGGTTATTTAATGCCGACAAGATTTTTAGGATAGGTTCGTATGAATAGAATATGTATTCTTTTTGTTTAGTTTGGTTTCGTTTATTTTGTTTTTACGACATATCAACCTCAATGGGTTATTTAATGCCGACAAGATTTTTAGGATAGGTTCGTATGAATAGAATATGTATTCTTTTGTTCAGTTTGGTTTCGTTTATTTTGTTTTACGACATATCAACCTCAATGGGTTATTTAATGCCGACAAGATTTTTAGGATAGATTCGTTTGAATAGAATATGTATTCTTTTGTTTAGTTGTGTTTCATTTATTTTGTTTTACGGCATATCAACCTCAATGGGTTATTTAATGCCGACAAGATTTTTAGGATAGGTTCGTATGAATAGAATATGTATTCTTTTGTTTAGTTTGGTTTCGTTTATTTTGTTTTACGGCATATCAACCTCAATGGGTTATTTAATGCCGACAAGATTTTTAGGATAGGTTCGTATGAATAGAATATGTATTCTTTTTTTTCAGTTTGGTTTCGTTTATTTTGTTTTACGGCATATCAACCTCAATGGGTTATTTAATGCCGACAAGATTTTTAGGATAGGTTCTCGTATGAATAGAATATGTATTCTTTTGTTTAGTTTGGATTCGTTTATTTTGTTTTACGACATATCAACCTCAATGGGTTATTTAATGCCGACAAGATTTTTAGGATAGGTTCGTATGAATAGAATATGTATTCTTTTGTTTAGTTTGGTTTCGTTTATTTTGTTTTACGGCATATCAACCTCAATGGGTTATTTAATGCCGACAAGATTTTTAGGATAGGTTCGTATGAATAGAATATGTATTCTTTTGTTTAGTTTGGTTTCGTTTATTTTGTTTTACGGCATATCAACCTCAATGGGTTATTTAATGCCGACAAGATTTTTAGGATAGGTTCGTATGAATAGAATATGTATTCTTTGTTTAGTTTGGTTTCATTTATTTTGTTTTTACGACATATCAACCTCAATGGGTTATTTAATGCCGACAAGATTTTTAGGATAGGTTCGTATGAATAGAATATGTATTCTTTTGTTTAGTTTGGATTCGTTTATTTTGTTTTACGACATATCAACCTCAATGGGTTATTTAATGCCGACAAGATTTTTAGGATAGGTTCGTATGAATAGAATATGTATTCTTTTTGTTTAGTTTGGTTTCGTTTATTTTGTTTTACGACATATCAACCTCAATGGGTTATTTAATGCCCACAAGATTTTTTAGGATAGGTTCGTATGAATAGAATATGTATTCTTTTGTTTAGTTTGGTTTCGTTTATTTTGTTTTTTACGACATATCAACCTCAATGGGTTATTTAATGCCGACAAGATTTTTAGGATAGGTTCGTATGAATAGAATATGTATTCTTTTGTTTAGTTTGGTTTCGTTTATTTTGTTTTACGGCATATCAACCTCAATGGGTTATTTAATGCCGATAAGATTTTTAGGATAGGTTAGTATGAATAGAATATATATTCTTTGGTTCAGTTTGGTTTCGTTTATTTTGTTTTACGGCATATCAACCTCAATGGGTTATTTAATGCCGACAAGATTTTTAGGATAGGTTCGTATGAATAGAATATGTATTCTTTGGTTCAGTTTGGTTTCGTTTATTGTGTTTTACTGCATATCAACCTCAATGGGTTATTTAATGCCGACAAGATTTTTAGATAGTTTCGTATGAATAGAATATGTATTCTTTTGTTTAGTTTGGTTTCGTTTATTTTGTTTTTACGGCATATCAACCTCAATGGGTTATTTAATGCCGACAAGATTTTTAGGATAGGTTCGTATGAATAGAATATGTATTCTTTTGTTTAGTTTGGTTTCGTTTATTTTGCTTTACGACATATCAACCTCAATGGGTTATTTAATGCCGACAAAATTTTTAGGATAGGTTCGTATGAATAGAATATGTATTCTTTTGTTTAGTTTGGTTTCATTTATTTTGTTTTACGGCATATCAACCTCAATGGGTTATTTAATGCCGACAAGATTTTTAGGATAGTTTCGTATGAATAGAATATGTATTCTTTGGTTTAGTTTGGTATCGTTTATTTTGTTTTATGGCATATCAACCTCAATGGGTTATGTAATACCGACAAGATTTTTATTGCTGGTAATATTTTTTCCAAAAATATATCGTTAGTAAGGAATTTATTTTTTTCAAAAATGTATCACTGGTAATATTTTTTTCAGAAATATTTATTGCTGGTATTAAAACCTATTTTTACACTTTCATAATACTTTGATCCCAGTTTGGGGGTTAACTTTTTGCCCATAGCTGGGACCCTAAGAGGTGCTACCACCCCGGGTCGGGGTGGACCTGGGAACACCACTAATTAAGAGGTGGTTCCACGCTCCTCAAAACCTCCTGATCAGAGACCTTACTGTCAGATGTTGTTCATCGTCTTACCCTGGACGCGGATGTAGTTTATCGTCATAACCAGGACGATGCATTTTCCAGGAAGGAAACGTCTATTGAAATACGATTATGTGAGTAGAGATGGCAAGAATCTCTTTTTCAGAATGTCAATGTTATTTAACATCAGATCCCAAGTAGAATCTAAACAAAATAACCCATTGAATGAGAACAGATTTTAAACTGGTCCTACTCTCACAAAAGAAATAACATCAAATTCCAACGACTTAGCGTTATTTTGTTTCTCTGATAAATTATTTATTATCCATTGCAAAAAGCTCAGCCGTTGTAATGTCACTTATAACTAGAAGCCACAAACTGAGAATTCATTAGCAATAAAAACTGCAGATGTTCCGTTGCAAAGGGTGTTTTTGAAATTCTCTTATGAGTTCTGTTCAGTTTCCATCCAAATGCATTAATAATTGCGACAGCAGAATAACGGAACTGATATCACAATAAGGAATTCCATGTTCTTTGAAAAGACAAAAGCTCTGAGTATTTAAACATGATTCTATTCTTAATTCTTAACTATCTTTATCTTAATCTTGTCATTTGTTTGTGACTATGAGAGACAGAAATAAAAGAGAATGCATAGGTATAGATATGAATACTACAATCATTTTAAGTCATTTAGCAACTATAAATAAGCTATGAAGCCGAGGTTTTCCCACTGAGCAGAAAACACATTCATTCTAGAGTTCTATTCGCTGGATATATAAAATGTTAAACTAATTCGACAACGACTTAAAACACGGGAATGATATTTATTTTCACGTGTATATTTTGGCCTGCTAAATCAAGTCTGTATTTGTGAATGTGATGTGCGTACAAATGAGTAATTATTGTTCAGGCAGGAAGTATTTATAAAGTATTTCCGTATATAGTCGAGCTGCGAACGAAGAAGAAGAGGAGGAGAAGATGAATAAGAAGAAGAAAAAGAAGAAGAAGAAGAATTTTTATAAATGTGTCCAATTCATCGTGAGGACGCGACTGGAGAGTTGTCGGTAATGATAACGTTCCTCGTATTTCGCTGCGAAAACGGGGCGCTTCACAAACTGTCAACTCGTTCGAATTCACTATTTATATTGAGATGTAGACCTGCTCCGATGCGCATGAACTGTTCACACAGGTCCACGCATGCGCATTTACCCGCCCAAGTGCTTAATTTAAAATGCACGACGTCTTAAACAAATACGTACTCCAGAAACACATAAATTACAACTTCTGTACATATATTTATGTGTAAGCGCACACAAACACTTTCTGCACTAATTCGTACATGTACACATATACCAGTGATTGCCCATTAACACACTCACACATACACACAAATATAAATAAATATGTATATATATTTTGTGAATTTATTTAAATCTGAAAAGTAAAAGAAACTGTGTTTAAAATGACTAAATACAAACTCAACACGACGCACACACACACACATATTCATACAGGGATTTCCATATTATATTTATCATCTCTATCTATAAAAGGCAGGATGTGTGTGTGTGTGTGTGTGTTTGTGTGTGTGTGTGTGTGTGTGTGTGTGTGTGTGTAACGAATGCACGGCCTCAATTTTCGACGGATTTACACCAAAATTTACATGCACATGCTACAAGTGAGCGGGAAAGGCCAAGAACAACTTTGCATTTCCCAACTCCCATCGATAGTGGAAATAATCGATTTTTCATGCTTCTACGGCAGTTTTCATGTAGTTTGCAGCCATTTTCTACTGGCCAGAGTGAGAGCCTATAGCTGGCTGCCACGAATAGGCAGGAAGATTGGTTAGCGTGAGAGCCAACAGCTGACTGACACAAATGTTAACTAGCATGCTAGCATGCAAAAAAAAAAATCGATAGCTGCATTCGTCACAAGTGGGAAAAATTTAAATCTGCATGGCACTTTACTCCAATTGGCTCATTCGTTTGCTTAAACTCAACGTTGATTCTGATTCCACAAAACTGGGTTGATTGTGAAAAAGTATTTGTTGTTAACATTCTTTTTTCATTCGGTTTTTCCAGTTACGAGTTTTTTTTTAAAAGCTGATCGTTTTGTGTTCATTTTGTTTAGTTCTTTTTTCGTAACAGATTTAATGTTTACAGCTTAGAAAAAATTCGCAGTGTGAGATAGGCAAGAAGTAAGGCATGTAGCAACATCAGCACGGCAAAGGGCACTACTTTAAAGGCAAGGAAGGGCAAAAATATTTTAATTCAACTGGTAGCGATTGCTGTATGAGTCGTACGATTTTTGAATCGAGCACGGGCAACGCCGGGCCATGCTGCTAGTATAAATATAACTGTCTCCAGAAAATGTGACCAACATTGTTTGTTTAACTTAAATTATTTACATTATTCGGACTGATATCCTCATCTTTATTGCCATATTTGCAACGTTTCGGCCGTTGTAAGCTCGGGCCTTCTTCAGGTGATTGGAATTTCGAATCTAACCATTTAATTCTTCCACCAGGGTAGATTGTTTTAGTTCCACGTGCCATGCCTCTTCCAGATGTCTCAGTTATTCCAATCATCTGAAGAAGGCCGGAGCATAAAACGGCCGAAACGTTGTGAATATGGCAATGAAGATGTGGATAATGGTTTGAATAATGTAAATAATTGAAGTTAGCCAAACACTTCCCAGATATTTAAATTCTATTTGTTTAATTTGCTATCCCCAATTTGTAATTTGTCTGTTTGTTTATTCCTTTTGCTAACAGCGTTGCGTTTTATCTTCTTGCAGTTGATGTTTAGTCCTTTCTTCCCGCTTTCCTTCATTAGCTTCTACAGGAGTTCTTGTAGTTTCCTTTCTACGTCTGCTATCAACACCGTGTCGTCTGCATATCTTATGTTGTTCGTAGAAGCAAATTCTCCTTAATGCAGTTAGTCACTCATTTCAACATACCTCTAAGCATCGTGGACTCTCCCGTCGTGGATCGACGCGGGCTGTGGACCTGCACCTACCGGGGACACTTTTACGATGTATGAGAGTCAGGTGACTAAGTTCCAAGGAACAGACAGCCAGACACCATCACATATGATTTGATTATAGTGGTGGAGACTTTGCAGAACCAACCACACTTTATGAAGGGTCGGATACAAAGATCTGGTGCACAACGTACCACACGGTTTCCAATCGACCCTCCGCAGGTTTTTAATTCAGAGTTGTCAGACCAGTTGCCATCCAAGGCTATTTACCCATAACGTGGTCTGAAGTGGGTCTTCATGTTGCCTGTTTTATCCCTTCATGTCCTCGGCTAACTTCGATTGAATAAATACAGACTACTTCTGTTATATCAGTAATTGCATTAATTCAAAATGTGTTTTTAATGAAATTACTTTAAAGTAATTGAAGATAGACTCTGTTACATCTAAACGTGATGCTGTTTTTTGTGTAGCGTTTTTACCTATTTTTGATGTAATATCCTAAAATAAAGTATATATATATATATATATATATATATATAGTGAAATTTTAGAGTGATATTTTCTAACAATTTTGCAAAGTACACAGAAAAAAGGAAAAAGGCACAGAGAAAATGTAAAGTGTTATGTAATAGAAAAATTAGAATGAAAACGCAGGCCAAATGAAAATGACTAATTGGTAAAGTGAAAGAGAATTAAAAATAAAATGTGTTTATTTTAGGACAAAGAGAAAGAATTCGAAATAGAAAAAAACAAAATGTAGTAAAAATATGATAACAGAAGAGGATTCATACCTTTCCTAATGGTATTAGCGCGTAATGATTCGACTGGAATTCGAACTGGGAACTCCGATTCCTCACTCCGAGACTCTATTCATTGATCTCCCTCCTAAGTATATGCACATTAAAAAAAACAAAACAAAAAAAAAACTATCTGTATTGATTAGATATGGTGAAGCACTTCAAAATATAATCGGTTTCTCATTCATTTGTCAAATTTTCTCTTCCTATTATTTAATATCTAAATGATTTTCTCATCCTCTTTCCTGTCGTCGTAGTGCCGGTCGCTTTCTAAGACATGCAGCAATAAACGACATCATAAAAGAGGTCTAGATGAAGCTGGTTTTTCTTCCCAAATCGAACCTGTAGGCCTCGGCCGTGGTGATGGAAAGCGGCCGGGTAGCATTACCATTTTTCCTTTTAAAATGAGGAAGTCGTTGATTTGGAATGCTACCAGTGCCGATATATTTTCGACCGGTAATTTGATCAGGTCCGCGATTGAGCCGGGATCGGTCGCAGGGGACACGGAGATTAAAAAATAGTTAAATATTCTTCTCTTGCTGATAGATGTTCTTTTTTTTTTACTCCTATGGCAGTGGAGACTTCTGGGTTCATTGGCCCTCGTTCGATTGCGTTCCTTCGGAGAGTTGGTGGGATGTCGTCTCGATCAAGTGACGAGACTCCCGAAACGGAGTGGGTCTTGCAGCGTGGTAATGCTTTCTCCATCCTTGCGGCTGGCAGAGGATAGAACCCCCACCAAAAAAAACAAAAACAAAACAAAAAAAGACATTTTGTTTATTGTTACTTTATTATTTTTCTTCCTCTTTTATTTCTTCAAATTTATACGACTTTGACTTCCAACATGCAATATTCTCCGAAAGTTCATTACGTCCATCATCAACGAAAACTAACGAGCTAATGCAGTAAAAAAAAGGAAGACGAAAAAAGAAAAAAATTGTAAAGGCTTTATAAAATCAATACATTTTTTCCGCGTATGCAGAGTAGAAAAAAGAAGATTGACAGTCGGTGATATTGAAGGAGAAAGGAAATGATAGAAACGGGTAAGAGAAAAGGCAAAAGAAAATGAATGAAATGGGCAGTAAGATGTGGAATATCAGTAACAATATGTGGCAGAAAAGCAAGGTAATAATAATGACATTAGTAAAAGGAAGATAGAGAAAAGAAATACTAAAGCATAATGGCTGAAAATATTTGAAGAAATAATATAATAATTATATTAACAGTCAAAGAAATGGAAAATAAAATTTAGATAGAGTGATTCACATTATTATTTGCATCGGTATTAGTTTTAAATGAGATCGTGTCTGCAGCGGGTGAAGTTAAATTGAATAAAATCACAAAACTAAACCTAGAAAGAGAAAATGAAGAAAGTACGAGAAAAAAAAAAAAAAAAAAAAACGCATGAAAAAGAATAAATATGGATCCGTGAAAAAGTCTTTGCAAAAGGAAATATATTTGTATTCAAAAGTGTTTCACTGGCTTTCAAACAGAAATGCTTATTCGTATTCGGATATTCATAAATGAGAAGGCAATTGACGGGACGTTGAGCTTTATTCAGTCCATCGGCTTTCATTCACTCATTGTGCATGACAACGAGGTTCAAACTAGAATTGAGGCTAACCATTGGTTGTCTACTTTATCAATCGAGTTCGATGATGAAGCTGCATACACAAGTGACACTATATGACGATTTAATAATGGGTGAACGAAGCAATCATACACACACATACACACACACACACACACACACACACACACACACACACACACACACACACACACACACACACACACACACACACACACACAAAGACACTCACACACACACGCAAACACACACGCACACGAAGACATACACACAAACACAAATTTCACACGCCCCAAATACACACACACACACGCAAACACACACACAAAGACAAACACACACAAAAATATCACCCGCCCCAAAAGACACACACAAAAGCCCCCACACACAAAAATATCACATGCTCCCAAAAGATACACACACGCAAACACACGCACACGGAGACACACATACACACACAGGGACAAAATTTACACGCCCCCAAAAGACGCACACACGCAAACACACACACACAAAGATAAACACACACAAAAATATCACCCGCCCCAAAAGACACACACAAAGGCACTCACACACAAAAATATCATAGGCCCCCAAAAGACACACACACATACATGCAAACAGACGCACACACACATATTTAGGTAAATAAAGTTTGTAAACTATATAACTTGATAGATTTATGTCTATATGTGAGGCAAATAAAATCTGATTTAAAATCTTTCAACACCAAACCGTTCTAATATAGATATAGATAAGACAAATAAAGACACGGGCGGGCAGACACTCCTTAAGTTTGGATATTGGGACGCGATAAGCTAAGGTAGTTAATTTGATTTATAATTCCCACTTATCCTCAGAGATCCCAAGGCATGTCCTTCGTGCGCATTTTTTTTTTTTCTTTCATTTTAATTTAGTAAAGGAAAAAAAAAGAGCATGCGTTCTCTGGTGAAACACGTCGTTAATAAAATTTCCCACTATGTCTCATCATCTTAGAATTTGTTTCGAATACTATTAAACATCCCCCATATATATATATATATATATATATATATATATATATATATATATATATATATATATATATTCGCTTGAGGATGAAATGGAACTAATGCTTTTTAATTTAATTGCAAAATTAAATTCAGGGCTTTTTAGCTTCTATTTTTGAAACATGGTTAGAACTGTGTAGCGGAAAAAACATATTTTAAATCAATTAATTTATAATATTAATGCTCTGTAAATTTACATTGAGCACTATTTTGTAAAAATAAAAATATCTATAAGAACACCGGATTATATATCTTACTGTTCTTTCTTTATATATATATATATATATATATATATATATATATATATAAAAGAAAGAGGTTGTAGTGGTTCCAACGAGAGAAAAGTATGTATATTAAAAAGAAGAGAGGTGCCACAAACGTTTTTGGTTGTAATGTGGATTTATTTAGAAAAAAATATTATGCTTTGTTTTACATAATTTTACTACACGGGTTTCTGGTCTCGCGACCGTCTTCAGGTAAAAGCGGAGATTTACACATATTATTAAAAATAATTAATTTTTCCCTTTTTGCACCCAAAACAAGTAACCTCCACGGACCACCCAAAGTTCACAAATCGAGTGAAACAAAAGCAGCTATACATACACAAAAATCTGAACACACCAGCACCCCAAACCCCAGCGACCCCACACTCAGACCAATAGCAGCAGGACCAGTCCGTCCCACCAGCAAACTCAGCAGCAACCCAATATATATATATATATATATATATATATATATATATATATATATCCATGTGAAATGAGAACCAATAGAATTCAATTCCGACGTTTGTAACATTAAATTCAAAAGAGGGCTCAATACAAAAGTACAGCAATATTTTTATATTCTTTTATATATTCTTTATTTAAGGATATTACATGAAAAACATGTAAAACTCTAGACACGTTTCTTCCTTTTCTTGCGAAAAGAGGTTTTATATTGTTTTTAAATCTCAATAAATTGTCTACTCACCAGTTATTTACTAACGCCTGTGTTACTATACATCGAAGCATGATTGCATTTGTGTAGCCTTTTTACCTATTTTTGATGTAATATCCTAATATAAAGTATATATATATATCAATAGATAGTGATATTTTTCTAACAATTTTGCAAAGTACACAGAAAAAAGGAAAAAGGCACAGAGAAAATGTAAAGTGTTATGTAATAGAAAAATTAAAATGAAAACGCGGGCAAAATGAAAATGACTAATTGGTAAAGTGAAAGAGAATTAAAAATGAAATGTGTTTATTTTAGGACAAAGAGAGAGAATTCGAAATAGAGAAAACAGAATGTAGTAAAAAAAATAATAACATTATTTTAATATACTAGCAGCCATAGCCAGCTGGTCGATCAGACAAAGCGTTCAATTAGAATGGAGCAAAAACAGCATCATGTTTAGATGTAACAGAGTCTATCTTCAATTACTTTAAAGTAATTTCATTAAAAAAACATTTTGAATTAATGCAATTACTGATATAACAGAAGTAGTCTGTATTTATTCAATCGAAGTTAGCCGAGGACATGAAGGGATAAAAGAGGCAACATGAAGACCCACTTCAGACCGCAATTATTTTGGAGTTTTTGAAATTCAATTTGTCAGTGTGCTACAAGGGATGTAAAAAAAAAAGGATACATTTATAAAGCAATTGTTAAGTTTGATGAAAATTTGTTGAAAGATCAACGAAAAATAAGAAAAAATAGAAGTAAAAATCAACATTTTTCGCTATTTACGCGGGTTTTTATTATATGTGTGGACTTTATTATCAAGTTAAATGACTGTTAAACAATCAACGTATTTTGGTGAAATTTGTGTTAGACTGCTTGAAAATTGAGGGAGATTTTTGTTTAAATTTCTGTTGAAATTGACTTGTTTTGAAATTGATATTCCGTTTTTCACGGTTTTCGCTAAACGCAGTGGCGTAAAAATAAAACTAAGGTATCGTTGAGCTCGTCATCGTGAAAGTAACCTACATACCGAGTTTGAACGAAATAGGACAAAAAGTTTAATTTATCGATTTTTGATCGGCTTTACCGTTTTTTTTAAAATCGATTTAAGAACTTATCTCTTACATTGTATAATGTATGTGCCAAGTTTGTTCAAAATAGGTTGGATGGATCTTGAAGGAAAAGGCAGACACACAAACATCCTCTGTTCTCTATATATATATAGATGAATATTAAGAAGTTTGTAGCAAAGAAAATCTTGGTGAAATTCAGACACGGTAAAATGGATTTGAATTGAGAACAAATAACTCTGTGATTACAAATTGAAAGAAAGTAAGAAAAACATGCAGGATTTGAATAATAGCAATAATAATAAAAAAAGAATATGATAAACTCTTGGCAAAAGAAAATTTAACTTAAAGGGAAAAGTTCGATAAGAAAATGGTATGGAGTAAAAACTTTACAAAAGTTATTCTTATGAAAAGTAATATTTTATGACTTAGTTGAATATAAAGAAGAAAATTAAAATGCTGAGGTTGATAAAAGAGAATTTCGGTCAGAAATAATGAAAGTATTGAATCCATAAGTATGGAACCAAAAACTTAAACAACTAACAAATAAGAAATAAGAAAGAGCACAAGATATGCAAAGACAACTAAAAAAGAAAGAATAAAGGGAAAAGTATTAGAATGCATAGTATAAGTTCAGTAAGTTAGAAATCACAATATATGTGTGTGTGTGCATGTGCGTGTGTGTGCGTACGTGTGTGTGTGTGTGTGCTTACATATGTGACTGTGTTGTGTACAAGAGATGGGGTGGGTATATGCCCGCGTTCGCGAGCTTAGTGAGCGGGAAAACGGGAAAGGCGGGAAAACGAGAAAGCAATGGACGTGTGATACGTGAGCCAGGTTTGCTGTATTAGCATACAAATCAAAACGGAATCTTTTCTTTGCTTCAGTCCGACCAGTGAACTACGGATTTGACGAGGGAGAACAGTGGCTTGTTGGGTCGTGATCTCTGTCCCGCTTACATTGAACTGACACCATCCTTTGCAAAACCCCAACTTACACTCATCCTATTACCACTAAGCCGCCATTACCCATCTTCCCAACCATCGAAAACACCATTACTCTTCAAATTCTCGCTCAAGTTTGTTAATGCCGTTTCGACTAATCTTATTGGGTTAGACACATTTTTCGTTCTCTTGTCGTTAGATGGCATTAGAAACGTTTAGTTTTAACTAACTTCATAGCTTTTAATTGCATTGTGACCGATGTCATATCGACGTTCATTTTTTAATAAAAAAAAAATTAGTCTATTTTTCTTTATTGATTCTAACATTGAAGATAAAAAATATTTTTAGTATATATAGAGTATTCTGACATCAATCGAAAGAAAATATTACTTGTAAAAGACACTGGCCAACTCAATTTTTGGTGCCATGGAACAAAACATGTTTTTAACTAATTTAATGGTGCTGATTCCGAAAATGTGCTTAGTTTTTAATGGTTAGCTGTCATTTTTTATGTACTGAAATTCCTTATTTTTGGACAAAAAGATCAATTTACAATCTTGGCTGATCGCATAATTTAGTTAATAAAGGCCGTAGAAACACATCAATTTTCAAGTAGGCCATGAAGTCTATGTCAGCCACCTGATATAAACTATATTTTTATAAGAAAAATAGTACTTTTGAGTCAAAAATTTTAAAACAGAAGTACAGAATTTTTCCAATTTATCGGCAAAATTCAGATTAACTGATAAACTTTATAAGTAATACACCTTAGTAACCCTGATAATTAAAGTGACATAAAAAAATGAGATCCTAAAACCTGTCTGATATTCATAAATTCATCACATCACTTTTATTCCTTCACTATGGAAGAAAAACAAGCATTTTGTTTTTACAGCTGGAGAGAAACTCCAACTAAAGTCATCCCAATTGAATGAACCTATTCCATTGTACATGCTATTGCTGGAATATCAAAAGGAACTTAAATAACATTGAACATGACAGACAATCAAGAAAGAGAAAATTTCCACCATAGTTCTTATGTCCACGAAGGTTTTATTTCTGCTGTTAGTTTATTAAATAATTTTGTTGTGTAATTTTTAAAGACTTAGAGTCTGATTGTTATTACGGAAATATTATTTCTCAGTACCAATATTTGTTGGTTTAAATACGAATTGAAAGGTTTCAACGATTTTATTTTGATGAATATTGCCATCGGTCAATATCATATATATAGAAAACAAATGAAAAAAATGTTTTTTTTTCCGAAAAATGGGGCATTACTGTACAGCAAAAAAGGTAGCTAACCAAGAAAAAGTAAGGTCATTTTCAGATTCAGAGCCCTCAAATTAGCTAAAAAACATGTTTGGTGTCTCGATACCATTTCAATTTTTTTTTGACCAGTGTAATCAATGTTATTCGAAATGAGAGATTAAACAGCAAGTTTAAAATATCCAAATAAAGCATTGAAAATCATTTGCCCTAGCGCACTTTTATGTGTAGCTTGTACAAAAGGTAGGCGTAAAACAAATAGTTTACAACGACGGTGGAAGTCATGGAAATAAAAACCGCAACTAATTTTACCAAATGCTGATCTCCATCCAAAGACGGTGATGCTACGATGAACGACGAGAAATTCACGACCCGATTAAGAAAAGATTAAATAAATTCTGATGTTTGGTAATTTCGTCCGTTTTTGGTTCGGGCCAAAATTTTTTTGATACGATGGCTACTTTTTCAATACTTGCGATAAAATAACCATTAATCTTTACGTTCTAATGTTTTTTTTTCTTTGCAGATTATATCAGATTGAATAAATTCTGTATCGAATTTACTCTTTTCAAATGACCACATAAGACATTGTATGCTGTATGAATTCAAAAAGAAATATTCATCAGTGAAACTGTAAGTGTTCAGACGTGCGAATGATGCTTTGTTCAGATTCGGTCGGGAAATTCTTTTCTCGGTTTCCCCTCGATTTAGACAACAAAGTTCTGTCAATATTGTGCTTCTGTAAACCATAATTAAGGAAAATTCTCATTTACGATCCATCCTGCACGAGGATTAGCAAAACGTTTCAATACAAATCACATTTCGGCCATAAAATACGTTCATGAAATCGGAAAATGTGTTTAAACTTTGTTACTCATCATCTGACTGCTTCCCAGCTTAAATCAAAGAGTTGTCCTCTGGTCGTTATTGAAGAATAATATTTCTGCAGAACTTTTTCTGGAAAGAATCATGAACAGTGATGAAAAATGGGTTCTCTATAATCATATTCAATGAAAATGACAATGGTTAGCACCCACTGAAAAAGAAGAATCTACTCCCAAACGAAGGTTACACCTCCCAAAAGAGTTATACTTAGTGTTTGACAAGAAATGAAAGATGTCGTCTATCATTGAGCGCAAAAGCCAAATAAAACAATTTATGTGGATAAGAACTGTTGTCTCTTGGAAGCATTGCACACACACACACACACACACACACACACACACACACACACACACACACACATACACACACATACGCAAATATATCAATAAATAAAAATATAGAAAATGTGCCCGTGTTAAGATAATGCCTGCTGTAACTTAGCAAGGGTTACTGATGACGTATAATCAATAGTGTGGTTTTAAATTAAATGTTAATCTTTATAACATCAACAAAATACAAACTCGTCAGCGGCGTGACTAGGTAAACCACTGCAATTGGTGGACTACTTAGACAGCATATTACCCCCACTTACAATAGTGTCCAACGTATTTATGAGAATTGGGATATACTCATTAATGTTCATAGGTATGGTATATAACAATAGATAACAATGTGAGATAGATAGATAGATAGATAGATAGATGATGTAACCTAGAAAGGGTTACTGAATGTGGAATAACTAAAACGGAGGTTGGAAATGAAATGGTAATCTTTATAACAACAAAATACAAAACTCACCAGCGGCGTGATGTAGGTAAACCACTGCTAGTGGTGGACTACTTAGACAGCATATTTCCCCCACTTAGTGTCCAACGTATTTATGAGGACTGGGTTATGCCCATTAGTGTTCATAAGTACGGTATGCGTATTCAATGCCAAAACAACATATTGCACGAGTCTCTCAAGAAAAGATTATGGCACTAAATATGCAATTTTTGCATCAGCCCCCTTATTCTTTTGTTCTTGTTCCATCTGGCTATTATCTTTTCAGATCATTGTAACATTATTTGGAAGAAAAACAAGTGTTTATAAATTGTGAAGAGTTTAAGAACTAGGCGTTTTCTTTGCATCAAAACCTGAATAATTTTGCGCCGGTGAGATCAACAACTCACGCATTAGATAAGATTATAGTTTTGATGATTAGTGGAAATTGAATATGCCAAAATCACAGAAGCATTTGTTTCTTTTCCATATCTAAATACGACATGACTTTCTTTCCAAATTGATACATATGATTGACCACTCGGTGCGTGGATTTCTTAATATAAACAACGTTATATACAAAGTAAGGGCTGAAAGTTTTGGTGTCTTTTCAGCCTATTTTTGGAAGCATGTCAGGCTGAGAACCTTACAACGACACTCCATCGTCTAACTCCCCACAAAATTTACGTCAACAAATAGAATAACATACGTACATAGAGATATAAATAAGTGCGTACATTTATGGACTGTTCCAAACAGACTATATATAATAAAAAACACACAGACATTTGCAATGCACACCTATACACATAGGCAGGTTGGATCAACACATGTAATTTGATTTGTACGTATTTCTTGCGTATATACATGAGTAAGTATATACCAGTATGTACTTTTGAATGAATCTACACTTTTGTACCTTGTTTGCATATCGGTAGGTTTATAATAAAATTTAGCAGTGTGCCATTTTTTTTTGTATAAAAAAGGGGTTCAAACCTTACCGGAAGACAAATTTCTTTATTAAGATTCTAGAATATCCAGGCCGTATAGACGTTAAAAACAATCAATAAAGCAGGGATCTCTACTCGAACACATATCCACTAAACTAAATATATAAATTAGCTAAATATATAAATTACTTTGTTTACGCCAGATACGAATATATATATATATATATATATATATATATATATATATATATATATATATATATATATATATATATATATATATATATATATAAAAGAAAAGAACAGTAAAATGTGTAATCCGGTGTTCTTATTGATATTTTTATTTTTTACAAAATAGTGCTCGATGTAAATTTACAGAGCATTAATATTATAAATTAAATGATTTAAAATATGTTTTTTCGCTACACAGTAATAACCATGTTTCAAAAATGAAAGCCAAAAACTTTAAATTTAATTTTGTAATTAAATTAAAAACATTAGTTCCATTTCATCCTCAAGCGAATTTTGGAGTAACTTATTTTTTTAAAAATTTACTGAGTTTTAACTACAAGGGAAATTCATAATTTATTTTTTTTAAAAATTTACTGAGTTTTAACTACAAGGGAAATTCATAATTTTCGGTTAACAAGGATACAGAGAAATCCAATCATCCAGGCAAGGGGTGGTAGAGTGTTCATTTTTATTAACTTTTGTTGTATCATATATTTGTTACGTTCGAAAAAAAGGGTTAAGTTTGGGTACCTAAATTTAATCTTTTTTCGAACGTAACAAATCAGTTAATTATATATATATATATATATATATATATATATATATATATATATATATATATATATATATTAAGACATTTTTATGTTTATACATTCTTTTTATAGATACAAATATTTAAGTAAATGCTCTGTTTATAATAAACAATATTAAACAACATTTACCGGCCTGAATATCCGAGAAATTTTCACAAAAATATTCGTCCTCCGACAGGATTCGATACTGTGAAAATTTATCGGACATTCAGGCCGGTAAATGTTGTTTAGTATTGTTTATTATGAACAGAACATTTACTGAAATATTTCTATCTATAAAAAGAATGTATAAACATAAAAATGTCTTAAAATAATTCTTGGACTTTGTCCCACACACACACACACACACACACACACACACACACACACACACATATATATATATATATATATATATATATATATATATATGTGTGTGTGTGTGTGTATGTAAAAATCTTTTTATTAGAAAGATTCCGTAAAAGAACTCATTAACAAAAATGAGAATTGGAAAAAAAAAAAGAAACCTAATATTTAATATAATGTTATTTATTTATAATAGATGACTTTTTACAGAGAAGAATTAAAACTTTGTTTCTTACAATTGGATTTTTAGTGTTTTTGTTCGAAAAATAATTTAGTGTTTTCCTTTTTTTAAAATCTTTTTTTTTATTTTAACCGGTTTCACTTAGCTTTACAAAAAGTTTTTAACTGTTTCCATCTCCACGTGTTGATGCTTATGTTTTGTACCAATGTAAGAAAAAAAAAAGTTTTAAAAAACGAAAACTACAAGTTATTTTCTAAGAAAAAAACATTGAAAATCCAGTTGTAAGTAACAAAGATTTAATTCTCCTCTATAAAAGATTCATATATTATAAATAAATAACAATATATATATATATATATATATATATATATATATATATATATATATATATATATATATATATATATATATTATTTTATCAAGAAACATTGATGCCAGGTATATTTAAATGTAATCTTTTCGTATAATATCAATAAAGCTCTATTTTTAATATTATTTTAATACTTTTAATATTGGGCAATATATATATAAATATCTGTTGTTTTCTTAAAACTTTATATATATATATATATATATATATATATATATATATGTGTGTGTGTGTGTGTGTGTATATATATATGTGTGTGTGTGTGTGTGCGTATATATGTTTGTGTGTTTGTAGGATTAATACAAATATAAAATTTATCACTTAGATGATTTATATTACCTTCAGCATCTCGGCTCTAGAGTTTCGTAGACAGTCCCTCCTGTAATCGCTCCGTCCACTCGCCAGAGAGAGAGAGAGAGAGAGAGAGAGAGAGAGAGAGAGAACGAGAGAACGAGACCAATGTAGTGAACTTCAGCCCATTGTCAAATTTTTCTTTCTTTCTTTCTTTCTTTTCTTTCTTTCTTTCTAAACTTCGTCGCTACTTTGCTAGCATTTTTAACAGGTTTTCTCTCTATTTCTTTCTTTCCCTAGTGATTTTTTTTTTTATATTTCTTATTTTTTTCGCTCTCATCAATTCATTTCCTACGCTCGAAATGAAGGCCAACAGAAAGTTGTCTTTACAAACGTGATCACGCACCTGCACGTAGGCCCTCGTGTTGGCATCTATTTTCTCTTGAATTCACGTGCATAAACGTCGCACGTATCGGGCCGCACCTCGCCTCACGTAGGAATGTCAGAGTAAACGATAAAGAGAGGGGGCAAAGAGAATAAAGAGAGGGAATGGCAACAAAAGAGGGTAAAAAAGATCGAGTCCACTACTAAGCGAATGCTTGATCGAAGGCTTACATGTGTTCGCACGCATTTAAATGCAAGTGTATAATTGTGTGCTTTTTTTTGTAGAGGTAAAACAGTCAGTAGGTGATAAGAGAAAAAGGAGAGTAAAAATGTATATCCATCCACATGCTGACGTGTTTTTAATTCTGTTTATCGATTATTGCTTCTGTTTATCCATTTCTCCCGATAAGTCGATAGAAATGGACATTTTAAAGAAGACAGGTAAACGTATATAAGTGTGGATTATATTTGGGTCTATTATAGCCTGTTCTTTTCATATCTTTTTAATGGTAAATTCAGGAGAATTTGAGAATATCTATCTATCTATCTATCTATCTATCTATCTATCCAATTCTGTTCCGATCTATCTATCTATCTATCCAATTCTGTTCCGATCTATCTATCTATCTATCTATCTATCTATCTATCTATCTTATTATGTCCATTAATAATCTATCCAATTTTGTTCTGATCTATCTATCTATCTATCTATCTATCTATCTATCTATCTATCTATCTATCTATCTATCTATCTGAATAGGTATTAGATAAATATTAGGATGTTCAGAAAATCAGTCAAATTAAGATTCCAGAGCATGTATATATTTCTGCTATCGAGTTAAAAGCTTATTTATGACTTTACGATATTACTCTAAAGCTTTCCAAAAATCTCTCATGTTAGAATTTTTTTATCTGTCTATAGCTCTGAGATGAGGTATTATGATTACTTGCATTATTTACATTATTCGGACTGTTATCCTCATCTTCATTGCCATATTCAAAATGTTTCGGTCGTTGTACCCTCAGGCCCTCTTCGAGTGATTGGAAGTTCCAAGTTTTGGTTCACCACTGCTGTGGCCTGGTATTATATCACGGGATCTAACCAACGTCTTTATCCACTGGGACATGTGTAATTGCAAACTTAGCGATTTGAGGAAAAAGGGATATAACCGAGATATCAGGAAGAGGCACGGCACGTGAAACTAGATCAGTCTACCCCGGTGGACGAAATAAAGAGTTCGATTCGAAATTCCAGTCACCTGAAGAAAGCGGAGCGTACAACGTCGGAAACGATGTGAATATGGCGGTTAAGATGAGGATAACAGTCCGAATAATGTAAATAATAGAATTTTTACTAAATTAAAAAATTTATGTTTGTTAAATAATGGTTAATAACCTCCGTGTATTTTAGGATTAAATCCCGATATATATTTTCATTTTTTGTTTCTGTTATCGTTTTCTAAAATTAACAAATTTTTCGATATTTCTGTTTATTTGTTCATTTATGCACTATTTCGTAACTAGTCTTGCGTTTTTTTTTTGTTTACCTAAAGTTACGCCGTTAAATTTTTTGAACTTCTAAAACTCGTAATGTATATAAATGCTTATATACGTACATCATGTTTCAAATGTTGTCATGGCGGCAGGTGATAGTGGGACAAGTTCCTACTGCCTATAAAAAGTTTCCGTTTCAAATAACCTTCGATAACTAAGTCAAGCTCAAAGCCTGAGAATTGGTGAAGGCGGAAATCTGTCGTCTTATAACCAGCCGCTTCGACAGCCCAGGAAGGCAGCCCATCTAGGATAAGGAAAAACCGGGTTTTAAACCACCGCTGCCCTGCGACCATGTCGAAAACACGGAAAAGGCTATAAAAGTAAATCCAGACAGAAAACCTGGAGTGGAGCCTACGAGGCGATTGGCTGTCAACATTGATAACTTTCCGGCAACTCCTGCAGCCAAACTGGCATTAAATGTAACATTCTGGGTATTGGATCTTGTCGGTACGACCGAGTATGTGATGGTAGCGGGGCATTTAGTCTAGGCAGCGCAGAGCGTCCATATACCATCGCTGGTCTAGGGAAAGTAAAATAATTCAAACCACCTGCTTCTTTATAGGTCTTACCTCTTTAACTTATGAGAGGAGGAAAAGGGTAACCTGAACATCCTAGTTAAAAAAAGAAACCAACAAGTCATTGCATTATTCTGCCTAGAATGTCACCGTAAACTAAAATCGTGTGAACGTAGGGACTAGTGGCCACAGTGGCAGAAAAAGGCGCTAACTGAATAAATGAATAGAAAACAAGTTACGTCAACAATGACGTCATCTAGCATGTTGGGATGATTTGTTACAGATGATGATTTATATTTCTTTCACTGTTTAAGAAATATTGTTGTTTTACAGCAATGCATTTCAAGCGTAGTCATAGATTGCTGAAGTGGTTATCTCCCCTTTTAAAAATTAGCATCGAACCCAATAGCTCTAAAAAATTGCCCATTGATTAATATTTTTGGTGGGGTCATTCTGTATATAATCTCAGAAGACTTTTGACGTAAGAATCATTAATGTACTCATTTATTCTGGGCCCGTAGCTAAATCTATTGGACTATACTATATAGTAGATTCCAGAATTACTAGACATGAAAAAATATCATTTTTATTTGATGATAGAATTGGGACTTGATGGTCAGGAATTCTATCAACATTGTTCTTATAGCAAGAAAAGGTTAACAAGCCGAAAGTGATAATAGGTTTGGCTTAAACGGGATGAACATGTACAATTGTGTAATCACGCAAGAAATAAGATTCCAGATTGATTTATTACGGAATAAATTATAAAATTAGTTAAAAAAAGATTTCTATTGTTGTCAGCATCTGCAAATTATATATATTTTTAGTCGATTTCACCTCAAGAAAGGCAGTAAAGCCACTAAGACACAAGGTGTTACTGGGGACGTAAGAATTAAGAAAGGAAGCATTGCTACTGAACGGGAAGGGGAAAAAAGTAATCAGGAGGACAGTAGATAGTGATTAAAATTGCATTTAAATCTTTGCAGATTAAAGTTGGTTGGAAGGCATGGAACCTGAAGGGAGTTCCACAAGAGAGATGTGTGAGAAAAGAAAATGTTAACATAGAATTTACGGTTACATGTAGCTAGCACACGTGTAAGTTGATGAGATCTCGACTTCAGTTTCGTGTTGCGCTAAAATTAAAATAAATCTAGGTGCCATAGTGAAGAGTTTATCCGGGCAATTCCATGAAAGTATTTATAGAAAAGACAAAGAGAGGCAACCGATAATATTACTGATTCTTTTTTGGATTTTATCGAGGTGCTCAAGGTAAATAGCAGGGGCACCGGACCATATGTGACAGCAATGTTCGAAGAATGGACCAATAGTAGATATTTATGATAAATTCTGGAGAGAGAAATTGTCTCGCGCGACACAGTGAACCAAATTTCTTGGCAGCTGATTTAGCAATGAGTTCAATATACACCATGTCTGAAGTTATTAAGCAAATCATATAAACTTCAATAGTTCAAATTTGGTTTGAAAAAAAAATCAAATTTTAAACAATCAATTTACATGTCAAAACAAAGTTCGAGTTAAAATTTTATGCAGTATCAATATGTTTTATTGAAGTTATTACATGTATTCTAAAAAAAATCATCTGAAGTTATTAGGCAAAACCAAATAATCACATTTTAATTCAGCAAAAAGGTAATAAAATCATTAAAATATGATCAACACCTTCAATAGAACAAATAACAAACACACAAGTCCTTTAATATCGTGACACTTCTCAATAACAGCCAGTAAGCTATCATCCATTGATTTTGTTATATTTTTACTTCAGCAGGTTCAATTTCCAACATGGCAGTTTTAATTGTTTCCCATAGGTCTACTTTGATATTATATTGTTTGCCACCTTCATGTAATTTCATCTTCCCAATTGACCATAGATTTTTTATCGGATTCAAATCTGAACTTGTTGGTAGTCATTCCGTTATCTTTTCTCCTATATTTTTTTATGTTCAAAGAATTCACGGGTAAGCTTAGATACATGAGAAGGAGCATTGTCTTGCATAATTACACAATTCACTTTGAATGTTCCAATAATAGTTTCGTCGACAATTCCAGCCCATATCAAAACATTACCGTCTCCTTGTTGCCTTTAGCCACAGCCACACCTGAACTGAATAAAATCAATTCTTTGGCCCATCCGTCAAGTCCATCAAATGTCACTCGATATTCGTCTGTGAAAATTACTTTAGAAAAGACTATTTTCATGTATTTCTTGGACCAATTTTAACGCTTTAATATAACTGTTTCAGTGAGAGGAAGTTTCGTAGGAGATTTTTTTTACGGATCCGAATTTACAAAGTATTGTACATCTTTTGGCCTGATTCCAGTCTTTTAAAATATCTGAGCGCTGGTCAAAAGTGGTTGTTTCAATATAACTCGCTTTAGTTTATGTTCATCTCGAGGAAACAAGTTCTTAAAGCCTTTTCCTTTGTTTCGCATTCTCAACTTACTTATATTTTCAAAAACCTTCTTTATCGTTTGTTGATATCTGTAAATATTTAATATCTCCAATGAGGACATTCCCTCACTCAATAACTTTATTATTTTCTGTTTTTCAGCAGTTGTTACATACTTCCCTTTATCCATGTTTCAATATATATTATGGACAAAAAGAAAAATAGCTTTTATTAGACTTCAGTGGTCTTAATCTAGTATTAGTTTAATCTGCATATTAACTTCAATCACTCGATATTCGTCCGTGAAAATTACTTAAGAAATGTCAATTTTCATGTATTTCTTAGCCTTTAAAATATTTGTTTCAGTGAGAGGAAGTTTCCTAGGAGATTTGTTTTTACAGATCCCAATTTACAAAGTATTCTACATCTTTTGTCCTTCTTGACTCTCTCAATTCTAGCCATTTCAAAGAACTGAGGGCTGGTCAAAAGTGGTTGTTTCGCTATAACTCACTTTAGTTTACGTTCATCTTGAGGAAGCACGTTATTTTCCTTTGCTTCGAGTTCTCAACTTATATTTTCAACAGCCTTCTTTACCGTTCGATGATCTCTGCAAGCTCCTTTGATATCTACAATGTGGACATTCCCTCACTCAATAACTTTGTTATTTTCTGTTTTTCAGCAGTTGTTAGATACTTCCCTTTCCCCATGTTTCAATATATATTATGGACAAAAAGAAAAAGTAGCTTTTATTAGACCTCATTAAGCTAATATTAATTTCATATGCATATTAAATTCAGAAAGTCCATTTTCTTAAATTCCTAATATCTAAAAATCTAACCATTAAAAATGATAGAAAATTTGACAAATATTTTTTCAGAAATCTTTGAGTTACTGAGGTTTATTGATTTGCATAATAACTTCAGACAGGCTGTAGTCTTAACAATTCATGTCAGTTGAGAACGTTAGCCTGAGAAGGCACAGTAATTTTCATACACTGATTTTATAAGTTCTGTTTGTCTTTGCTTTCCATTCTCTGCAGTTACAATCGATTAATTCACTACACTTTCATCAGTTCGTTCCCTTACACAAAATACAGATGTATTTGATGGGACACTTTCAGATATTGTCAAGAATGTTACAAGATGGTTTTAAGTTTTGATCTGATATTTGATTTATCGTTTAGCTAATTAGTCTCACGAATCAACACCACTGAATTAAATTTGAAACTATGGTCGTGTGCCTTCAAATCTAAGCTGAATAAAGATTTATGTAAGAAAGGTTAGGGACTTCCAAAACATTTATTAATGGTTACATAGTATTACTCTTAAATACTAATTTTTATTATGCACTAGCACCCATAGCCAGCTGGTCGTTCAGAAAATGCCTTCAATCAGAATGGAGAAAAAACAGCATCATGTTTAGATGTAACAGAATCTATCTTCTTCAATTACTTTAAACTACTCTCATTAAAAACATTTTGAATTAATGCAGTTACTGATATAACAGAAGTAGTCTGTATTTATTCAGTCGAAGTTAGCCGAGGACATGAAGGGGTAAAACAGGCAACATGAAGACCCACTTCAGACCACAATTATTTATGGAGTTTTTGAAATTCAATTTGCCAGTGTGCTTCCAGAGATGTAAAAGAGGCTACATTTATAAAGTAATTGTTAAGTTTGATGAAAATTGGTTGAAAGATCAACGAAAAATAAGAAAGAAACCAGTAAAAATCCCAATTTTTCGTTATTTACACGGGTAAATATATATATATATATATATATATATATATATATATAGGTGGACTCAATTATCAAGTTAAATGATTGTTAAACAATTAACTTAGAGTTGGCTACAATTGAGTAAAGTTTGTATTAGATTGCTTGAAAATTGAGGGATTTTTAATTTAAAAGTTGTGCTGATATCGATTTGTGTTGAATCGATTTTTCGTTTTTCGCTAAACATATTGGTGTAGAAATAAAAATGAGGTATCGTTGAGCTCGTCATGATGTAAGTAATCTACATACCGAGTTTGAACGAAATCGGAGGAAAAAAGTTAAATTTATCGATTTTTAATCGGCTTTATCGATTATTGATTTTTAAAAAATTATCAATTCCTTACGCTAATAACCTATCTCTTACATTGTACAATGTATATGCCAAGTTTGGTCAAAATTGATTGGATGGATCTCGAGTGAAAAGGTATCACAAAGAGAGACAGAGAGACACACATACATCCTCTGTTTTATATATATAGATAATGTCTTTATAAATACTGCTAAGTTTCAATGAGACGCATTCTAACAAGTGAATTTTTCACACGCAAATACTTATATGCAACGACTTAAGTGTCCAGATTCAGCTGGAATGCGCAAATGAAAATTTAAAAAGCAGAATGTAAAGTTTAAAACTTTATTCCCAGTAGATAAATCAAAGAAGTTGGCGAATATTTTTTTGTATACTTTCTGTAATTCCTTTTCAAAACTTATGACTCAGAAAAAGCCAAGTATGCGTATCGATTCGAATTTTAATGGTTTTAAAACACACGCACGTCTATATTGATATTAAGAAAACTATCGAAAACAATGGAAGCTCGTATCTATGTGAAACAATACTGTCTTTTTTAAATTTTTGTAAACGCTGATATAGCATCAGTAAATCAATCTTGATCTCTTACAGGAAATTAATGCGAGAAGATAACGACTTTTTGCGATTGTTGGACGAAGAAGAAATGGTAAGTGCATTTTTGAAAATTTTGAATGGGAATAGAAGAGACAGATATACAGAAAGATAAGATGTATTCAGTTCTACATTATCCTCATGACAACGTGATAAATACTTATTTACACTTACTTCATAAAAAAGGACAGAAATACATTTGTTAAAATAAGTAGGAAAATGCAGTTTAATTTGTATCATATTATAGCATAAAATAGTTACCTATGAAATAGCTTACGATACTAAATATGGAATATAGTTTTAATGATAGCCTTTTCATCACTTTAATAAGTAATAATTAATTTACCATTAATAAACTTATAATAATGTTTTAGTCAAAGAGTCTGGCCCATATCCTTTTATTTCGTTTCACAACTATTATTCCTTATCGTAATCTTCATCCACTCTTTACAACCAGAAAGTCCTTCCATATTGCTTTCTTTCCGTTTATATAATTTTGCCAATTCTGGACCCACCTTGATTCTTCTCCGACTTAGCTGTATGAGACTAAAAGTGCATAAAATATTTGACATGATTGAAGAACAGTGTTTATGGCAACGAGTGAAGAAAGGGGGAGGCGTTAGGGCGTGTACTGACCCATACATATTGGACGCTGGACGATGAGTAAACTTCAATCCGTGGCCGAGCCGTTAAGCGTCAGTGAATCTGGCAGGAATACAAGTGAATCAGATGTTCATTGCCGACGAAAGATGTTTTATTGGGTGTCAATAATCGGTAGATTTAACCCTTTCAGAACTGATGGTAGGCTTTGGTTAAAACGGACGAGCGGAGAATTTCAGGTTTGAGTCAAGAATATTGTACATCATTGTAGATGCAGGAGGCATCTATCATGGATAGCGGCTCATATTGAGGAATCGGAGAACCGAGTTTGAATTCTAGTCGAATCCATTACATTCACCTACGTGCTAATAACCTTGGGAAAGGTATGAATCTTCTTCTTCTCCCCACAGCTATGGGTAAATAGCAAGACAGACAGGACTTGGATGGTAACTGGTCTACTGCAGAAAGAAATGGCAACCTACTGCTGTAAAAGAATATGCCTCGTCAGTCATGTATCGGAAGATACATGATCGCCTAAGCGTGTATCACGCATGGCACATAACTGACTGGTAGCTGCAGGGTACGCGGAAGAAATCGACGATAAAAAAAAGGCAGTTTTCGAAAGAGCTCTATAGAGCAGTATCTGTACACATGTATGTAATGTTTTTCATTATATTCACTCTATTGTTTATATATTACTTATATAGTTTATATATAAAAGTTTTTTCGGGAGGAGAGGGTGCGAGGAGACTAAAGATTAACAGGACGAACGATGGAATAGGAAAGTTGAATTCAAACTCTGATTGAATTATGTTCATTTCACACTAATGAGAAAAGAATCTGTCTTTCCCCTCCCAGCTATGGGTTAAATAGCAAAACAGTTTAGGAGAAGGACAAATTTGAGTTCAAAATCGCGGAGAGGACAATGGAAATATATGTTCTCTAGGTTCGGAAGAGAAAAAAAAACTTGTTCAGGGGAATCGGGAATGTTTCGGAAGGCCTACAATTTTTGATTGGTTGGTTGGTTGGTTGGTTGGGTTTTATGGCATATCAACCACTGTAGGTCATTTAATGCCAAATTAAGTTATATATATATATATATATATATATATATATATATATATATATATATATATATATATATTAAATATATAGTACTATTAAACGTATAGCTGGCAACAACATTATTTTTCCAAAACGTACAGCTGGCAACATTACTTCTTCAAAGACGCATAGATTTGGCAACATTATTTTTTTAAAAACGTATAGCTGGCAACATTATTTTTCCAGAAACGTATAGCTGGCAATATTTTTCCAGAAATGTATAGCTGGCAACATTATTTCTCCAGAAACGTACAGCTGGCAACATTATTTATCCAGAAACGTACAGCTGGCAACATTATTTTTTCAAAAACTTATAACTGGCAACATTACTTTTTCAAAAACGTATAGCTGGCAACATCACTTTTCCGGAAACATTATTTGAGGCCTTGCTGTTGGACGTAGTTTATCGTCATACCCAGGACGCTACAATTTTTGATGATCACCAAATCGAAACGCTAGTTTAATATAACCCAGGTAGCACGACACGGGGAATAGAAGAGATACTCCTCAAATCTCTCAAAGATAATTATTATTTGAAAAGACTCGGATGCATTTGGATATCTCACGATTTAATGGAAAAAAATCACCAACCACATTTTCACCTGCGATGTTTTTACTCAAACACAACAAAAACAACCCATTTAAAAAAGAAACCATCACAGGTGATGAAAAGTGGTTGCTTTACAACAATCTGGATTGAAAAATTCCCGTGGAAAAAGAAATGAGCCACTTTTAACCATTCTAAAATCTGGTATGCATACAAAGATGGTGATGTTGTTTATCAAGTGAGATTGGAAGAACATTGATGGGTTATGGGTTCCTTCTGCAAAAGTTGAATTCACTCTACTATCATTTTCATCTTAACAGAATAAAGGCAACAATCGATGAAAAGTGTCTGGAATTAGTTAATCAGAAGGGTATAAACTTCCATGAGAACAACGCCAGACGAAATATCTTTTTGCTGATCTGGCAGATATACGGTATAGATTAACGGAGATGTTTTAATACAACCGCCATACTCTCTTGACCTTACAACTTTAGATTAAAAATTATTTCGACCCCTACAAAATTTCCTTACTCTTAAGAATTTCAATTATCTGGAAGCTTGTAAAACTCACTTAGACCAGTTCGTTACACAGAAAGATACCGAGTTATGAGAGGATGGTAACATGAAGCTGCCTCAAAAAGCGAAAAAGTTGTGGAGCAAAATCACATCTATATACTGGGCCAGATTATTATCAAGGCTAGTTTAGGCGTTAAGCCTTTATAAAGCAATGATTTTAATAAACTAAAAGTTATGACTTCTAAAGGGTGTTCCAATAACATGGACCGATTTTAAATGTGAATTAAGTTTAAGCGTCTAATGATTTTTTTTCTTTCAGATTTAACAACTTAAGTCTTTAGCAATTTCAGCCATGGAAAGATTAATAATCAAACAACGTGTTAAAATTATCGAAGCCCATTACGAAAATGTACGTTCAAACAGAAATGCATATATATATATATATATATATATATATATATATATATATATATATATATATATATATATATATATGATACACAATAAAAGATAATCCTCATTGTTATATAATATTGCATAGTTTTGTATAGAAATGGAGGTAAATACAAACGATCGTCTATATGCAATTATATTTATATATATATATATATATATATATATATATATATATATATATATATATATATATATATATATATGTGTGTGTGTGTGTGTAAATGCGTGTGTATATATACCGGGTGTAACAACAAAAAATTGTCCAATTGTTAGATTAAGCTTTGAACCGTTGAACTTAGAAATGATTAAAGATATATTACTGGAATTCTCCGATGTTTTTATAACACTATTGGACTTTACTTTGCACAATAAGAATTTATTTAGCTCTAAGCTGAAATGATGATCCCTGTTTCTCTTTTGACCATTTGATCCAGTTTTTCTCTCTAGTGTTCCCTCTTTCTAAACTTATTCACTGTTGTCTTGTTGGCTTTGTAGATGGAAGCCAGAGTATGGATTCTTACGACAAATGGCGTCAAGGTGGCTAAACGTCTTATCTGAAAACTTGGAAAAAAGAAACAATTAGTTTAGTGTTTTTTTTTTTTTTTTTTAGATATAAACATTTTGTGCTGTTACACGATTTGGACAATTTTGCTATTACACCCGGGGCACATTCATTGTACAAATGACATGTAAACAATATTCCATTTCTCTCCATGTCTGAAACATAAAAACAACATATATATAAAAAAAAAAACGCTACATCAATAAAACTATTAATATCATGAAAAGAACTTTAATAATAAAATAATATGCAACGAAAATTTAGTTAATGCCTCTTCTAAGTATTTCGTAATGACTTGAAATTCGCTAAAGACTTTGTGGATAACCTGTATATCACGAGTAAACAATAGATAAAAAAAATAGTTAGATGGTGGTCCCGTCTGGGTGGAGGTAATTTCATTTGTCTAGGGGTCTCAAAAGGTTATAATCGGACCCTGCATATATAGCTAAATAAATCTATATACAAATATTTAAATATTGTTTGTTTAAAGTAACTGATTTAAAAGATGCTAGAAACATTTCTTCCGACACAATATATGCAATGTGCGTCAAAAGGGAATTTTTTTGATAAAAAATAATAGTTTTCATCGTCAAGTTAGGGTTAGGGTTAGGGTTAAGATTAGGGCAGCACGCAATTTGATTTAATATACAAATAAGAAAACGAATTGAGAAAGTATCATTCTTTTCAGTGAGAAATTAATATATTCTTTATGAATCTAAAGCCGATATTTTATTTGCCTGTAATGAATGTCAATTCCGTTGGGATGCACCAGACACTCTAAAAACTGAATGTTAAAATATGTTAAAAATATGTTCTGGAAAATGTTTGAATAGTTTCGTTTGGGAACATAGAGAAGGAGAGATATTAGTAATAGAGAAAAAGTAGAAGCAATGAGAGGGTTAGGTTTAAAAAGAGATAAAATAAGCACAGGGAGAAAGATGGGGAGAGAGAGGGAAGAGTCAGTGAGAGAATGAGAGGTAGAGCGGGAGAAAGAGGGGAGAGAGTGAGAGAGAGAGAGAGGGGGGACAGAGAGAGAGAGAGCAATGAGAGGGTTAGTTTTAAAAACAATGAGAGAAAATAAGCACAGGGAGAAAGATGGGGAGAGAGAGGGAAGAGTCAGTGAGAGAATGAGAGGTAGAGCGGGAGAAAGAGGGAAGAAAGAGAGAGAGAGAGGGGGACAGAGAGAGAGAGAGAGAGAGACAGAGAGAGAGGGGGACAGAGAGAAAGAGGAGGAGGTAGATTTTAAAGACATGTAGGACAGAAATGTATAAAAAATATGAAGACAAATATTTTTTAAAGTTACAGAAATAAAATAAACACCCACATACTCAGCGAGAGAGAGAGAGAGAGAGAGGGGGAGAAAGAGAGAGGAGGGGGGCAGAGAATGAGAGAGAAAGGGAGAGATAGTGAGAGAGAGTGGGAGTGAGAGGGGAGAGAGTAAGAGAGAAGGAAAGAGAGTGAGGGAGAGAGAGAGGACAGAGAGAATGAGAGAGAGAATGAGAAATGGAAATAGAGAGAGAGAGAGTGAGAGAAAGTGAGAGGGAGATATATATATATATAGATAGAGAGGGGACAGAGAGTGAGAGAGAGTGGGAGTGAGAGGGGACAGAATGAGAGAGAAGGAAAAAGAGAGTGAGAGGGAGAGAACAGAGAGAAACGGAAAGGCAAAAAAATCACGAAATTGGGAGAGAAATCAGTGCAATGGTTCCGAATGTGATTCCCTTTATTTATTCGTTGAGTTTATATTCGGCAGCAATTTTTGTTCCTCATAAATGTGAACAACAAAACAAATTTCGCATCTTAACTAACAGAACGTCTGATTGCCGGTTATAAAAAAATCTGGAATTTGCATCTCATTCGAACGGACAGACGAGTATTTTCTATACAATGACATCATTAGACGTAGTTCTTTTTAATTAAGAGAGTAATTCGAAACAGGAGCATTGCTTTGGTAACATCGAAAAGAGTATTAAGCTTCTTCATCTGTTCCCCTTTACAGCAGCGAATGTTGGACGGTCTCCTCAAAGATGAAACTCGAGGCACCGGAAGTATGGTTCTACAGAAGGATGCTAAGGATAACATAGACCGGGGGCGTGAGCAACAATGAGGTTTTGGAGAGGAGGCAAACGAGGAAGCTTATATTAGGTTGGTGCAAAAATAATGACGTAATAATGTCGTTTTTTGACGTTAAAAAATACGTCAAAAAACGACATTATTACGTCATTATTTTTGCACCAACCTAATACTTAACACAAGGAAGAGGTACTTGAAATTTCTGGGACACGTAATGAGAAAAGAGGGCCTGAAGAATTTGATACTCAAAGGTCGAATTGAGGGAAAGAGTGACAAGGGAAAACAACGCATGACATTCCTAACGGGCTTAAGCAAGTGGATGACAGAACGTGGAGGTGGCAAAGGGGCGAAACATTGAGAGCTATAAGGAATAGGGGAAGGTGGAGCGCCATGATCGCTTACGTCCTGAAGGGACACGGCACATAATAAGAAAAAGTATCAGTCAGTAATCTACCTATATGCCAGTCAATACCCAAAAGTTCTGTGTATCTGAAAAGTTACTGAACGCAGTAGAGGTTATCACTACCCTTTGTGAAACCCTGTATCTCTATCTATAAAAGGCAGGATGTGTGTGTGTGTGTGTGTGTGTGTAACGAATGTACGGCCGCAATTTTCGACGGATTTGCACCGAAATTTACATGCACATGCTCCAAGTTAGCGGGAAGGCCAAGACCGACGTTGCATTTCCCAACTCCCATCGATAGTGGAAATAATCGATTTTTTCATGCTTCTACGGCAGTTTTCATGTAGTTCGCGGCCATTTTGTACGGGCCAGAGTGAGAGCCAATAGCTGGCTGCCACGAATAGGCAGAAAGATTCTATTGGCCAACGTGAGAGCCAACAGTTGACTGATACAAATGTTAACTAGCATGCTAGCATGCAAAAAAAAAAAAAAATCGATAGCTGCATTCGTCACAAGTGGTAAAATTTAAATCTGCATGGCACTTTACTCCAATTGGCTCATTCGCTTGCTTAAACTCAACGTTGATTCTGATTCCACAGAACTGGGTTGGGTCTGAAAAAGTAATTGTTGTTAACATTCTTTTTTCATTCGGTTTTTCCCGTTACGAGTCCTTTTTTTTTTTAAAGCTGATCGTTTTGTGTTTATTTTGTTTAGTTCTTTTTTCGTAACAGATTTAATGTTTAGTATAGAGCTTAGAAAAAATTCGCAGTGTGAGATAGGCAAGAAGTAAGGCATGTAGCAACATCAGCACGGCAAAGGGCACTCCTTTAAAGGCAAGGAAGGGCAAAAATATTTTAAGTCAAGTGATAGCGATTGCTGTATGAGTCGTACGATTTTTGAATCAAGCACGGGCAACGCCGGGTCATGCTGCTAGTAGTATAAAAAGAGACTTCATAAAAAGAGACGGTAGAAACTAAGTGTTCATCATGGTCAATATGAGTATGAATCGTATATTATTCTGAGTGTCATATTCTTGAAATTTCTGTCGTGATTATTATTTAGTGTATGAAATATTTAACATTGAGATGAATTGCATCCGCGAATAGAGTTCAAATACCGGCAAGGACAGTCTGCATTCATTTCGTTCTTATAGCCTGAGAAAATACAACTCTTGTCTCCCACCCAAGTTGCGGATTAAGTGATAGTCTCTCTCGCCTTGGTTGAAAATCAGTCTACAAGAAAGACAACTCTGAAATTTAAACACATTGTAAGCCAATGTGAAACTAATCCAAATCTCCATATCAGTCATTTGCAGATGTTAAAAAGAGTTTTCTGTAGAGTGCCATGTTCAACTATTTTCTGTAATGGCATGGCACTTACAGACAGACATGTTTAGCGGCAGATATGAAGACATGTTCATCGTGCCAGATTACGTGTACACCACAATTCTTTTCCAGAGATTATAGAGAAACTTTCTTGCTTGCAAGTAAACCCCACAAGCCAATAATTTCCAAGTATGAATTACTGTATTTTCTGGTTTACAAGACGGACTTTTTTTTCCTGAAAAATACATGTGCATCTTCTAAGAAAAATGTAAGACAACGCCCATGCTCAAGTAAGCTTGGACGGGTCACCTAATTGGCTTGAATAATAGGGACGTGGATTTGCATGTTGGATCATTACATTATAATGTTAGCTATCTAATTCAGCCTTTTATATAATAAAACCTCAGTACTTAGCTGTTAGAAGTATTTCCAAGACTATAAACCTTCCTGGAGCCGAGCCACAAACCTAAACATGCTCTGTTTATTAGCAGCGGCGGGAGCCTTTCTGCTCTTGACTAGTATGTGATTGACATACAAACAAAATCGGACGAATGACTAATGTAAACAATACGTGGCGCCAGTATTTATAGGACGCATGGTTAATGTGTTGCTGTATGAGAATGACTTTTTTTTTTCTTAGAAATTTCTTTCCAATATTAGGGTGCGTCTTGCAAGACGCAGCGTTTTATAAACCGGAAAACACGGTAATTGTTTTGAATATTGTTTATTCTTTCAAACTTTATTCTTTTCAAATAGTCAGCTGCATTATAACTTTGAGTGCTTGACGTAAGAATTCCTCTTCACTTGTCAGTTAATACATTTACTGTATTTGACGGCATGTAAGACGCACGGGTTTATAAGGCGCTACCCAATTTCAGCAGGGTAAATCAAGAAAAAAATTAGCAATTATTAAAATTAGTAAACCTACATATGGCACATAAGACGCAAGGGAATTTTAAAAGATATTTCTAGTAAAAAAAAAAGAGCGCCTCATATGCCGTCAAATACGGCACGTCTCTGTATTGCTTGAGGCACTCATATTAATTCAATTTCTGCTCTGTACGCACTGTTAAGGAGAATTTTTTGTTCATTTGAAGCCATAATAAACTGAAGTTAAATTTATTTGCAGATCAAAATAACTAACTCCTTTACTTTGGTACTCGGACATTTGGCCGACGTACATTTAGGTGAGGGAAATTTAGGTGAGGGAAATTTCGCCGAACGGACATTTAACCGAAAATGTAGTGGCGTACTTACATGTATGGGTTAATTTGCAGTGTAACACCCGTACGCAGTTCGCATTAAAAATTTCCTGAAAACTTACATTTATGTGTAATTGTACATGCTCCATTCGTATCTGGTTTGATAAATTTGATAAAATCTACCGTTTTTGGAATTATCGACAATGAAATTTGGGATTCAATCGCGTCGTTGGCAGCAGCCATTATTCGCCTTGTTTGCATACATTCGCTGCGGAAAGTTAAACGCGGAAGACTACGGCAACCTAAGCTCGGAACTGATCTTTCTAGTCTAAATTTGCCTCAATTACTGCGCACGAGAACTATTTACGTACACATGCTCAGTCTGCGCAATGATACCTATTCTGCAGCAAATGTATACAAACAACGCCAGTAATGGCTGCCCGCGACGCGAATGAATCCGAAATTTCACTTTCGATAACTCCAAAACGGTAGATTTTATCAAATTTATCAAAATAAATGTAAGGTTTCTGGAAATTTTTAATGCGAACTGAGTGTGGGTGTTACACTGCAAATTAACCCATGTATGTGACACTCTTTATCGTAATGTGCTACATATATTTATATTTATTTACTGTATTAATTTATCATTTTTCGTTTTTTTTTTGACAGGCTTTTTTAAAATCTATTCTGTATATATTATATTTTACTTAAAATATTCCTGTAAGGTGATAATTATTTTGAGAAAAAGCACATTTTACTACAGCAAAAATCTTAAGCTTTTACGATATGAAAGATTTTTCAATTTCGCTTAAAGGGATGAACTAGCTTTTATCTTATTGTTAAATACAAATTTAAATAATTAGGTGCTACTTTTTACCCAAATACACTAAAATATTTATAAAAATACTAAAACAAATATTGAAATAAGAAAACTTTTAACTTTAAATTTAGATTTAGTAATTTAATCACTTGAAATTCAGTGGTAATTATTAGTCCTATTCTACCTTATAATATTGTTAATTAAAATACTTCAAGTATTGTTTGTTCCTATTTTTACTTGTACTTTTTTAGTGAAATAACCGTCGGCCAAATGTCCGTTTGGCCAAATGTCTCTTGGCCAAGTGTCCATCGGCCAAATTTATTTCCCAGATACTACTATATTTGTATTGCAAGATCTTTCCTTCTTTCTTTCTTTCTTTGTTTATGTGTGCAGACATTTAGTATTTAAATCGATTAATATAGATTTAGACACACATGTATAAATCATATCTAGATAAATAAAGAGAGAGTTTGTAAGCGTTGCACTTTTAAATGTGTCTGGTTCATTTTAAATAACTTTCGAAATTGTCCTTTGCTGTTTTTTTTTCGTCCCAAGGTTGAAGATAAAACTTAATTGTTAAAAGAAATTTAGATATGTGAAAACATACAAACATTAATGTCCATGGGAAAAGCAAGAATCCACTATAAGTTAAATAGCATGTTATACCGATCTTTCTTTCCTTGGGCAAGAGTTTGTCAACGACAATTACAACTCAAGATTCAAAACTGCAGAGAAAGCAACTAGAAACGAACGAAATGGCCCAGGAGATAAAAGCGTTGGTTGGGTCCAGTGATTTGAGTTGTGAGTTCAATACCAGGCTACTGCAGTGGTGAAAAAAATATTTTGGAGAGTTGAGTGAAAGGGAGATAACTGAGACATCCGGAAAAGGTATTGCTTGTGGAACTAGAACACTCTACCCCTATATTTATATGCATGCATATATACAAAAAGCGATATCGAAAAGAAAAAAATACACTCTCTTGCTCACAGAGAAACGAATGGCATTGAACAACACTGACCGGAATATAATTTTTATGTGAAAATACCGACCGTACTTTCAGAATTTTCTTCCATTTTTACTCCCATCGAAACTATTTGCAGCAGTTACGTTATCCCACAGTCATTGACTTCTCGTCTCAGTCGTCCCAACAATAACAGTAAGGATCTTTCCCGCCTTTGGCGCTCTCAGATGGAGGTATCAAAATCATGCTACTTGAAACTTGTCTCTTAATTAAAAAGAAGCCAGTGAAATGACCGGGTTGCTTGGCATGATTTGTGTCCCGGACCATTGCCTTGTTGGTTCCAAGGTGCCACGTTAGACGTCCGAATAACACGTTAAGAATGGCGGACCGTTTCACTGACAGGAGAATCCGTAAAGAACACAATGTAAAAATGTTTTTTTTAGGGAAAAAATGATGCGTAAACAACACGATTGTAATAATAAATGCACACACAGCCCATATTTATAAATAACTATATAACATAAAGTCATGAATTGAAAGGAACATGATCGCCCAAGTGTGTATCCCGTATGACACGTGGTTTTATGAATACATACATACATACGTCATCTTTCTGATCTTAGTTCTGTTAAGCAACATTTCTTAAAAAACATAGACATGTACATAATATTAGACAGATATTTGTTGATATTATAATAATAATCACACGTACACACCATAAAAAGGACCTTAAGACATTGGAGGCCATCTACATTAAAACAAAGCAAACCACACTCAACAAAATTACATTTCAAACTAGTCGCAACACATTACATTGCATATAGACATTGGTTCTGTTGTAACATTTCGGTTTATCGCGTGGTACGACGTCATAGAACCACATCTTGAACTTACGATCTGCGTCTGCTATTCCGCGACCGTTGTCATTGTATAGAAATTTTCTACGTCAAAATAACAAAATATCACATTTGACAGTGAATATCTTTGTTTCGTTTCTGTATAATCACTCTGAGGATGACACATGCGAGTCGAAAGGTTAGGATCAAATTAATAAAAAATATCTAATTTTTGCCTTTTCACCCGAAATTAAAGCAAACATTAGAACGGCTCATGATCAGACATAATAGACGTTCATTGTTTGTTATATTTAATAATACATGTTTAAATCCATACATACATATATGTGTATATATATGTATGTGTATTTGTGTGTAGATCATAAAATATTACTTTTTTTATTTATTTTATACTTATTTTTTTTTTATATAAATAATGATTTTTGTCATGTCATTTAATTCAGTGGAAAATCACAACCACTGAACATTATGTATTGGAAAATTCCAGTCAAAATTCTGTTCATAACTTTCATGCCACGTTACTGATGTCTAGATGCAAACGCTGTTTCTCTGTTTCATCCTCTTCCTCATGCACAAGCGCACACCCATATAATTATGCACAGCACAAAACTCACACACACATGCATATTCAGACATACGCATACATGCAAAACAGGCATTGTTAGATGGACACACAGACAAGAGTTCACATTTGATTCGTTGTATCCCTAAAGCTATTGGTAGAGAACGATTTCTATTGTCACATATTTTGATTGAAAAAACAAATATATACATTCAACATCATCACTTGATAAGACACCAGAAGTGTTGAAAGAAAATGACTATTTTTGTAGTGATTTTATAACATATTTATGTTATAATTTTTAAATAAATAATTATATTCGCTCTACTCTGTATTGAGCACACTTTTACGAATAGTAATTGTTGCTTATTGGAATTTATTCCGTACACATCAATCATATACTTAGGTATACTCTCCCACCTCACTTCCTCACTTCGTTAATTTTACGTATACTTGATGAGGTCCGTCAAAAACGTGTGAATTTCTTTTCATTTTTCATTTCAGCTTTTGGAAGTAAATCTGATGATCCAGAACCCTGTTAAAGGGGTTATGGTGAAATAGCTTATTACATGGAATCATAACGTGGTCTGTTTTTTATTCAAATATATATATATATATATATATATATATATATATATATATATATTAAAAAAAAAGAACAGATGGAGTTAGAATCCACAGTTGTTAGCATATTCTTAAAAATAATTTTCTTAGCATATTCTTAAAAATATATTATTTTTGTTCAAGGTTACTCTATGCCTACTGCACCAAATCTGAACTTTGGATTTCGTTACATTATGTTCGACGTTTTTGAGTTTTAATGCATCAAGAAATGATTATATATCTGACCTTCTTTTTCATTTTTTCATTTAGCATATATATGACTTATACACTATTTACATTATTCGGACTATTGTCCTCATCTTTATTGCCATACTTATCACAAAGTTTCGGCCGTTGTACGCTCTAGCCCTGTTCAAGTGGTTGGAATGTCGAACTGAACCCTTTTTTTCGCTCGCTGTAGACTGTTCTAGTTCCACGTGCCATGTCTAATTGATGTCACTTAATCCATCTCTCCATCATATTGAACTCACACCACTTTGGATCCTGTTACTGGATCTAACCAACGCCTTTATCCATGTGTCATTGAGGACATCTGTGTATGAATTTCTGGGTATTATAAACCTAATGTCATCAGCAACCATTTTTACCATTGCTCATATTGCAATTTTTGCTGTTATCATTGCATTTTATTTTTACCAGAGCTCATATTGCAATTTTCGTTGTTAAAATTATTGCTTTTCTCTGGCATTCCTTATTACTGGTTCCCATATTGTATTCATTTCTATGATTGGTCGGCTCAGGGGATTTTTGTGGCCTAGCATATGTGCATCAAATATGTCATCAAAGATGAGGACAATAGTCCGAATAATGCAAATAGTGTACATAATACCTCATCTCAGAAATATAGACAGATCTGATTTTTAATTGGTTAATTCAGACATACCCACAAGAATATGTTTTAATCCTAACATTAGCCCCCCCCCCCTCTTTCGAAAGAGGTAACGGTTTGCTTTCGAATTTCCTAAATAAATCCTTTTTATCATATGTTATCTACCATCGCCCGAAGAGGAACCAAAAAGTTCCGAAACATGAATTTTTTTTATGTTGCGATGTAAAAATGTTCATTGTAATCTATTATAATAATTTTAATAATAATAATAATAATATATATATATATATATATATATATATATATATATATATATATATAAAATAAAATAATATAATGTAGTGGTTCCAACGAGAGAAAAGTATGTATATTAAAAAGAAGAGAAGAGAGGTGCCGCAAACGTTTTTGGTTGTAATGTGGATTTATTTAGAAAAAAATATTATGCTTTGTTTTACATAATTTTACGACACGTGTTTCTGGTCTCGCGACCGTCTTCAGGTAAAAGTGGAGATTTCCACATATTATTAAAAATAATTAATTTTTCCTCATGTTCAATGTTAAATATTCTCGATATGAGACATTTTCTGTTTGTGTGTTGGTAATCCGAATTTCTTTCTTGAATTGGCAATGAAGAGTTCTGCGCGAAGGGTCATAAAACAATTAAGGTTGGCCCAGCGAGATGATAAATTAGTTATCGGCATTTTATCTTTTAATGTTTTACTGACCCCTATGTGCTCTTGGATCTGTTTCCATTTTAGTGCGTTTCTGTCAACATGCGTGTATATATGCGTGCGTATATTTCCCCTCCATACATATACTGTCTTACTACGAGGAATTCGTAAACTTATTTGTACCTATACACGCATACACACACATACGCACATACACACTATCCCACCACAAGTAATCAGTACACACACACACATATACACACATATTTCCCAAGCTACATGGAACCAGTATGTGAAAAGTGTATATAAATATAAATAGATATATATATGTATAATTATTTATATATTATATGCGCGATATAGACACAACACCACCCGTATACATACATATGTCATATCCGAGACTGCCCACATATGTTTATATATGTATGAGTCCCGACGGACGACCAAGTATGTATATGTGTCTGCATACATCGATGTTTGCGTTAGTACGATGACATAAGTGACGAAGTTTTCCCCACCACTTCCACAATAACACCAATACACGCAATCTATTTAAACCCAATTTTTAAAAAAAATTAATCAGTTTGTCTGACGATCGCTAAAGCGTGAAACCCAGGGTCACAAACTCACATCTATCCAACCAAATATATATACATACATACATATATATATATATATATATATATATATATATATATATATATATATATATATATAGCAATCGCAGACGGTACTGTTTCGCAGCTTCTAAGTGCGATTAGATATCCGAATGTCTCAAGCCTGGATCGACATCTAACAGATTTAGTGTTAGTCAGTGTTTCTACCACTGAGTTATCTTCATTCGACAGAGAGAAGTAGCTAAATCTACCGTATTGTTTTTACGAATGTAAACAAACGCTTACATATATATATATATATATATATATATATATATATATATATATATATATATATATATATATAATGAAATGAGCATGTTATAATTACACGTGCATAGAATGATTGAAAGATATGAACATAATGAGATAGAGAGAGGGAGACAGGCCTATAGATATTAATGAAATAGATATGGTAAGTTGTATTACAACCAGCTACGTCTAATAAATTTATCTCTCGAGCTATTTTCAGGTTTTAGCAAGGACAAATACTTATAAAATATACCAATGTTAATAATTATGAATCATATTTCTTACGTTAAGTAATGTTTGGTCACATTTACTTCATAGGCAACCAATTTCATTATCCCAGTTATTTAACCCTTGATTGCGTGAGTGAGTTCCCCATAAAATGGTTCTGTTCAGTATTGATTACACACACACACACACACACACACACACACACACACACACACACACACACACATATATATATATATATATATATATATATATATATATATATTTACCCATGTATACAAAATTGCTTATTCATAACATCCACAGAATTCTCGTAATGCGCCTTCATTACAGACACAGATACAATTACAAGCCCATTCATCTAAATTGCATATATTTTACTTTTATTACATATCCAACATGCACACATTTTTTTATTAAACACATTCACTTGCATATGCATATACACTGGTCAAATGCATACTCAGGTGTTCTGGCATACGCACAGACAGAGAAAAGCTCATTCACGAGGCAGAAATCGAAAAAGCTGCCCAGTCAAGAGCAGGTGGTATGTGCTTAGAAAGTGGCCTTCTAGTGATGGGGTGGGTGAATGGCTACAAAAAAAGAGTGAGAAGTTTGTAGGGTTTAGCAGCAAAAGCTCCATCGAAGAGACAATTGCAGATTGTTCGGGCACACTCCCTCTCCACTTGACAACTGCTTCAAGCACTTAACCATATTCTTTAGTCAGCCATTCTGCTTTCTTTTTGTTTTTTGTTTTTTGTTTTTTGTTTTTTGTTTTAATATTCTCTTTTTCTCGATGGTGTTCGTTCTTACTATGTTTTTCACTAAATGGATCTTGGAGAGAATTTTTCTCTCTTTTCTTTGAACTATGTTTCTTTCATTCATTTCTCAACGGTCCTTTTTTTTTCTTTTTTTTTTGTATTTGTAATATTCTTCTTCTAACGTATTTCCTCTCTCCCTCTCTGTCACTCAATTTTTCTTTCGTTAATTTCTATTCATCTTTCTCTATTCCAAGATTACTACTTTCTTCCGGACGTATATTCCTCTTTCAACCATTCTCAAGCCCAGATCTATCTCATACTTATCACTTCTTTTCCTCATTGATGCCTTATCTTAAACTTCCAATCTTTCTTTCTCAAACACCCGACTCATTTTTGTTTAGAAAGAGAATAATGTCAATGTGTAGTTTTCTAATTCTCTTCGGCTTTACATTTCCTGTTGTCAACGTTCTTTTGACTCTTGTCATTGGCACTCTTTCTCTTTGACTAGTCTCTTTCATTGTCAGAGATGCAGAGGCGAGAAACTGAGTCTGACTCGGCATATGACAATTTTTCGTTGGACTTTGTTCAGTAATAGAGGCACGGTGGAGTAATGGATAGAGACTCGAATTGAGGAATCGGAGAGCCGAGTTCGAATTCCAGCCGAATCCATTAGATTCACTTACATGATAATACCCTTGGGAAAGGTATGAATCCTCTTCTTCCTCCAGCTATGGGTAAATAGCAGGACAGACCAGGTGGCAACTGGTCTAGGAGAAGGAAAACTCTGAATTCAAAACTTGATCCTCCATGTTAGAGATTGTGAAGGCTAACAACCTGCTCACTTAAAAAACCCCCCAAAAACTGGCTTGTTATAGAAACCACAACGATATCTTGCGGACCTATGTTCCTCAAGGAATTTAAAGGCATATATATATGTGTATATATATATATATGCCTTTAAATTCACACAAGTACACACACGCACACACATATATATATATACACACACATATATATATATGTAAAGATGTGTTTGTTAATCCGTATAGATAATTCCAGGGAAGATATAATTCAGAGAGCTCAATGTAAAAAATTCCACCCACTTTTCCTATCGAGAGATATATGTTGCCTTCACCCCACTGCCATCAACCACTCCTGCTAACAATGTAAAACTGGCTCTTCAGACACGTGTGCATAAATTAAAAATGATAATACTAAATTCTTCATATACCTGGAATATTTGTCAGGCATTTATTTGTATGAAAATGCTGATCTGAGGAATTATAATCGAATTTCAATTCAAAGAAAATAAATTTAATCACCCTTATAGTTGTATGTTTGTTGATATATATATATATATATATATATATATATATATATATATATATATATATTATAAGGTTTCATTGTAAAATACATCCCTACCCCTTACCAAATTGTAGCTAATAACTGATACAATGATACTGACATAAGGAAAATCTAGACACCCCTTGTTCAATTTAAGTAGAATATTCTGTAACCATGGAAACGTGATTTTAGCTGTGTCTTTAAAACCCGGTAATTTTTAAAAGTTACTCCAAAATTCTCTTAAAGATGAAATGGAACTAATGCTTTTAATTTAATTGCAAAATTAAATTCAGGGTTTTAGCTTCTATTTTTGAAACATGGTTGGAACTGTGTAGGGAAAAAAAACCATATTTTAAATCAATTAATTTATAATATTAATGCTCTGTAAATTTACATTGAGCACTATTTTGTAAAAATAAAATATCTATAAGAACACCAGATTTTATATCTTACTGTTCTTTTTTTTTTATTTATATATATATATATATATATATATATATATATATATATATATATATATATATATATATGTGTGTGTGTGTGTCTGTATGTGTGCAAATATATAGAAAAATAGGAAAGAACCGTTAGGTCAATAATCCGAAGTTCTGTAGTATTTTTGCTTCATTTTAAAAAAAACAGTGCTCAATACACAAGTAGATTCCAGAATTCACTTGAGGATGAAACAGAACTCGGTACTTTAATTTAATTTAATTTCAATAATTAAATTGAAGTTTTTAGCTTCTATTTTTAAAACATGAGAATTCTTATGTAGCGATGGAATCCTATTTTAAAAAAATAATTATAATATATTACATATATATATATATATATATATATATGTGTGTGTGTGTGTGTGTGTATGTGTGTGTTTTTCAGTAATAACATAAAACAAAGAGGAATACGTAACGACAAATAAGTGTATAAGTAAATAAAGGCATAACATGCATATGATAACAATAACAAACATGAGGACAATAGTCCGAATATAATTAGTGTAAAAAATGCATAACATTTTAAAAATAATTGATAAATTGATTGACATGCGCATAACAGCTATCGGCGTGGAAATTGAAACCCGCGCGCCTAAACCCCAGTCGGCTTTGCTACATTCACTAAGCATTTGTATTTAAATCAATTGATATAGATTTAGATACACGTGAACATATACACCTATATACACCCTTGTGCAAATTAATTGAAACAACCACTTCAATTTCATTTCTTTCACCATACGGTCAGTTTTAGACCCACTAGAGTAACAGGGTGTAATCGATTTCTATTTTTGAATCAAATTAATTCATTTGCAATGGTGTGCAGTGATATGAATCTATTTTCGGGCAGTATGATGAAATTTGTTTGGCATTGAAAAATATTGCGCCAGCCGTGATTGCATCAGATTTTTATCACACCCAGACACCAATGTCTCGACTGTCGATTAGTTGTCCTACTGCCATTGTCTGCGATGGACTTTACTCCAAGGAAGTGTACAAAAATTGTAAAGCTACACGAACACAATCACAAGCCTTACCAGTGAGCAAATCAAAGTACTATAGATTGAACTGGAAACTCTCCTGATTTAAATCCAATCGATGGTCTGTGGTCAATCTGCAATGAAAGACTTCGTGGAATGGACATACAAAGTAGTAACATGTACACTACGTCTTGTTTCATAGGAAAATACGAAAAAAAAAACCCGTAAATAATAACGGAATTATTCGTTAATTAATTTGCACAAAGTTGTATATGCTAAAGCGAGAGTTTGTCAGCGTTGTGATTTTAAAATCTGTTTGCTTCAACTGAAATAACTTTCAAAATTGTTTTTTTTTTCTGGGGTGTGTGTGTCATTTTTTGTTTCATGATGAAAAAAAACGTTTTTCAAGAAATACATAAGTACTCATTTAGATATGTGAAAACATAAACATTAATGTCCTTGAGAAAAGTAAGAACCCACTTCTTCCTTTAACAGTTGAGTTTTTAAGTAGATAGGTATACTGGGCTCCCTTGCCTCGGGTAGGGCTTAGTCAAAATTCAACACTGTAGAGAAGACAACGAGAAGCCACTCAATTATTTTTCGCAAGAAGTTTAGGTCATTTACAGATAATTAAGAAAAGTAATCTGTGGAGAGCTATGGCCGCAGACATCCTGAAATGACATGGTAATAAAAACTGCTTGAATGAAATGTTAGACATTTTGACGGTCGTCTTCGAGTATAGAATCCAGAGGTTAGCAGTGAATATTTCGGAGACAGTAGGAAAGCGTAGTTCAGGTTAGCAGTGGATATCGTAGCAGAGCGTAGTACTTCCTTCTGTCATCTTCGCCTGACAAGTTGGCACTGGTCATTCGGGTAGGGTAAACAAAAATGGCCGCGTTTTTACACGACGGATACAATGTTCTGCGGCTTCTGATTGTTAACCTTCTATTGGTAGACTATAAAGGGATTTAAGTCCTTTTGACTAACTCACTAGTTACATGTATATATACACAAAAAACTGTAACATGAAAAAAAATCTGTATATTACTCAACTATAAAGTTTAGTACTCTTTTCTTTGTTTTCATCGAAACTTCATCTCGTAATAATATACTTCGCTTTTGGAATGCGTCTTTGGTCATCCCAATACGTCTTCGGATCTCAGTGTCGCACTTTCCGTCCTCTGTTAGAACACTTCCTACATATTTAAATTTCTACAGCTGCTTGATTTTAGTGTCCCTGACATGTAAATTGCGTTTTGGGCTCATCTTTTTGCTGATGACTATGCATTCAGTCTTCTTGTAGTTTATGCTTAGTCCTTTCTTCTCGCTCTCCCTCGCTACCTTCTGTAGGGGGGTTTGTAGTTTTCTTTCAGTGTCAGTAAGAAGAAGAAGTTTTTGCTATTTTCCTTTTTCAAGTGTCCTCCGACCGAAATACCAAAAAAGAAATTGCCATTTAATGTTTTTGAATTAATTTTACTATCAATGAGTTGCAATCAATGTTTACTGAGAAGATACATCAACTAATTCGAATTTCATTTGATCTGTTAAGGTAATTTTTAACGAAATAAAATTGTGGAGAGCCAGAAATTGCATCATGACATTTTCATCTAAGCAATTAAAAGAAATCAGACATATTTCACAAAGATAAAGCCCAACGTAGGATGTGGGCTGAGGAGACTTTTTTGTATTTCTTTAAGGCATGGGCTTCCAGGAATCCCTTCAATGATTCTACTGGAATCTTTTCCAAGCAATCCGAGGGCTCCAACTACAACTGGAAATTTTAATATCCTCACGTGCCACAATTTTGTGATTTCGATTTCAAGGTCCTTGTATTTTGATAGCTTTTTGAAGAACTTAAAAAGATACATTGCAGTGACTGCTATATCAATAAGGAGACACTTTTGTCTTTGCGGTCTCTAACCACAGTGATTGTTCTGTTTGTATGTATTGTGATGTCCCATAAGATTATTACAGTTATTTCCCTTTGACTGAACTTTCCCAGCTTGGTTCACACATGGCCCAATGGATAAAGACGTTGGTTAGATCCAGTGACTAGACCCAAAGAGTTGTGAGTTCAATACCAGGCCACAGCAGTGGTGAACCAAACTTGGAGAGTTGATGGAAATAACTGAGACATCCGGAAAAGGCCTGGCACATGGAACTAGAACAATCCACCCCGGTGGACGAAATAAAGGGTTCGATTCGAAATTTCAGTCACCTGAAGAAGGCCAGAGTGTACTACGGCCAAAACGTTGTGAATATGGAAAGAAGATGAGGATAACAGTCCGAATAATGTAAATAATGCAAGTAATCATAATACTTCATCTCAGAGATCCAATCACCTGAAGAATGCCGGAGCGTATAACGACCGAAACGTTGTGTATATGTCAATGAAGATGGGGATGACAGTCCGAATAATGTAAATAATGTAAGTAATCATAATACTTCATCTCAGAGATATAGACAGATATTGAAGAAAAATTCCAATCACCTGAAGAAGGCCGGAGCGTATAACGACCGAAACATTGTGTATATGGCAATGGAGATGAGGATAACAGTCCGAATAATGTAAATAATGTAAATGCTGAAGTATATCCGCATGTAACTTTTTGTTGCTTTTTAATTTTTCAGTTTCAAGCGTGGACACAGAAAGTACAATCTAAAATGGCCGTCCGTCTACTCTGAAAAGTATAACTAGATATGTCGAAAAACGAATTTAGATAACTTGACCGAAGGATGCGAACAATACAGCTAAATTATAATCGGACTTGGTAAGCCTGAAGCGCTTTTCACTAATAGATTGGCTTAACCCGTGATTGCTGCATTGTTAATAGGAGAATAGAAAAGCGCGCAATGAATGTCGTATTTACATCTGGGTGAAACTCCAATGACAAAGGCGTATTTACTAGTAAGGTCCTTCATTTACGTTCGGTGATTTAGGATTTAAAAGGTCAGGAAGACAAAAGTGTTTCTTTTCTTTTTTTTAATAGATACAACCAATAGTTCTGGAAGCCAAAAGGCCTTATATTTGTAATTTGATGGGTTACCCTGGAGCTTTGAGCTCCTCTATAATCATTCCCTATGTTACCGTGGCAGACCATTGATATGCGATGTCATTGCTAATTCTAAATCAATGAAAATGTGTTTTCTGACATACAGAAACTCACTAAATGTAATGAATATAAGGAGAGCATACACTTTGGTTTTCATGACTAACCCCACCCCACTTTTCTGAACTTGCAGAACACATTGTAGTAAAGGTTTTAACCATTTATTGGAGACTGATAATGAAGGTCATGCTATTTTTGTTCTTGTAGACATTTTTAAATGTTAATTTATTGTCGTCTCTGACAGTGCATTCGAAACGAAAAAATACAGTTCGGATGATAAAATCGGATTATAAAAAAATCTTACTTATCATAAAACCCAGGTTGTGTGTGTGTGTACGTTTATATATTGGATCGGATTTCCTACATTTTTCAATCGATTTCAACAAAACTTCACAAGACTACGTAAAATTACCTTGCGGTGGTTCTGACAGCGCCAAAAATGGGAAAAGCACAATTGTTTTTGCACGAAATCAATTTGAAAACACGATTAAGAGGCATTAATGACATATCGAGTTTACCTATTAATATCGAGTTATACTTATTATAAAACACAAGTTGTTTGTTTGCGTGTGTGTGTATGTGTGTGTGTGTGTGTGTTCGTTTATATATGGGATCGGATTTCCTACATTTTTCAACCGATTTCAACAAAACTTCACTTTTTTTTGGCAGGTAGTGTTTATTATTGTCTTGCACACTTTTTTTCTTTATTTTTACATTCAGAATGCTTTAAAAATTCCATTTACAAGACAATTGTTTATAATAAAATTCTATTCAATCGGTAGACTCATAACGATTGAAAACAAAACAAAAAAAAAACTAATTAAGACATGCGTGTCCGTCAACCTTAAACAATAATCTTTGTCAATTTTATTTTTCAGTCTTTATGATGGTCGATACTTGATCTATTTCTTACTGTTATAACCCCGGGCAACGCCGGGCTCTACTGCTAGTATATATCTGATCGTCCAGTCACTGGGGTTTGTTGAATCTTTCTTTTCAGAGTTGATTTTCACGACCCAGTAAATACTACTTTTATCCAATACTATTTTTGTTTACTAAGCTTGGTCTTGTACAAGTATAGAATCCCCTAATGATCTACAAGTCCAGCTTATTGACAACTACATTATGATGAAGCGCTCAGATCTTGTTAATATTAATGATACATTATTTAAAAGTGATAAAAGTTATTTCACTAAAAATGATTTTGAATCTTGTATTCATTTTAATTTTATAAAATACATTACTTGTAGTTATAGTTGTAACTTAATTAAATTTCTAACTATAGATTTAAATATCATTTATAAATAATATATATTCCATGATAATTATTTAATGTCTGTCCTCTCTATTTAATTACAGGTATTGTTTATGGTATATTCCCAAGGTAGATATTCTATCCCATCAAATACATTGGGGAATTCTGTCAGAATTTGTTTCCATGTTTTGAAATTTTGTTTAGGTGGTAATTCTGTTAGAGTTAATCCCACTTCTGAAAAAAATGTTTAATTTTGTGTTTGAGTTCGGTAGGGTTAGGGTTAGACGAGATAAGGATGACAAACATACGTACACACATGTTTATTGCTTAAAGGGTAGCATAGAATAGAAGGAAGGGTTAGTATATTGAACTAAGAAATTTAATCTCCTTACACAAGAGTCTCTATCAAGGGAGACTACTAGGTAATATAACAATATAATGTATCTATTTTTGGAAATTTAATAAAAATTAATGCCGAAACACAGTAGCTCTTACTTGAGTTGTAAAACATTACTACTTTATATTGTATCCCAACATATACAGTGTAACCCGGATATAAGAGACCTGGATATAAGAGAAACTCGGATATAAGAGAAATTTTCTCTGGTCCCAAAGTGTTCCCATACTTACCTAAACAAAATAGACCAAACCTGGATATAAGAGAAACCCGGATATAAGAGACTTCTTCTCCGGTTCAGACAACTCTCTTATATCCGGGTTACACTGTATATCATAATCTAGGATCCTCCCTATTTATTTACTAGAATTGTTTATTATTATATTTCATCTTTACCCTTATTATATGTACACATCCTAATGAGTACGTTCAGTCCACTTCAAATGGGGTCTGTTGTAGGACTGTCAACTGGCGAGAAAACTGATTAAAATATAAAAAGAAAGAATAGTCATTCCTACCAATATTGTTATTTACTAAATATAGTTTAGTTGTAGTCCAAGGCTACAAGTATGGAGCACCCATTGAAGTTTATACTTTCCACTTATGATCTACAAGTTCAGTTTGGTAACAATTACATCATGATGAAGCACGCAGATCTTACCAATGTTATTTAAAAATTATAAAACTGATTTTAAATTTTGTATTCATTTTTAAATTTATATCTTGAAAGTCTAGTTTTATACAATGGATTATTTGCATTAATATTCAACAACATTTTATTCTGTTTTACTTAATTAAATCCTCAATTATATTGGGTGGGTCAAAAAGTACGTATAGTTTATTAAGTAAATTTTAGGCTACTACTAGTGATATAAAAAGTCTACTTTATTGTTAACTACACCCTAATGAGGCACACTGACGTCATTTACTAAGCAAAGCTGTATGTATGTGGTAGCTTGTGAAAATCAAAATCACTCGGTTAGTTATGTGCCATGCGTGATACACGCTTAAGCGATCATGTATCTTTCGGGACATGACTGACAAGGCAGATTTTTTCCTGCAGTAGGTTGCCATTTCTTTCTGCGGTAGACCAGTTGCCATCCAAGGCTATAGAACCCAGTTTGTCCTGGGAGAAGAAGAGAAGGATTCATACAAGGGTAAAAAAATGAAAACAATACAATTATTTTGTCAAATGTAAATAAACAAAATACATCAGAATTTATTAGCAAAAGGAAATTAAAATCGGTGTATGATCAAATATATGCGCTGATAATTAATGTGTTAATATGGATATTTTTTTGTGACTCATGTTGTCAGCTCATAATTGAACTCCGCTCTCCGATTCCACAATCCGAGCCGCTATCCATTGCCTCCAAGTAATATTGCTTAATCAAACGAATTCACTATTTCGTGATCTGTGCCGAGGTGTCGCCTTTTTTTCACAATACTTGTTATATATGCATACACATTTCAAACATTGAATGTGGCAACTATTACGCAACTGCGGTATTATTTCTGATGACAAGTTTTATTAATAAGATAAAAAAATATTTTTACGTCTGCAATAAAAATTGATTATGTAATCTAAAGGGATTTATTATTAATTCAGGTTAAAATATCAATGTTAGAAGGTAAAACATTTAAACAAAACATTTAAATAAAGGGCAATGCAAAAAGTAATGAAAACTAACCTCCTTTGCCTTCCACATCGTGTTGTTAATGCAAGAATAACAATGGTGACACTATGCACCACGTGATCTTCTCTGCTGGAATTATCCCAAATATTCTACTGAATAAATAGTCTTGAAGGCTTCTCCGATGAAATAATTATGCAAATTACTTATACTTACACGAAGCAATCAATTTAAAACGATATTTTGTACTGTACGAATAATTTTGTCTTTTCCTATTTTGCATAATTCGCCTGTCAAATTTGTTGTATTTAAACTATTGTTTTGAAAATTGAGTTTTATATTTCTTTTTTGTGCTTAACATTAAAAAATCTAGCATCATACGAGCATTAGATTCTAAGAAATGAATAAAAATATTCAAAATTGATGGGTGTATGAATAATTTCGTCGTTGACTGTATGTTAGAAGGTAGAACATTTAAATAATGGCAATGCAAAAAGTAATGAAAACATCTTAAATAGAAATTCGCAGAAATTATTTAAACTGTTTGCAAATCTATATTTTGTGTAAGGCTCCTCATATTGTCATCGTCATAACTCCTCTCTCACTCCTTAATATCTAAATTTTGATATTTAAGCTATATTTCTAAATTAATGACTTATTAAAGACATGATTTTTTTTATTTTTGTTTTTGTAAATTATGTAAGCATTCCTTTTCGTGTTTATATATCGAACAATTAGAAAACTAGAGAAGTTTAACAGCTCAATATATTCTTCTGTATCCTGTAGATATCTTTAAAGAAGAAACACAGAATTATTTCAAGTTTTATTTTGTTGTTGTGGTGTGTGCATAAGTTTATGAAATCGTCACTCTCCAACAGACGCGCCGTCGTCTTTCTCTGTCTTTTCTACAAATACTTTCATGGTAATTGCTCCGCTGAGCTGTTTTAACTGGTTCCCAGACTCCATGAATTCAAGCGCCCTACGAGGCTGGCATCCCGCTCCCACCCTTACACTGTAGAAACTTTTAAATATAGCTGTTTCTTCTACTGCAATAGCTTCATACTTCGCACCTCTCACCTGTAGAACACCCTTCCCAATTGCTGTTTCCCTGAGAGCTTCAATCTCCAACTATTCAAATGTAATGTCAATCGACATCTCCAGTTAACTTGATCTATCCACTATCCCTCTCCTCTTCCTTTCTTCTATCACTCCTATCAGCTCTCGCTCCAAATCTTCTGCATCCTAGTGGCTTTACGCCTTGCTCGGGGCGTAATGCTTAAAAAAAAATCATTTTTGTTAGTGTATTTTCAGTAGCTATTTATATAGCAGTGCTTCCCTTTCACACACAATGCAGTGAATATGAAAGAAACGCTTAATATATAAGATTAAAATTTATCTTGTTATTTCCTGAATTAGTATAAAATCAAAGCTGAGGACTTATAACTGAGCTTGTAGATTCTTAGAAAAAATGAACAATACAGTTATTTCGTTAATGTAAATAAACAAAATATTATGTAGGACATCAGAATTGATTAACAAAAGGAAATTAAAATCGGTGGGTGATCAGATATGTGCGTTGATAATTAATCTGTTAATATGGATATTTTTTTCTGACTGATGCTGTCAATGGTAAATGCAATGTTAATAGAAATATTTAAAACAAAATGTAACACAATTTAGATTTCATCAGTAAATTCAAACGACTTTTTAAAGTAATACTTATGTTCTTTAATAACTGTTATATATTTCATGCACTAAATGTAACAATTATTATTAGACTAAAATATTATTATTATATTATATTATTATGATGATTTTATAAATCTAATTTGTGTGTTTCCGTTATTGTATATATATTTATTAAGTATACTAGAAAAATGGCAAAAAAATATTTAATGAAAACATAATGGAATATTTTACTGATACTATTTTTTCTTTAAAGGAAAATAAGTTAAGCAAGGAGGCATGGTGGGTTAATGGATAGCGGCTTGGGGGTGAGGAATTAGAAAGCAGAGTTCGAATTCCAGTCGGATCTATTACATTCACTTACGTGCTAATACCCTTACGAAAGGTATGATTCTTTTTCTCCCCATGCCAGATATGGGTAAATAGCAGGACAGACTAGTTTCTATAGCCTTGGATGGCAACTGATCTAGGAGAAGGACAACTCTGAATTCAAAACCGGCCTGGAGAGGGTTGGGTTCCGTCAGGCTATATTTCCCAACACCACTTCTTCTGTGGCTGCAGTATACATAGTGTCCCTACGGGATAAAAAGAAAAAAAGGAACATTTTAAACAGAAGAAAAGTAGAAAAAGAGAATAGATTAGAATAAGGAAGAAATTAAAAAAATTAACAAAGAAACATAAAAGGAATACGCTATATACAAAGTAAATGACCTCAAATACGAGTATTGGGAATAAAAAATAAATCTTATGGCAAAATGAAATCATATGCTAACACGAAAGAATGAAAGAAAACATAAAAGAAGAAAAAGTAGATGTGAAATACGCATAGATGAAAGAGAGAATAAATTGAAGAGGAAAAAACAAAATGGCGATGACAAAAGAGACGGAGAAGAAAGTAGCGTTGAAACATAAATGTAAATGAATATAAATCTCTTGATGATAACAAAGAAAATATTGTCGTAGAAAAAGAGAAATAAAACAAAGAAAGCTATGAAAGGCAGGTAAAGAAAAATAAACAAAAGAAAAAGTGATTAAGAGTGTATTAGAAAAGAGACCACTAAGGGAAAATGGTAGAATCGGGAGGAATGAATGAAGAAGATAAGGAGAAAAAAAGAAAATAAAGAAAAAAAAAAGTATCTTTTTGATGTCCTTTCCATTGCAGATTTTTTTTTATATCCTAATTCAAAATCTAGACGCACGCAATCGCCGGCTCATAGCACATACAAAAGCGAGTTCAAGCCCAAGTTTCTTTTGATCTGCCTTCACCGACTCACACCACTTTTTACAATCTTAACTTTCTCGCTCTTTTCTTTTCTTCCCGTCTTCCTTGCCTATGCCTTCATCCATCATTCATCGGCCTTCCTGGATGCAATGCTGTCTATTCGTAAGGTTCTTGTCTTTTCTCAGCGCCCTATTCCTCTCAGCTTCGAAAGTTGGATAGAAAAGAGATCAGACTCTGTCAAGTCTTCAGCTTCTATCGGCCAATGTACGGAGATGATGACGTAGTTATCAGTGATTCGAACGTCTTCCGGTTTTTCTAATGATTCACCCATGGAGAAATCGTCAAGTGCACTGAACATCTGCACACGTTCGCTCTTCCGTTCAGTTTTAGTCTATAGAATCTTAAACTATATTCGGTACGCATCCCTGGGCTTATCGTTTGGGTCGGCCAGACATTATCAGATTTCGACACGTTGGTTTCTAACGCATTTTTATCTCCTTGAAAGCGATCCATTGAACCTTCTACACACAGCTGCACCAACATGATTCTGGATATTTACACGGTAAGGCAAAACTACATATTTTTTATTGCCTATATTACAAGCAAATGACAACCGGGGCGAAGTGGGCAGACAGCTAAAAGTCTTCACTGATTAATGTATTTTGTCTTTGCTTTAGTCCCAAACGGATTTTCAGTAAGCTATCCAAATGAGCTGATTAATGAATTCTGTTGAACATTAAATATACAAGAATATCGTATAATAATTATGCCTGTCCCAACATTCGTTACTTCCTTAGTTTGCACGACCCTTACGTTCTACCAATACCTCATAAATAATGGACTATTCCGTTTTGATCGCGTGAGAAAACAGAAAATGAAAGATAGATGTGTTTAGCGTCTCCTGCTAATACCTAATAGATAATGGACTATTCCGTTTTGATCGCGTGAGAAGATAGAAAAAGAAAGAAGGGAAGATAGATGTGTTTAACGTCTCCTGCTAATACCTAATAAATAATGGACTATTCCATTTTGATCGCGTGAGAAGATAGAAAAAGAAAGAAGGGAAGATAGATGTGTTTAACGTCTCTTGCTAATACCTAATAAATAATGGACTATTCCATTTTGATCGCGTGAGAAGACAGAAAAAGAAAGAAGGGAAGATAGATGTGTTTAACGTCTCCTGCTAATACCTAATAAATAATGGACTATTCCATTTTGATCGCGTGAGAAGATAGAAAAAGAAAGAAGGGAAGATAGATGTGTTTAACGTCTCCTGCTAATACCTAATAAATAATGGACTATTCCATTTTGATCGCGTGAGAAGATAGAAAAAGAAAGGAAGATAGATGTGTTTAACGTCTCTCCTGCTAATACCTAATAAATAATGGACTATTCCATTTTGATCGCGTGAGAAGATAGAAAAGAAAGAAAAGATAGATGTGTTTAACGTCTTGCTAATACCTAATAAATAATGGACTATTCAATTTTGATCGCGTGAAGACAGAAAAAAAAGAAGGAAAGATTTAACGTCTCCTGCTAATACCTAATAAATAATGGACTATTCCATTTTGATCGCGCGTACCTAATAAATAATGGACTATTCCATTTTGAAGACAGAAAAAGAAAGAAGGGAAGATAGATGTGTTTAACGTCTCCTGCTAATACCTAATAAATAATGGACTATTCCATTTTGATCGCGTGAAAATACCTAAAAAATAATGGAAGATAGATGTGTTTAACGTCTCCTGCTAATACCTAATAAATAATGGACTATTCCATTTTGATCGCGTGAGATGATAGAAAAAAAAAGAAGGGAAGATAGATGTGTTTAACGTCTCCTGCTAATACCTAATAAATAATGGACTATTCCATTTTGATCGCGTGAGAGACAGAAAAGAAAGAAGGGAAGATAGATGTTTTAACGTCTCCTAATGGACTATTCCATTTTGATCTAATAAATAATGGACTATTCCACTTTCCATTTTGATCGCGTGAGAAGACAGAAAAAGAAAGAAGGGAAGATAGATGTGTTTAACGTCTCCTGCTAATACCTAATAAATAATGGACTATTCCATTTTGATGGCAGAAAAAGAAAGAAGGGAAGATAGATGTGTTTAACGTCTCCTGCTAATACCTAATAAATAATGGACTATTCCATTTTGATCGCGTGAGAAGATAGAAAAAGAAAGAAGGGAAGATAGATGTGTTTAACGTCTCTTGCTCCTAATAAATAATGGACTATTCCATTTTGATCCTAATAAAAAAAAAGAAGGGAAGAATGGAACGTCTCCTGCTAATACCTAATTCCATTTTGATCGCGTGAGAAGATAGAAAAAAGAAGCGTCCTGCTAATACCTAATAAATAATGGACTATTCCATTTTGATCGCGTGAGAAGACAAAAAAGAAAGAAGGGAAGATAGATGTGTTTAACGTCTCCTGCTACGATCTAGATGTGTTTAACGTCTCCTGCTAATACCTAATAAATAATGGACTATTCCATTTTGATCGCGTGAGAAGATAGAAAAAGAAAGAAGGGAAGATAGATGTGTTTAACGTCTCCTAAATAATGGACTATTCCATTTTGATCGCGTGAGATGATAGAAAAAGAAAGAAGGGAAGATAGATGTGTTTAACGTCTCCTGCTAATACCTAATAAATAATGGACTATTCCATTTTGATCGCGTGAGAAGACAGAAAAAGAAAGAAGGGAAGATAGATGTGTTTAACGTCTCCTGCTAATACCTAATAAATAATGGACTATTCCATTTTGATCGCGTGAGATGATAGAAAAAGAAAGAAGGGAAGATAGATGTGTTTAACGTCTCCTGCTAATACCTAATAAATAATGGACTATTCCGTTTTGATCGCGTGAGAAGATAGAAAAAGAAAGAAGGGAAGATAGATGTGTTTAGCGTCTCCTGCTAATACCTAATAAATAATGGACTATTCCGTTTTGATGGCGTGAGAAAACAGAAAATGAAAGATAGAAAAAATACCTAATAGAAATGGACTATTCCGTTTTGATCGAAAGATAGAAAAAAAGAAAGAAGGGAAGATAGATGTTTTAACGTCTCCTGCTAATACCTAATAAATAATGGACTATTCCATTTTGATCGCGTGAGAAGATAAAAATGATAGATGTGTTTAACGTCTCCTGCTTACCTAATAAATAATGGACTATTCCATTTTGATCGCGTGAGAAGATAGAAAAAGAAAGAAGGGAAGATAGATGTGTTTAACGTCTCCTGCTAATACCTGGAATTCCGTTTTGAAAAAACAGAAAATGAAGATAGATGGACGTCTCCTTCCAATTTGGACTATTCCATTTTGATCGCGTGAGATGATAGAAAAGAAAGAAGGGAAGATAGATGTGTTTAACGTCTCCTGCTAATACCTAATAAATAATGGAATTCCATTTTGATCGCGTGAGAAGATAGAAAAAGAAAGATAGATGTGTTTAACGTCTCCTGCTAATACCTAATAAATAATGGACTATTCCATTTTGATCGCGTGAGAAGATAGAAAAAGAAAGAAGGGAAGATAGATGTGTTTAACGTCTCCTGCTAATACCTAATAAATAATGGACTATTCCATTTTGATATCTTGAGAAGACAGATAAAGAAAGAAGGAAAGATAGACGTGTTTAGCGTTTATTTCAGTGAAATGAAAAAAGTTGCCAATTTCAAATCTTTTCATTGTATCCTCTTACTTCTTTAAATAACGACCAGAATTTCATATTTATGATTGTTATTACAATATTTGGTTAAAGCTGTTAAACTCCAATATTTAACGATGCTTATGGGAATTTCTACTGATATTTTATTGTCGTGGAACTCGCCATAAGTTTATTCAATCATTAACTTAAGAATTATGATTCATCAGGAAATTCAAAATAAGAAATAACTGTGAAATTTTCACGGGTTAAAACTAGTAAATATAATTAGTTCACATAGTAGTTTAGTCATGAAGAATATTCAAGGTGATTATGCACTATCACTGAAAACTCTGAAGAAATTCTATTTCTTTCGCTTCATCTTACAATAGCAAGAATCACCAAGTTTGGTAATAATAATGTTGAAATTAATCGATTCCATGCAGAATCATTCGGCATTCACTGACAAAAAATTTAGTTTTATTTCGATTGAAATTTATAAAAACTTTTTTTTTCTGAAAACAGTTTTGAAGGAAATTAGAATCATCAAACCCACCAACTGGGATAATTGATGGGAGTTTGTTGACAAATCTTTTGTTTTTGGTAGTGTGGAAAATAAACATTTTGATTATATCATGATTTTCTCTTCTAGTTATATGCACTATTCACTTTTGCTGTTACTGCTGCTGGTAGTCTTTAAGTGACGGGGGTTTTAATATTTGATAAACTTCTGCGTTTTGTAGTGTCAGTCTACAGGGTTTGATGAACGATCGTCTTCTTTAAGTTAACACATCACACAGCGATAGATAACATTTTGGAAGAAAACTCTTTATTTGTGACAAATCACCAAAATGAAATTACACAACATTTAAAAGAAGTTCTGTCCAATTACAATTTAAAATTGGTCCTATTCCGAAAAGTTAAAATGTCAACTTTAATCATCATCATCATGGCTTGGCTTCGCAACACAGATCAAGAAGGAGTCTGTTTATGTCGATTGCAGGCACGTTTGTGACTGGTAAGTCCAGTGCGGGACAGGCATACACGGTCGCAGAAGTTACAGCTGAAAGTCCGGCTTTGGGCTCGATAGCACTTACTTCTCCGCTTCTTGTCCCTGAGAGCTGCCCTCCAGGCGTCACGGTTCTCACTTAGGTTTCACCATTGGCAATGTTCGATGTGACAGGATTTTACAGGCAATCTTTGAATCACTTTTTTGGTGCACCTCTGCCACGATAGCCAGTGGAGAGCTCGCTGTAAAGTAAAATTTTAGGCAGGCGATGATTCTCCATCCTGAAAACGTGTCCAGCCCAGCGTAGCTGGGACTTAAGAAGTATACCCTCTATACTAGTGATTTTCGCCTTTTCAAGGACTTCAATATTGGTGACGAAGCCACTCCAATGGATGTTAAAGATCGTGCGGAGGTAGCGCTGGTAGAAACGTTCGAGGAATCGTAGGTAGTGCCGGTAACTGACCCACGACAGAGCCGTACAGGAGAATGGCGAGCACGATAACTCTACACGCTCTGATCTTTGTATCCTTCTTCAGGTATCTGTTGTGTCACACACGTATATTTCCTTTTTATGTGCCATATTCTTTGAGAACCCAGGAGAAACTTTTCCGATGATAGCGGTAATTATCCCGAGGGGCAGGCTGGTAGACTTCAAGCCCCAAACGTTGGGTAGTCTCTGTGAAGCAGGAAGTAGTCCTCTGCAAAAATTCTTCTGTGTGGGTAACAAGCCCAGTAAAACTGAGGTCTCGGAAAAGTTTCTTTAGGTTCTTCATGTGGGCTTTTAAACGTCGTAGATTGAACAGACCACCATTGAGACGGTATCTGATGTAGACTCTGTCCCCATCATCGAGATCATTCTTGGCTTGTCTGAGCATCATGCTGAAGAAGATAGTGAAGAGAATCGGTGTCAGGACGCAACCCTGCTTTACACCGTTGTTGATCGAGAAGAACTCTGAGCGATCACTGTTATGTCTAATTTGACCACGTTGATCCTTATGCAACTGGATGATCATGTTCAGGAAATTTGGAGGATAGCCGACTCGCTCCATGATCTGCCACATTCCTCTTCTCACTGTGTCGAATGTTTTTGTCAGATCAACGAACGTCACATACAGCCTCTTGTTTTGTTCCCGACACTTCTCCTGCAGCTACCGGAGAGCAAACACCATATCTATTGTGCTCCTGTTGGTTCTTAATCCGCACTGACTCTCTAGAAGGTGCTATCAGTGATGGTGGCTACCAGTCTGTTCAGCAGATTCCTTGCAAGGATTTTTCCTGCGATGGAGAGCAGAGTAATCCCACGGTAATTGGAACAGTCAGATTTTCTCCCTTTGTTCTTGTACAGAGCAATTATGACTGCATCTCGGGGACATTATGGCAGTTTTCCCTGCTCCAAGCAACAGCAACAGATGTTGATATCTTCCTCACTAGCAGTTCTTAGATTTCCACGTTCCTATCAACGGGAAATTAGAAAGGAGCGACGTTCTGGTCGACCACTGTTTGCTGTGAGAATTATGGTTCTAATATAAGTAGTCCTTTTATACCCTTTCAGCTGGGTGTGAACCTTTGCTTTACCGATGTTCAACTGCACGAAAAGAAGCCCGTTAGCTAATGTAGGAGACGAGCTTTGTTCAGACCAACTTTTCGAGGCCTCTCTCCATATGTAACAAGCAGTGCTGTCCCTAGAGAAGGCTGCTTGGTCAATCACGGTACTGCCGAACGATATCGTCGCCCGCAGGTCAGCATCAGTCAAACAATATCCTGACCCACCTGCATGCGGGATTGGGACTGCGACTTTCGGTGCCATCGTCCACCTGCCGTTTTCGCTCCTTTCCCATCGCTACAGGGATTGGAAATGGTTGGTGGGCGCGAATGTCTTCCTCGGGCCTACGCAGTGGAGTTTTTTAGGTGGAGTGCAGTGTGCGCTGTACTGGCTCGACCCTTTACACTCCGGATTCAGTCTGTCATGGCCTAGCAAGCTATGATGACATTGAAGTCCACGGGTCTTAGGTTTTATAGAGGCTCCTTCTCTTAGCCAATGCCGCCCCCCCCCAAATGTTGGGGTCCAAGACTCCCATGAAAATTGTGCTAGATGACCGTTGAACAAAAAGCTTCCTACACCTTTTAACAGGTCTTGTATTTTATACTGCAGGGTGACTCTAGTCACACTCTTCACATAGTAGCAAAAGCGCTAGAGCGACCTGACCCAGCAAAATTTAATACAATAGACAGAATTCGAGTTACATCCGCAGAACAATCAGCCATACGATTATAATCGCTGACGAACAAATGTAAAAGCATTAAAAAATATAAAATACTTGCAGACATTTTGTTTTATGACATCTGAAGCTATATGTCGTTTCTGAGTGATTTTAGAATAAATAACACGGTTTCTAGTTCATTCAAAATGAAATTTTAAGCCTGCACCTTTATTCGAATCAGACGAATGGGCTGACATAAAATGAAAAATATTTCTTTTTTAGCTTTAACCTTGTTTTATTCCTTTGGAAAATTCCGTTCTTTTGATTCATTTCGAATATTTAATCCTATTTTAATTTTTTGTCTTCCTCATACCAATTTTGTTTGTCTATTCTTGTTTCTTATGCGTTGTGACCCTTCAGAACATGGGGATCATGGCTCTATACAACATACTATCCGTTGTAGGTTTTAGTAATGTTTGCCTTTTGATTCTCCCTTACACCCTGCTTTTGGTTCTCTCCTTACTCCCTGCTTTGATATTCATTTACACAAACTTCTTAGTTGGGTTACTCGCCGATTCCCTCTGCCCACTTACCTTCAGTATGTCCTGTGAGTATCAGATTCTCCAATCCTCCTTCAATCTTTTCTCATTATGAACCCTAGGAATATCTCTTTTTGATACGAATTATAAGCGTCCTTTTTCTCCATTTTCCATATAACTTCATCTTCATCCAAGTGCTCCTAGCGGAACCACATTACCGTTGTCTCAAGTTTCCGATTAATCTATTTTTGTTTAATTTTACAATAAGAAAATAAGAAGTATTCACAATTTTTCTTTAGTTTTAACGAATTTAACACAACGTCAATTTCGCAAATTTTTTTAATGTAAAGAGATGAGCAGTAAAATCAATGGCTAAAGGAGAAGCTCGCTTTTCATATAATAACTGTCTCACCCAAGACTTCCATGCATTGTCTAGAACAGGGGTCACCAAACTATGACCCACGGGCAGGATCCGGCCCGCCGCTTCCCTGTGACACAAATGGGATAAAATATAATTATTTATATGGAATTTATATGCAATTATCAATAGATTGTAGTTAAAATTACTATGTAGAAAAAAATTAAAATGTAAGTAAAATACCAAAATTTGGCCAATCCGATTTTTGCATCGGACAGTAATGTTTTAGGAAAATCAGTGAAATAAAAAATTCGGCAACTTTTTGCAACTTTTGATATCCGAGTGCTTTTTTTTTGTGTAAGTACCTGCAATAAAGTTTCTAAGGAAAGTGATTATGAGCCTGTTGTAGAAATTATGTTTTAACTTGCGTTACCGTGTTTTAAGCCGGTTTGAAGAATGTCTTATATAAAAAGGACTGACTTCAACGAATTATATAATGTATTTTGCCTGAACTTATAAAATCTGAAGTATGTAAAGTCAGCACATGTAACGAGGTTGACTGATGAACATTTGAAAACATTTTTCTTGGTTGAATAGAAAAATACCAAAACAACTATTAATTATATCTTAAAAAGTAAATGCCAATTTCACAAATCCCACTAATCTTTTGTGCTGCTTAGTTTGTGAGATTCGGATATGTCTGCACTTGGTGTGATATAACTATTTTATTGCTATTGTTGCCTTCTTAGATAACTTTTTAGTAAATAACTATGTTTGTTGTCTTTAATTTTTGTGCCTTCAGTGTATTGTATTGAACAAAATGGTTATCCACCCTGCGCTTTTCATTCTCTCCATTATTTGATCCTCTGTGAAAAAAGTTTGGTGACCCCTGACATATGATAAAAGGTTGTAAACTAAAGAATTGTGGCATTCAATTAATGTGAAATTGTTGATTAAACTTGAATTGATAATTCTTAAGAATAATACTTCTAAGTAAAAATATGAACATTAACTTGTTTTTGTTAACAATTGTAAGAGTATGAATATTTTAAGCATTAAAAAAACATTTTTGAAGAAATTTAAGTGTATTTATAAGAGGGCATATTTATGAGCAGAAAAGTTAACCTGTTAATAAACTGTAATAAAAATTATTAGTGTGTTGGTAATTTTTCATAACTGAGAAAACATTACAAAAATCACATTCTCATTTCAGCTCGTAAATGGCAGCAATTGCAATCCAAAAGGGTGTATTTATGAGCAGAAAGATTAAAGTTTACTGACCCCTGGTCTAGAATATAAAAACATTTGTCACTCGGAATATTAATGCTCATTCTTGATTAAGTAATTATAAAATCATCAGAATGTTCTTGAATTAAATATGTTCGAATTGCTGATTATTTATCGTTTATAGATGACCTTCCGTATGGTTTCCACAAAATAGGTGACGATATCTGAATTTGAGATGACATCAAAAGGAAATTGTTCTTTTAAAATAACGTAAAAAAGATTATTTTGTGCTTCCCAAATGCTTGTAAAATATATAATGAAAACATGATGAAATTAGATTGGCATTGAAAATATTACGTCATCCGTGATTGCATCACATTTTTATCACGCCCATACACTATTATCTCGACTGTCGATTAGTTGTCACACGGACATTGCTTGTGATGGACACTACTCCAAGGAAGCGTACGAAATTGTAATGCTGCACGAACTCACTGGCAAGCGTTACCGGTGAGCAAATCAAAGTACTATAGATATGCCCAGAAACTCTCCTGATTTAAATCCAGTCCATAATCTGTGGTCAGTGTGCAAGGAATGACTTCGTGGAATGGACATCCGCAGTACTAATATGTGCACTGGGTCATGTTTCATTGGAAAAAAATACGAAAAAGTAAATAAAAACGGAATTATTCGTTTTGCTTCAATTAACTTACACAAAGGTGTGTATATATATATATATATATATATATATATATATATATATATATATATATATATGTATTATAATAAAAACATTTTGTGAATCGCTATACAAAAGCGTTCATGTTTCAATACTATGATTGTACTTCTTCAGGCGACATTAAGTAACTGGTGAAATTTAAAAACAGAGTGTTACCACTTTTCCAAAAGTTAAAGTGGTGGGATTATAAGGTCAGAATTAAAAATATACTTGTGGGGTATGTCTTGATTAACCAATTAAATGTCAGATATTTGCTAAATAGAAAAGAACGCCCAGAGGGTGGAGGTGACGGAGTTATTTATTATATAAACCGTAACATAGACGTGCCATCATTGACGATTTACGTATATATGTGGACAGTGAAATCAACTGCAAGTCGCAACAGTCTTTTCCATGTTTCACTGCAGTCTTCACAGTATGTGTATATTTATATACATTCTATTTCTTATAATGGGCAAATTTCGCCAGAAATATAGCATAACTTAAAATTATATATATATATATATATATATATATATATATATATATATATATTCATTTTGGTGGATATGGGTTTGTGACCCTGGGTTTTACTCTAATCCGATCGTTAGACGCTTTTTCCATCATCAGTTTACCTGAATATGTGAGCTCTATCGATGATATTGAGCACTTTCAATAAGTAACGCGCTTATATATATATATATATATATATATATATATATATATATATATATATATATATATATATATATATATATACTATAGAGAAAGATACTCTATTTAATGTTTGCTTGCTTGACTTGTAATGTACTATAGTATCAGTTTGACCATTGTAAATGTCACCTCTTCCAACATGCTTAGAAAGTCTGGAATTGGCTAAATACTTCTAATAACAGGCAAACTACACATAATTACAAAAGAGCATATCCTCACAAATATAAAATTAGTGTTGCAAAAAACGCGATTAATTGTGTGAAAATTAATTCCTATTCGGACACATTTTATAGAGAATTAAGCAAAATAAAACATTTATCAATAATAATTTCCTAAACCATGTTGTTGATATCTGTGATACAGCGAAACAGGCTTGAATGTGGATGATTATACTCCCATTCGCCGATTGGGCATTATGGTGAGAGAGAAGTTTTAACAGTAACTACTCCTGTTTATAACGCACAGCTCTTCACATGAATTGAGCACTTTGGCTGCTGATTTTCCGTTTATGTACATCACGTATATAATACATTAGAAGATTCCCTATCCCTGCTGTACGGCGATAGCGTAGGGGTGGAATCTGTGTTTCGATCCCGGCTTTAAGCAATCGGATTTTTAGCAATACTGATGACCGCTGATACAGCAAAACAAGCTTATATATATATATATATATATATATATATATATATATATATATATATATATATATATATATATATATATATATATATATTGCATAGAATAGAAATCCAAATTTATATCATTTGAATAGCTATTTCAACCAACAAGAAAACCTATATTGGCATTGTCGAATCAAAGTATGAATATATATATATATATATATATATATATATATATATATATATATATATTTGAATAAAATATATATTTTACAGACGACGTTAAGATTCCATGTAATAAGCTATTTCACCATAATCCCTTTAACAGGGTTCTGGATCATCAGACTTTACTTCCAAAAGCTGAAATGAAAAAAAAAAAAAAAAAGAAAAAAAAAGTCTGATGATCCAGAATCCTGTTAAAAGGGTTATGGTGAAATAGCTTATTACATGGAATCTTAACGTGGTCTGTCTTTTATTCAAACATATCTGCTCTGAATTTTACATTAAGCTCTCTGGATATCATCCTCCTCAGGTCTACCCATACGGATTACCTAAGTTTGCATAAACTATATATATATATATATATATATATATATATATATATATATATATATATATATATATATATATATGACTAAGGGAATTCAGAGCAGCATGTTGGCCATGCTGACCGAAAGTAATCTAACTGAAATAATAAAAACGAAATTATATCAATATATAACCCAGTGTATCTGAAGAGTTTAATTTTTAATATTTTTATTTTTTCAAAACAATATATATATATTTTAAAGACATTTTTTATGTTTATACGTTCTTTTTATAGATACAAATACTTAAGTAAATGCTCTGTTTATAATCAACAGTATTAAACAACATTTACCGGCCTGAATATCCGAGAAATTTTCACAGATAATATTCGTCCTTCGACAGGATTCGAACCTGTATCCTATACAGAACCGTCATTTAGCTTGACGTGCCTTTAACCGATTTGGCGACGAGGTAGCGTTCAGCTAGCAAGGTCGAATTTACTGTATATAAAGTTCAATCTTCCATGAATCTCTCACGAACATTCATATCTGCTCATGGCGTATTAAATGTAAACAAGTGACGTCACACATTATGAAATGGATAAAGTCCGACAATTATTTTAAGACATTTTTATGTTTATACATTCTTTTTATAGATACAAATATTTAAGTAAATGCTCTGTTTTATAATAAACAGTATCAAACAACATTTACCGGCCTGAATGTCCGAGAAAACTTCATAATATATATAGATAAAGTAGTAAAAATATTCTAATTAAACTAACGTGCCGCGAAATATAGTTAACACTAGTAGTTTATGGAACTGTAGAAATAAAAATAGATATCCATTAGATGGAGTTTATAAAACACAAGCAATAATCTATAAAGCAGAAGTTATAGATATTAACGATCAGAATAAAACATGCATAGGATGTACTGAAGGTTCTTTCAAACGAAGATGGCGCAATCATAGGTAGTCATTTAAGCTAGTAAGTCTTAGGAGCTCAACTAAACTAGGTAACCAAGTGTGGAATTTAAAAGAAGAAAACGATGGGATGCGATTGTAAGACAGAAAATTTGAAAAAAGTTAAAGCCTTATAACAACCACAATAGCACAGTCATATAAGCCGTTACATGCATACAAAAAAAAACCTCTTAAGATCATATGAGTCTGTTTAAAAAAGTATGTACAATTCAATTACCCCCCACCTATATATTCATAATAATCTTGCTTTTCTTCTTCTTCTTCTTCTTCTTCTTCTTCTTCTTCTTCTTCTTCTTCCTTCCTCCTCCCCCTCCTTTCAATCACACTTAACGCCGTGTGTTTGTTTATTTATTTTTTTAAATAATATAGCGTTCATTGTTTTATTTTTTTTAAATAAAATGTTGGGTGGTCAATTGATAAAAATCGCCTGAGGAGACCGTATGGTTGAAACTGAGACAGCGAAATCAACTGATCTCTTAATTTTTAAAGTACACACACACATACACACATACACACATACATACATACATATATATATATTAAAGACATTTTTATGTTTAACGTTCTATTTTATAGATACCAGTATTTAAGTAAATGCTCTGTTTATAATAAACAGTATTAAATAACATTTACCGGCCTGAATGTCCGAGAAATTTTCATAGAAAATATTCGTCCTTTGACAGGATTCGAACCTGCATCCTATACGGATATATATCCTATATATATAAGCAGTAAATTCGACCTTGCCTACCGAACGCTCCTTTGTGGCCGAGAGGCTAGGCACGTCAGCGTAAATGCCGGTTCCGTATAGGATGCAGGTTCGAATCCTGTCAAAGGACGAATATTTTTCTATGACATTCGGTAAATTTAATACTGTTTATTATAAACAGAGCATTGACTTAAATACTTGTATCTATAAAAAAGAACGTTAAACATAAACATGTCTTTAATAAATAAATTGTCGGACTTTGGAGTAGTAGAAAATAACTTCGGGTGAAATATACGTTGTTGCCTTAGAATTATATATATACTAGCAGAAATACTCGTCGTTGACTGGGTTTGGAAGAAGATACCAAAATTGTACTATGTTTTTTGAAAGATATTGATTAGAGAGTATTGAACATATAATATAGTAATAAATGGATGTTAACATTCATGTAGGGGATACATCTATATCCATCTAGGTAACGCGGTGAAACGACTGTCAGTTTTCATGTAGAACAAAGAAGTGCTTCATCCGGGCCAATATCATCATGGCTGCCTATAACTTCCTGATCTGTAATCTGTATATTTTGGTCTATAAATGAAACAATCTTCACATATATAACTAAATAAAAGATTGAAGAAAGCTATAAGCATGCATATTACAATATTTATTTAAGTATTACAATAAAAATCAATAATAAAAAAATATACCATTATAGTAACGTTTATTTTCAGTATTATATATCCAGTTGCCTTGTTGCTGCATTCCGTCGAGTATTCATTTTGAGTCTCCCCTCTCTTCAGGAGTTTCAGGTTGTCTGGCAGCCGCAGTCTGATGAGTGACCATGCTACGTCTCATTTCAGTTTCTTCTTGAGTTTCAGGCTGTCTTGCTGCTGCAGCCCGTTGAGCATCTAATCTTCGGCTTAGATCCGCTTGTTCTTGACTTTGTGACGCTAGTGAAGCTGCATACTCTTCTGAGTCTTCTCCCTAATTTTCAATTTCTTTCTTCTCTTTTTTTTCCTCTCTTGGGATTGCTTACGTGGTCCAAAACGGAAATTTTTGGGAGGCATTGTAGTAAGGGTGTGGGCTAATTATTATTTGCGATAGTCAGCTGGCAGAACAGACATCCGAAAAATATAGAGCTGGTCATTATAGGATGGCCGACTTTATCAAGAATTCAAATAAATTGTAATGTTGCATAGTAATAAAATTGTAGTTATTGTATAGTGTAAAGTAATGCCTCCTTAGTCCAAAAGAGACAAAATTTATGGAAAAACTACACTAGAATCCATATTAATTGGATCATTATATAAGATTGAAACAATAGGTATTGTGGAGGTTATAGGAAACTAAATTTGCGATCTCAGTCAAATATCTCGATGCAAAAATGAAATGAATGTAGAAAGATGGTATGGTTTAAATTTCTTTTAAATCCATGGAAACAATTTTTTTTGAGGCGGGGATTTGTGCACCACCGGAACCATCCCTTTTTTTTTTTTAAAAAAAGTTAGATATGTATAGTTTATGTCATTAGGTGTCATAATAGAATCTCTTTTAAATTTCATAAGAATCTATCCAATGGTTGTGTTGTTTAGATTTTTAGGAGGCTAAGACACTCCCACTCCACACCTTCGGACTCTATATAAATACTTTGGGAGATGGCTTCAAAATATATGAAAATGACTAAAATATTTCGCTCTAGGGTAAAAAAAAAAACAAAAAAAACAAAGGGAAAAATATGAGTGCAGGGATGTGCCTCCACCCCCCCTGTAGACCTCCTTTAATTAAATATATACTTATTCGTAGTATATGATATCAACCCGCATGCCGGAAATCTAAGTTCCAAATTTTATAAATTCAGTCTAGTAGTTTTTGAATCTATGGGTACATTTCTATATAAAGGTGGGGTTCCTGCCCCTTTACGCCCCCTCAAAATAAATAAAACCTTTTTATGTCTACTAAATATATTTCAGATTTAATGAAGATAAGTGATGTAGTTTTTTTCAGATATACACACAGTCGTTCATCTTTATTAACACACACACACACACACATATATATATATATATATATATATATATATATATATATATATACAGTGTAACCCGGATATAAGAGAGTTGTCGGAACCGGAGAAGAAGTCTCTTATATCCGGGTTTCTCTTATATCCGGGTTTGGTCTATATGTATACATTAACACAGGCTCTAATTTGGCACCAAAGAAAATCTCTCTTATATCCGGGTTTCTCTTATATCCGGGTCTCTTATATCCGGGTTACACTGTATTATGCAGTGTTACATTATAACATGCACATGCCCACTACAAAACTGTACCTTTTGTTTCAACGTTAAAATTTTTTATTAACGCTTCATTTTTTTTTGACGCTGATGAAACGTTTTAAAAAATAACGTTGAAACAAAATGTAGAATTTTGTAGTGGGTATGTGCATGTTCTAATGTAACATTTCATAATAAATAAATATTTATTGCTCTACATTTGTATTGAGCCCTGTTTTAAAATAATGTTTTGAACGCTGAAATCTTACTCTTCGTTCTTTTACATTTGTATATATATATATATATATATATATATATAAAGTGGATACTGGTTAACACCGAACAGCGACAGTCTGTCTCATGCTTGAACGCGATCATCAGGCCATCATGTTTTTATATTTACATCCGCTCTATCCCTGATATTGAACAGAGAAGTGTTCAATATCTATAAATACAGCATGCAATAAAACTATATTTTTAGCAAAGGTTTTTTTGCTGTGTTAGTTTCATCCTTTTTTTAAATATCGCTTCTTTAATTTTGGAATATATATTAGTAGACATATCAATTTTTGAAGTATGGCCTCTCCACATTTTTGCCAGTTAGGAAATATATTTTGAATTTTTCTTCCTAATTTTGTCTACATTTTTTGATGGCGAGTAGTTTAATTTTTATATATAACGTATTTAGTATTAGTAGTTGCCTTTTTTCATTTTAGCAGTATTAATATTTTTAACTTATTGTTATTATCTTATTGTTATTGATTTCTTTGTTGTTGAGTTGGGGCATATGCGATTCTGTTCGTTAGATAGAAAGTTAATCGACACGATAATGTAGTGCTTGTGTAGCCAATATATAAGTTGTTTTAATTATTATTTTTATAGAACATTCTCATTCTCAAATGTAAATTCATATTGGTTTATTGAATTTTCCTTGTTGTTTTATGTTTGGTGTTGGTCATGTTGGAGATTTTTTTTTAAATTGTAGCAAGTGATATTTAATTTGTTTGTTTTTGTCAATAGCTGATCGATGTATCTGATTTATTATATATACATACATACATTTATATATATATGTATATATATATGAAAAAGATATATATATTTTAGGAAAATCTAAGACATAGTGAAAAAATTGAAATATATAATCTATTATCGCAATGTGAGATATTTAATTACATCAGTTTAACTGATTTCATTTAGCCTCTTTTTATATTTTTCTCACTTTTGTAATTAAATATCTCACATTGCGATAATAGAAGATTTGCCAAGAAATTTGAAATGTTGTATTAACCTAAACGTAAATCTGCTGTAGATGATATGGCTATTAAAGCACTTTCTATAGATTTTTGTCTTGGTAAATTGCTTTCTCTTTTAATTAAAGTAGCATCTTTCATAATTAAAATTACGGTGGACTCATGACGATGAACAAATAATGCATTTAGTGAGTTGTTCTGTAAAAGATTCCTTTTTGAGTTCATATAATCTTTTATGTTAATTGTTTTATTTTTTTCTTCCTTGAGGTTTCTCCTATATATTCCTTGTGACAATTATGACAGGTAGTAAATTCATTCTTCAAGTTTTAGCTTATTTATTTCTTAAATATTTTACAAGCAATTTGTTTCCCGTTGAAAATGAAATAAGAATAATATGTACACACACACACACATAGCCATACACACGCACACATATATATATAAATTTATATATAAATATATTTAAAAGAAGGATAGGAGAGAGAGAGAGAGAGAGAGAGAGAGAGAGAGAGAGTGTGTGTGTGTGTGTGTGTGTTAAAAAGCAACAGAGAAATAGGGGGTGGAAGTAACATAAAGAATGAAGTATTTATATATGCACATTATGCCAAATACTTATGATGTGAGATTATTTTAAGGACTAAAAGAGTCAAGGAATGCCGATAACAAGTCACCGATAGAAAATAAATATCCTAACACATCTCTATATTTACCCACATAAATTGGCGCATACTCAAAGTATGAATATACTTATGTGAATATACATAAACCCTCCGGTCATACATAAGAAGATAGACATGCATATACATCTATGAATGTGGATATGTGTGTGTGTTTATGAATGAAACATCTGTTTTTAAAGACTCAATAAAAGGATATTGCCAAGCTGCACACGACATGACATATGAATAACTTGTGTGGTGCTTGTAATGTTGATGGGCAGTCTCCGATCTGGGAGGTTAAGTGAGCAATGACGTCAATTGTAACGTTCAGTCATGGCAAATTTTACAGACTTACAAATCTAAACAGACAAAATTCTATACGTACAAACATGGTTACGCATGTCTCACACATACGCATGCGTAAATCTACTCCCCCGCAGAGGCATACACGCACAGTACTCCTTTCTCATGCCAACACACTGTGTATTTATACGCTGCGCTGTAGGGAGGCAAGTGTCAGGGCATCAAAGACGTGGATTTATGGTCCTACCACGTGATCGTACTGGTGATGAGGTCGCAAAAAGGCAAATGAAAAACAAACAAACAAAATAAAAAAAATAAATAAATAAACGACAGAAACGGATAGAAGGTCTCTAGAAAATGTCGTCTGCAAACTAAAGAAAAGAGTGCCATTAAAATATATATATATATTTTTCTCTTTTTTTTTTTTGAAAAAAAAAAAATCATTAAGTAAAATCTATAAAAATTCTGAATTTAAGAAAAATTATTTTTTATTTTTTTTAAATGTCTTACTCGAAATTTTCTTTGCGTTTGGTATTTGAGGGAATTACAAAAATCTGGCATATGTTACTTAACGAAAAACTGCAAGTATATATTCATGCATATCTTAGTCGTATTTTTTTTAAAGTCTCATATATATTTGTGCATTTCGAAAAGCCACACATGAACCTGCACGTGCATACTTTCCATATGCACGTGCGAATATGCACATCTGTATGTATAATTCCTGGGATTGATGTAGAATATATAACTAGCATAATTAACTTTCAGAGTTGTAGATGGGCAAGAGACATGAGAAAAATTTGGAACCAACAGACATACTGACAGGTTTCAGAGAATTATCTTCCGGGTCTTTTTTATGATTTGAAATTTGTTTACGATAAAATCTGGTTTCAAGTAAATTAAAATAATAAATAAAGAAATCAAATGAATCAATAAAACCAAATCTAAAAACAGGCTGCTTGATAAAAGCCTCGAAAGAGAAGAGCTGAATTAAAATTAAGTGATGTCATCCAGTATAAATGTATTCTCTTGTAGCAGTGGATTATTCTTAATCTTTTCATATTCTTAATGCTGACCGCTGTTAATATATTCCGTTATTTAAGATAGAAATTGTTGTAGTGTAGCTAGCACTCTTCAGCACTCGACCAGATGGCCTGGATCATAGGCCTTAAATAATCTACGATTAAGGACTTCAACAGTTGATTAATAAGTTGATACTAAGCTGATTAATATTCGGACTGATCTTCGTTTGACTATACCGCATTTGAACCTCCTCTATTCCTTGTAAGTTGTCTTGTTAATTGTTTTGTAACTTATTGTTCTGTGCTTTTTGTATGTATCCGTTACCACCGGATACTGGTGCTAAATAAATATAGTAAGCACTCATTCTTCCCTCTGTATCAATCACCTCGACGATACAACAGAAATGGCTAATTTTTTTTTGCTTGAAAACGTGAGGCTGCAAATGTCAACTCTTTAACATATAACAGGTTTTAGCCAAATACTTTAAATTTCGTTGCATTTTGGATTGATAGACATTTAGAAGTATAAAAATATAAGGGAACGTTTCCGCTTTTGATATCAGGCTGCAGACTTATTGATACCCTCCCATATATGTCAGAAAACAAGTTTTTCTGCAAGTAAATTCAAATACTGCACATAATATGTTTATGTGAAGACGTAATGGAAGTTATGCTACAATCAAGTCTTTAATGTATGTGTTTTTTGAATCTTAATATATAAAGTGTTTAACCTAGGGAAGGTAACTGAATAGAATAATCACACGAAGGTTGGTAATGAACGATAATACTTAGGACAAGAACAACACATATAAGATTCGCCAGCAGCGCGTAGAAGATGTAGTCAACTGCTAAAAGTGAGTCTATTGAATTCCACAAGGAATCTCCAACTGCAGGATATCTATCAAAGTACCCACGCGGTCAGATGTGAGGTATCCGAGCCCGTAGGTTTGGCCCAAAATTCTCGCTAAATCCAGTATAAAACGAGGTCGGGTAGCTGTTTCCCGAGACGAGACTCTGCCCTTCGACATCTCGTCTGGGTATCATCTCTGCCCGGAGGCAGAGAGTTTGACCAGCACAGCTAGAGACGAATCTCCAACTGCAGGATATCTCCCAACTGCCCACGCCGTCAGATGTAGCACAAGGCCGAATTTAATGTGGGGTATCCGAGCCCGTAGGCTCGGCTAAAAATTCCCCGTAGACCCGGTATAAAACGGGGTCAGGTAGCTGTTTCCCGAAACGAGACTCTACCCTTCGACATAGTCTCGTCTGGGGATCCTCTCTGCCCGGAGGCAGAGAGTTTGACCAGCACAGCTGGAGACAAATCTCTGTATATAGCTGTTGCATAGCTGTATCACACTTACAGTAACCGCCGTCTGTCTAACTCTCTGCATTAGCAGGGAGGAACCCGGATGAAGCTTTGCCGAAGGGCAGGGTTTCGTTCGGGGAGGTTGACAGCTCTCGAACCCGCCTAGGCGGGTTCGAAGGCTATATTTTTGGCCGGGCCTACGGGCTCTGATTACCCACATTAAACTCGGCCTTGTGCCACATGCTACTCCACGTGGGGGGACAACTAAATATAGCTGGAGACGAATCTCCGACTGCAGACCAACATACGGTATTTACTACTATATTTATGTTAATGGGGACATACATATTATCGCCCGTAGATATGCTACAGCAATAAGAGAGAGAGAGAGAGAGAGAGAGAGAGAGAGAGAGAGAGAGAGAGAGAGGGGGGTGCGTGGGGTGGTCTCTAGGAATTATTTTAATAATTCCAAATATTGAAATTCTAAAATTTGAAACAAAATTAACGTGCGCGAAAATTTAAAAAAATTCTTTCAAATATCAAATACATAGAAAAGTTCAAAGAAAATTTGATAAAAATTTTTTAAATTCAGAATTTTTACTGACCTTAATTAATAAAAAAAAAAAAATTTAAGTGGCACGCAGACGACAGTTTCTTGGACGTTTTTATCTTTTCCGCTTTTTTCATTTGTCTGCTTTGGCGAACTCGTCAAATCGTTACAAAGTTGATGTAAGAATAGATATGCCATAGATTTCATGTTAGGTTTGATTTCATGAAAGAGATTAATTGTTTTGTAAAGAAACTACAAGTATATATTTATGCATATATTGCACGCAGTGGTTAGAACGTTCGAATTCTGACCATGAGAGCCGGGTTCGAATCTAACCATGGACGATTGATCAAGAAGGAGACTTTCTGATGTTATCGGACTGGAGGGGATCGAAAAACCTTACCCAAGCCTTGTGAGTGAAATTAGGTAAACGGAATCATCGGAGACCGTCGATAGCTGTGCTAGCACGAATTCACAAGTCATCGTGACCGAGAGCTGGTCTTGTCCAAATTGTTGATCGCGCTAGATAACACGCTCTTTCCCAGAAACTGTAACTGCTCAGCGGAGTTGCAGTATAAACCACAGCTCTGTGGTTGTTGAATAAGCACAAATGCATCTGCAGTAGGGTTTGGCTAGACGGGTATCCACAAATACGAGTGAACTATATATATATAAGTTGCACATATATTTTAATCTCATACATACTTGTGCATGTCGAAAACCGCAGATAAAACTGCACAAATGCACTAAGTGATTTACTTATAGATTCTAGTAGTCTTCATTTACAAAAAAATTTATGGATTTCCACACATTGAAGTAAAATTATAGTGAATTCTTAGCTTCATGATCAGTCAAGAACAAAAATCTAACAAAACGTTATTCGTTAATGAATATATGCACCCTTGTGGAAATTAATTGAAACAACCGCTTTAGATTCTTTTCTTTCAACATACGGGCAGTTTTAGACCCACTGGAGTTACAGGATGTAATCGATTACTATTTTGTCCCTTAAATTAGGTCATTTGCAGTGCTGTGCAGTAATATGAATCTATTTTCGGGGTCTATAATGAAATTAGTGTGTCCTTGAAAAATATTACGTCATCCGTGATTGCATCAGACTTTAATTGCGCTTAGACACTATTTTCTCGACTGTCGATTAGTTGTCCTACGGCCACTGTCTGCGATGGACATTACTGTAAGGAAGCGAACGCAAAATGTAACAATACACAAACATTCTGACAAGCGTTACCAGTGAGCAAATCAAAGTACTATAGACTGGTCCGGAAGCTCACCTGATTTAAATCCAATCGATAATCTGTGGTCAATCTGCAAGGAACGACTTCATGGAATGGACATACAAAGTTCTAACATGTGCACTGGGTCATGATTTGTTAGAAAAATACGAAAAAAAGGTAAGTAATAACGGAATTATTCGTTTTGTTTCAATTAATTTGCATAAGGGTGTATATTATTGAGCCACTACTGTAACAAGAAACAGAATGCAAGAAATGACCCCCCCCCCCAAAAAAAAATTTTCTTGTTTTGTAAATTAATCTATGCAAGTACTTCCGCTAGTTCATCTACTTTCATGTCAAATACGTTTTGTTGCTGCTGTTAACTGGCTTTTTTATCTAATTTTTCTATTTAATACTGATTTCTGCAAATTATGAAAAACTTACCATAACAGATCATTTGACAAAATTTATTGAGAAATTACACCGTCAACAAAAAACTTGTCAAGCCTAAAATATTATTTTTTTTACATCATATTCATTTAAAAAAAAAACAACAAACTTCTTATGGAATTAAACTTTAAAAAATAGATACCTAGGAGTATTTTTAAAGAAAAAAACAAACAAATTTTAGTGCCAATGTTCTCATAATTTAGCTAAGGGTTTTGATATATGTAAAGCTATTAAGATTTTTGGCTCAATAGCCAATGGGATGAGCTCAGATTGTTGATGTGGAGATATGTCCTGGGTTTTGTGAGTCATTAGTGGGAATATATTAATGAAGTTTGTAATTCCTTTCTAAAATTAGTCAGAGTCGACCCCTAAGGCCCTTAAACATTCAACAAATGAGGAAAATAGATTTGTAAAAAGTTTGAGTGATAAGCGAAATGAAATTTGTCTTTTTGCCAGTTTATATTCATTGTTTTTGATTCCCAAAATAAGTCTATATTCATTGCAACATAACAGACATATGCAAATATATTCATGCATCTAGAAACATATATATATATATATATATATATATATTTGCACGTATAAATTACAGTTACTAGGCATAATCATGCAGCTAAGTGCATATATAAAAAAACATGCAGATTATCTATCTATCTATCACATCTGGTCTTTTATCTATCTATCTATCTATCTATCTATCTATCTATCTATCTATCTATCTATCTATCACAGCTGGTCTTTTATCTATCTATCTATCTATCTATCTATCTATCTATCTATCTATGCGCCTGTCTCTATATCTAGTCGAAAATTTATTTTAATGTATTAATTAAAATGCTCGGCGCTTATGTTAAGAATTTGCAAATATTTCAAATGAAATCAATAAAAAGGTTTAATCAATTCAATATCTACTACTGTCGTAATTTAACTGTTAAAAAGACGCCAATCCTGTCTTCATTGTTGTTTTATATGTAAATACGAGAGAATTGCAAAAAAATAAATAAATAAATAAATAAATAAAATAAAATAAAAAAATAAATGCCGATTATTTCAGTCAGGAACTTCAATATGTAAAGGAAGTTAGTGCTATGCTCAGAACTATTTGATGAATTGTGCTTCTATATAAATGTACAAGGAGACATTTTAAAACATTTACGGTCCTCGTCTCTGAACCTGCATGCACATTCTGCAGGCATTGAATATGTTTACAATACATGGATGCATTATTGCTTGGATAAAGTTGTAGAAATATAAATGACATTTTCGCCTAAGAAAATACTTTCGTGAAAGCATTGTATAAACATGTAAACAAATGCATTGACACACACACACACAGATACCGGAAACGTCTATCTCGATTAATATACATATGCTAGCATTATAGACATTTCATAGTCTTACTCACAAAATTATCATTTGATTTGTATAAACATGATGTATTACTAATGTATCATATTTGAACACTGTTACCCTACGTGCACCCACAAATGCAAACACACACCGTCACGCACCCATCTACTCATAGATGCGTGCAGACATCTAAGCCCATAGCTTTTATCTAATTGTTAATTACGGTTTAGAAAATCGTTTAAGCCGTTTCAATGTCCAATCCGTCTAAATACTTTTCTATTAAAGAATCCGATGCTGGTGGTTAGCCATCCTTGTTCTTAATTCCCTCTCTTACTTCACCTTATCCCACACCGCTTTGGAATTTATTAGACTAAAATCACAATTCACCGGGCAAAAAGCTTGATGTCGAACGCAGTGCGATGAGGCCGTGAGTCATCGGCAAAGCAGTAGGATTTGCCTAATTGAGGCCGTTTTTGTTTTGCAATTCATCTTCATTCTGTCAAACGATTTGCGTGTTTGCTTCATTAAGCGTTTGTTATAAAGCTCAACGTCCGAAGAGAAAATTTCTGTGACTCGACAGGCTTGTGGGTAATAATGCATATATTTGTCAGGAAAATTTCGTAGGTAGACCGTCAGGGATTATTAGGTTTTTGATAAAAAGAAAAAAAAAAAAAAAAAAAAAAAATTGATTGGTGTTTTTTTCTTTTTTTCTTTTCATAAAGTGTGTGTCTTGCCATTTTCACCTTCAGAAATTGACAATAACGAAACAGAAACATCTGATTTGAAACTTACAAGACTGGACAAATTGAATATTACAAAAACATATTTTAACCCAGATTAATGTAATCTGCTCACGAGTGTTTCTAATCGTATTGTATGATAGGCAATAATCACTAATCAATTTGCAAAACAACAGACAGTAACGCTAATTTGAAGAAAGAATCAAACATCAGTTGCAAAAAAACAGAATGCAGTTTTGCAAGCACACCCTCCCCCACCAAAAAAAAAAAAAAAAAAAAAAAAAAAAAAACCACCAGTCCAACGTGTAAATTTCAAATTAGAGATACCAAAACCAACCAAAGAAAAAATAGTTTAAATATCTGGTAAGTGTTTTAACGAAGGACAGAAAATGCGACACTGAAATCCGAAAGCGCATTGGGATAGCGAAAGATGCCTTCCAAAAGCTAAGCAAAGTATCAAGAAACAGGAAATGTTCGTTAGAAACGAAAAAAATAATACTGAACAGTTATGTAATATCACTTCACCTATATAGCAATGGATGCTGGATCATATCTGCACAGATGAAGAAGAAACTTTAGAGATAGCGAAAGATGGATTCCAAAAGCTAAGCAAAGTATTAAGAAACAGGAAACGTTGTGTATATGGCAATGAAAATGAGGATAACAGTCCGAATAATGTAAATAATGTAAGTAATTTGAAATACTGTTTTATCTATGTGTGTATTTTTGCGTATGCATATACAGTGTAACCCGGATATAAGAGAGACCCGGATATAAGAGAAACCCGGATATAAGAGAGATTTTCTCTGGTCCCAAATTAGAGCCTGTGTTAATGTATATAAATTAGACCAAACCCGGATATAAGAGAAACCCGGATATAAGAGACTTCTTCTCCAGTCCCGACAACTCTCTTATATCCGGGTTACACTGTATATATACAGTTTAACCCGGATATAAGAGACCCGGATATAAGAGAAACCCGGATATAAGAGAGATTTTCTCTGGTCCCAACGTGTTCCCATACTTACCTAAACAAAATAGACCAAACCCGGATATAAGAGAAACCCGGTATAAGAGACTTCCTCTCCGGTCCCGACAACTCTCTTACATCCGGGTTACACTGTATCACTATATATTTGTAAGCATATCAGTGTGTGGATTTCTGCAAAAATGTAACTGTGGCATCAAGAGAGTAAAATAGATGCAAATGTATACACTGTCTGCAAATACGTGCATATGTGTGCAAGGTAATATGAATATCTGTATGTATATGTGATATACTTTTGTTTGTATCTCTAGTAAGTGTGCGGATGGTTTTGTATAGTAGACCGAAGACATATGTAATGATTTGTCCATATGAATGCATGTGTATGTAAATGTGTATGTATGTGTGTAAACACCTGATGAATGGGCAAGGGATTGGTGTTGCCAAAGTATTACAAAACGAGTGGAAGAATGCAATCACTTGTCTCTTGCCATGTCATAATTACGAGTTATCAGAGGATCAGTGGCCGTGCCAACACAAAAAAAAAAAACCCCGGATGTGCATCCAACTGATCCAAGCCTCGGTCGGCCATTGGTCATTTTTCATCTCCTATTTAGCGAGAAAGCTCGTTTTAATCATGTGCCTCCATCACTGTAGGATTTCAGACTTTTACTTTCGCTTTTTTTTTCTTTCCTTTAAATGTTCGGTCCTCTCTTCAAACCGTTTTTACTCTCTTCTGACCAGGTTCTTCCATTACAGTTCAAAAGGTTTTTTTTTCTTTAGTTTTCATGGTGATATTTTATTTTTCTGAACTTTTTTCTTTCTTTCTTTCTTTCTTTCTTTCTTTCTTATGCATCTTGCTTTTTATTGGATTTAAAAAAAAAATATTTTTGTATTCCGTTTTGAGCTAAGCTTTCTTTTCATCTGATGTTTCATCGTTTTTAATTTGCTACTTTTGTTTTAGGCTTTTCAGTTATTTGTCGTTTGGTTTTTTTGTACTTGCATTTATTTCTTACATTACTAATTTTCTTTTCTTTCTTTTCTTTCTCTTACCCTTTTTCTCTAGTCTTTTTTCGATCGATCTTTTTTTTTTTTACCTTCCTTTTCTTTCAGTGGGTACTTTTACTTTAGCGTCTATTAAAATGTGTTTTATTTCACTTTTATCTTCACCCTCCAGTCTAATTCTTTCTGTATCATCATGTCAGTTTTACAAGTTTCCTTCTTTACTCTTTTCCGTTCTCATCACAAATTCATCATTTTTTCTTAGTAATTTCAAATTTAATCTTAATCCATTTAAAAAAAAATCTTGCTTTTATGTTGATTATCAAATTATTAATCTTGACTTTAAACATGCCATAGAAAGTACCGTTATCGTCTAAAATAATGATTCCTCACTCAGAATAGTTATCCAAGCAGACATATACCCGAACATACACGCAACAAGAGATAGATAGATAGAGAGAGAGTGAGAGAAAGAGAGAGAGAGAGAGAGAGAGAGAGAGAGAGAGAGAGAAATTAAAGAATAGTTCTTAATCTTCTGCATTAAAGAGCTCTCTTTTTCAAGCGATTTGACAACGCAGTGTGTCCTTTATGGTTAAGAGATTAATTTGTCAAGATCAAATTAGTAACACGTTGTTGCTAAATGGTGTATTGTCTGTAAAAAAAAGTTGTGTATCTTCAAAAGTCTTGTCCAATTTCAAACTGCAAATTACTGCATAAAACTGCCTTCTTCAATAAATCATTTCTCTATAGAAAAATGATAACGACCTTAGCCTATAGATCACAGTTTGAGAAACATTTATTTTTTAAGTGATGCTCATAAAAAAAATAGTTTACTTTACTTGTTTTATGTAATAATGAATCTAGTCTTTTTTTATTACCTATATTGAGTTTATTTAAAAAAAAAAAAAAACAAGAAATGGAACAAAACGTAACTTTATCACAACACTTTTCAAGGTAAAAATGAAATGGAAATGTTTTTGTTGTTATAGATACATTACAAAATCCAAATTTAAAAAGAGAGAGACGCTTCTGAGTAAACCTCTTTCTGGTTAATGTAAATTTCCTTTATACTGAGAGTTTTTTTTTCTTTTCATAATGGGTTTTATAATTAAATTGCTTAGTTATTAAAATAACACGATTTTATGACTGAAAGTGGTAACGACATTAGACTTTAGATCACAGCTTGAGAATAAAGGAAAGTAAGCAATATATGAAAAGAAGTAAGCAATTTTTTCTGAAATATTCATTTTTTAAGTGATGCTCATAAAAAATAATTTGTCTTGTTTTATTTAATAATGAATCTAATTTGTTTAACTTTATTTGAAGAAGAAATCAAACATTTTATTGTCAGAAGCTAAAGAGACTCATTTTGTACATAACATAAAAGATATAATTGGAAGAACTAAGTTCATTTGATATTTTGTTTTAATTCTTTTCACATGCTAAATAAATGAAAATACCACATGCATAACACAAAATACAAATAATGTTTTGGTTAAGATTCGGATTTTTCGGCACATTTTTGTCGAAAAATCTGTTTTTTTTTTATTGTTCGATTTATTTTGTTTACTTTTGAAAATTTTAAATTTTCGGTAACAGAATTAAGTTTGTAAGTGAAAGTGAGTGATGTGGATCTAAAATAGGTATACTTTTTTTTTTCTTTTTTTTTTTTTTTTTTAAGCATTACGCCCCGAGCAAGGCGTGAAGCCAACTAGGATGCAGGGGGTTGCAGAAGATTTTGGAGCGAGAGCAGATAGGAGTGATAGAAGAAAGGATGAGGAGAGGGATAGTGGGTAGATCAAGGTAACTGGAGGTGTCGATTGACATTACATTTGAATAGTTAGAGATTATAGCTCTCAGGGAAACAGTAATTGGGAAGGGAGTTCCACAGGCGAGAGGTGCGAGGTATGAAGCTATTGGAGTAGAAGAGACGGCTGCATTTAAAAGTTTCTACAGTGTAAGGGTGGGAGCGGGATGCCAGCCTCGTAGGGCGCTTGAATTCATGGAGTCTGGGAACCAGTGAAAGCAGCTCATCGGAGTAATTACCATGAAAGTATTTGTAGAAAAGACAGAGAGAGGCGACGGCGCGTCTGTGAGAAAGTGACTGTAGACGAGATGCCAGATCAGGGCCAATTATATTACAAATCTGCCTCTGGATCTTGTCAAAAACTACAAGGTAAACAGAAGGTGCACCAGACCATATATGGCAGCAATACTCCATGCAAGTGCGAATGGTTGATTTGTAGATTTGAAGTATCGATTCCGGGGAGAAAAATTTCCTGGCGCGGCACAGAGAACCAACTTTCCTCGCGGTGGAAGAAGCATACAAAGGAAACTAGACCCCGACTTCGTGGTCTTCGTTTTTTGTTCTTTTTACCGCAGGAGTGTGATCTGCAATGTGAATATAATACTAAATCGATTCTAATCTTGTGGCTGTGGTTTTCGAAGATCACGTTTTGAATATAGGATAATTGTGTTGCAGTTAATCTTTTTTTTTCAATATTTTGTCCTAGCCAAAACCCGAGAGGTTTTTCTACTTTGCTATAAGCACTTGGTTTCCAAATACCAGACATCGGTATTTAATGTTTAATTAAGTCTGGCACAAGGTTACAAGTGCAGCACATCCAACAAGTCGTGATGAGTTTCCTCAGATATCAGTTTGGTACCTGAAAAAAAAGCAAGTAAACATTTGGATTACGTGGAAAGTGGAGAGGAAAGACTGAAGCTTCATCATCGGAATAAAATCTTGTGTAGCACCGTCAAACATTATTGAGTTCAATCCTTTTTTGTTTTTATTGGTTATTGAAATATTTAATCCTTTATATTGCCCTCATCTTTATTGCATTGTTCACAACGTTTCGGCCGTTGTACGCTCCATCCTTCTTTAGATGATTGGAATTTCGAACTGAACCCTTTAGTTCGTCCACCAGGGTAGATTGTTCTAGTTCCACGTGCCATACCTCTTCCAGATGTCTCAGTACCAGTTATCTCTCAAAGATTTTTTTCACCACTATATATATATATATATATACATATTTTCTTCACCACTATATATATATATATTTCTTCACCCCTATATATATATATATATATTCTTCACCACTATATATATATTTTTTTCACCCCTATATATATGTTTTTTTCTTCGCTACTATATATATATATATATATATATATATATATATATATATATATATATATATATATAGTGACTTTAATAAGTTGAATAAGTCAGCATACCATAATTAGTGGGATAGGTATTGAAAGTTGATAGGTTTGTCGCAAAAGCAGCGTGCAAAGCTGGTAGTAATTCGCACTGAAAGATTCATTTTATCGAATAACCAATGTTGTAATTTTTACGGTAAATATTTGTATTCTTTGTTCTGCATTTTGCAAGCCGTTTCTGTATGACTTTTAATATACCTGTCTTTATGTCTTTACAGCTTTTCGTAAGGAAAATATTTTAATGAAAAGGATTTTGCATTTAGGTGCGAAAGTGAAGTCATTGTAGTTTTTTTTTGGCAAATAAGGGTTTAGGTGTTCACGCGTGGGTAAAGAGAGATCGTAAGCGGAATAAAGTCAATGGCCAAAGTGAATGGAAAAACAAAAACCTAGAGAATGGAATTCACGAATTTTCAATCAACTTTTTGTTTTAAATTAGGTAGGCAATATGTTTTTGATTGATTGCGATGAGTGTATATCTGTGTATGACAAAATGTAAAAAAATTCTATGCAGTCTGTTAAGGACGACTATAAATGGACTCTGTCAGACTAAAATAATGTTCTTATTGATGGAATGATATATATATATATATATATATATATATATATATATATATATATATATATATATATATATATATATATATATCGTATTTTCGATACACGACTGGCGAAGCAGATTTTTCCCGCAGTAGGCTGCCACTTCTTTCTACGGTAGACCAATTGCCATCCAAGTCTATAGAACACAGTCTTTCCTGCTATTTACCCATAGCTGGGGGGGGAGAAGAAGAGGATTCATACCTTTCCCAAGGGTATTAGCACGTAAATGAATATCTGTCAGTTATGTGCCTCTTAGGCGATAATGTATCTTCCGATACATGACTGACGAGGCAGATTTTTTCCTTCAGTAGATTGTCATTTTTTTCTGCGGTAGACCAGTTGCCATCCAAGGCTATAGAACACGATCTGTCCTGCTATTTATCCATAGCTGGTGGGAGAAGAAGAGGATTGTTATCTTTCCCAAGGGTATTAGCACGTAAGTGAATATAATGGATCTGACTGGAATTCGAACTCGGCTCTCCGATTTCTCAATCCGAGCCTCTATCCATTACTCCATATGTTGCAAGTTTCTGAGACTATTTTATGTTTCTATTATTTATATAATCGCTTGTGTAATAAAAGAACACTCTATGAAAATATTGTTTACGGCTAAACATTTAATGTCGGTATTTATTAAGCTTAATCCTTGTAGAGAGACGAAGGGCGAAATGGTTTGCAAAAATAGCTTGCTCTATACTGAGTCTCAGCATCACTTCTGTTTTAATTCTTTTTGTGTAATTTCTTCTTGTTTGTTATTACAAGAAAATAGAATTAAATAGCCAACAAAAAGATACGAGTATAGATATAGATATATACAAGGCGAGGGAAAAGTAAGTAGGCATTAAAATTGGTAATAAAATCCATATTCCTATTGCAAATTCATTGAAACAAATGATACATGTTCTTTATTACATGAGAAAATGAAATTAAATCTTCATATTTCAACGTAAGAACCAGTGGCATCAAACAGTTTTCTCAATGGACAGGAATGGAATGAACAAACTTCTGAAGGACGTCGTCTGGGATATCATCGAGAACCTCCTCAATCCTTGTCTCTACATCCCCCAGTGTGCAGGATTTTATCTTGTACACCTCCTCTTTTGTGTAACCCACGCAGGTAAAACTCACGTGGACTTCTTGGAGGCCATTCATCAGGTCCACGTCGTTCCATCCAACGGCCTGGAATCTAACCACGCCCGCACATTAAGAGCAAAATTGGGTGGCGCACCACTCTACAAGAATATCAGGTCACCTATATTATCCCATCCAGACACCGTAGACCACACGTAATTTTCGAGCATCTGAAGATAGCGGTCCGTATTCATGGTGTCAGGCAGAAGATATGAGCTGACGACACTTGATGCCGTTATTCCGCACCCCATAGTCACTTTTGATCGAGCTTGTATCCTTGAAACCGTCATGTTTGGATCGTTTTCACACGACTCCCAGTAATGGCAGTTTTTTTCATCCCAAGCAAGGCGGAAAGCCACTAGGACGCAAGGGGTTACAGAAAATTTGGAGCAAGATCAGATAGGAGTAATAGAAGAAAGGATGAGGAGAAGAGTAGTGGATAGATCAAGGCAACTGGAGATACAGAGGTCAGTGAGAGAGAGAGAGAGAGAGAGAGAGAGAGAGAGAGAGAGAGTACCGGAAACCCCTTCTTAAACAAGAAACAAGGCGTAAGCCTCTACTCATGTCCAAGAGAAGGGGGAGGAGTGTTGACCGGGCGGTAGGAAAGCCTATCTACTCCTATTACATATAACACATACAACAACAACAAAAACAGAAAGAACGATGAGAGGGGGAGGTAATTTGCAAAGAGTCCTGGCTGACACTTGGATTTACCCTTTCGCAACATTAAGTTAAGTTTTAACTTAGTATAAGTCCCAAAATGTGTTACTATGGGCAAACACACTGGCGAGTAGGGGGAGAAAGATAGAAAAAAATATACAATAAAATAAAATTAAAAAAAAAATAGAAAAATAAAGAATTAAAGAAAATCGAAAAAAGATTAAAATGAGTTTTCGGTAGAGCAAAATTATACTCACACAGGGCAGTTGTGACGATTGATGAAACCACCAACATGGAATACAGCCTCGTCACTCCAGAGGATGTTTTCAGACAATTCAGGTCAATCTTCATGGCAACTTAGCATTAATTTCTCCATATTCCATTCTGCGGTCACAGTCTTCAGGTTTTAGCTTCTGCGTGTAAATAAGAAATCGCTATTAGAGTTGTCTGTTTAAAAAATGTTTTCATCATGACTTCAGTAGCTTTAAAAATTCTGTAAGTAAATTCTAATGCATACTTACTTTCCACCCACCCTGTAGAATGAGTAATGAAGCAGGACTGGTTTCTTTTTTTTTTTTTTTTTTTTACCTTGAACTGACTTAGTAAATATTAGAAAAAAAAAGCAAATTCTAAAATATTACTTTTTGACTAATACCGTTTAACAGGATCTTAGCCAAATTAGTTTCTAGGAGGAAATAAAATGAGCTTATTTTGGAGGAAGAAATTTAATACTATATTTGCTTTGTATTATCTAGCTTTTCATTGTGATATGGTGAGTAAAACTTTTCAGCACGGGTATCATGTACTGCTTATAGCAGGTGAATTCATATATGTGAAGAAAATACTTACCAAGAAAAATAAATCAATACTCAAGAAACGAAAAATAGTAAAGTGAAAGACATAACATTGAAACAAAACAGAGTGAGAAGAGCTTCAAAATAAATACAAAATGCAACATGAATACTTATCTAATAGATAAGAAAGCAAAATCTGAATCCTTACATCAAAGCCAAATGAACAAAATGTCATAAGTATAATCCTTTCTTAAGTTTATAAATGTCCATATATAAGTATATATATATATATATATATATATATATATATATATATATATATATATAATGGGGAGCATTTATAAATATATAAAAGAATGAACAGTGTTATATATTTGCATATATATATATATATATATATATATATATATATATATATATTTATATCGAGGAGGTGACAAAATTGTATGTAAGTATGATGGATATATATATATATATGTGTGTGTGTGTATGCACGTGTGTCTGTGTGTCTCTGTATGTCTGTGTGTCTCTGTGTGTCTGTGTTTGTGTGTGTGTGTTTATACACAAAGGTTTGTTTGTACTCAGTACACCAGTAATAATGTGTCATTTCTGCTCATGTTTCTGAATTTTCTCGATCTCCAAAAATACCTATCAGTATGTTTGTATATATGTTTGCGTATATATATCTATATCTATATCTATATCTATATATATATATATATATATATATATATATATTATATATATGCGTGTGTGTATGTATAAACGATACTTTTCATCTATCTATCTATCTATCTATCTATCTATCTATCTATCTATCTATCTATCTATCTATATGTGTGTGTGTGTGTGTGTGTGTGTGTGTGTGTGTGTGTGTGTGTGCGTGTGTGTGTGCGAGAGGCTACAAATATCTCTGTATGTAAAGGTAGGTCTCTATAACTATATACGTAAAACGAAAATGATAATTATATATTTATATATATAAATACATGTATGAATATATATATATATATATATATATATATATATATATATATATATATATATATATATATATATATATATATATATATATATATATATATATATATATATATATATATATATATATATATATATATATATATATTCATGCACATTTATCAAATTGAAGGACTGGCGTATCAGCGTTGAACTGAAGGAATCAGGAATATGAAATCATGAGCGTGGTTTAACATGGCAGACTAATCAGACATGAAAAGGGCTAATTGACATTATCTCGCGCGTGTCAACAAAATCTCGCCGGCACACATTAAGTATCGCGGGATATCACGGTAATCCGATTGGCAATTCAAATCAGATTACATCCACTGCGCACCACTGGATTGGAGCTGGTGGAGGCGCTCTGACAACACTAATGACATACCATCTCTTTATTTCCTGTGAAGAACGAAGTGCACCTGTCAGTGTTCATTTCAGAAGATAGGCTCTCGAAAGACAAGCATTTATGCTTTAAGCATCATGTACCCCCTGTCTTTAAACATCATCCGTATTATCATTATTGCTGTCAGTAGTTACCTAGAACGAGGCTTATATATATATATATATGAACAAAAGTTACAAAATAAAATTTTCACATTTGGCTTGATAATTCTCATCATGTGACGAAACGCCTTGGTGGAGAAATGTTGACTGTGTATATTTCTGAAATCAGGTATTGTAAATATTTATTCTATTTACATTGTTCGGACTATTGTCTACACTTTTATTGTCATATTTACAAATATGACAATAAAGAGAATAATGTAAATAGTGTGAATAGAAATTTTTCTTTTACTTTTTTTTTTGTGTATATATATATATATATATATATATATATATATATATATTTTATTCACTACAAAAATTGGTTATATATATATATATATATATATATATATATATATACTAGCAGCATGGCCCGGCGTTGCCCGTGCTTGATTCAAAAATCGTACGACTCATACAGCAATGGCTATCACTTGACTTATAATATTTTTGTCCTTCTTTGCCTTTAAAGGAGTGCCCTTTGCCGTGTTGATGTTGCTACATGCCTTACTTCTTGCCTATCTCACACTGCGAATTTTTTCTAAGCTCTATACTAAACATTAAATCTGTTACGAAAAAAAGAACTAAACAAAATGAACACAAAACGATCAGCTTTAAAAAAAGGACTCGTAACTGGAAAAACCGAATGAAAAAAGAATGTTAACAACAAATATTTTTCACACCCAACCCAGTTCTGCGGAATCAGAATCAACGTTGAGTTTAAGCAAGCAAATGAGCCAACTGGAGAAAGTGCCATGCAGATTTAAATTTTTCCCACTTGTGACGAATGCAGCTGCCGATTTTTTTTTTGCATGCTAGCATGCTAGTTAACATTCGTGTCAGTCAGCTGTTAGCTCTCACGCTGGCCAATAGAATCTTCCTGCCTATTCGTGGCAGCCAGCTATAGGCTCTCACTCTGGCCAGTATAAAATGGCCGCAAACTACATGAAAACCGTCGTAGAAACATGAAAAATCGATTATTTTCACTATCGATGGGAGTTGGGAAATGCAAAGTCGGTCTTGGCCTTCCCGCTAACTTGGAGCATGTGAATGTAAATTTTGGTGCAAATCCGTCGAAAATTGCGGCCGTACATTCGTTACACACACACACCCTGCCTTATATATATATATATATATATATATATATATGCACACACACCAACTACGAAATCCAAAAAAACGTAACGTCAAACAAACTCTAGAATATGTTTCAACATACAGCAAAACCTATCCAGAATTATTTAGAGAAATTACAAATAATCTAGTTTTACTTAGCAAGAACAACTAAAATGATTAAAAGCAAACGCCAATCTAGAAACTTAAAACACATATTAATCTCATCCAAATTTAACCAATATACAATACAGGGAGTCAAAAAATGCAACAAAAAAGATGTGGGGTTTGTGACATCATTATAGAAAGAAACTTCTACACTTTTGAAAACTCCTAAACGACATACATAATAAATAAAAATTTAAACTGCAACTGCAAAAATGTGATTTATGCGCTCAAATGCACAAAATGCAAAAGTAATATATAGGTATCAGCCAACAACTAAACAAGGTCTTCCTAAACAAAAGCAACATAAAGCTCTTTGTATCACAACACATTTATAAATGTAACCAGGGTGAATTTAAAATTATGCCAATATACGAAACAGCCAATTATTCTTACCTACAAATACAAGAAAAAAAAACTTCATAAACAAATATAGCACTAAATAGATTATAACTCCACAAAAGTCCACAACATGCACGCATAATGGCAAAATCAAAATGGTCAAATCCCTCGCATTCATGCGCACACACTCACACAAGTTTCTCTGTGGATCACGCATATTGGCAAAAACAATGGATTGCTCATAGGCACCCGCGCAAACACTACACAACATAGGAAGTGTATGTGTCTGTGTATGTATGTATATATGTATGTATATGTGTGTGTCTATGTGTGTCTATGTGTGTATGCTAATTCCTTATAAGACAGTATGTATATATAGAGAGGGAGTGCGCATATACATGCGTGTCCTGTTATATATATGCACATATTAAAAAAAAAAAAACTGTTCACGGGCACACACGAGAAACCTACACAACATAGTGTGTGTATGTGTATGTATATATGTACATATGTGTGTACTAATTCCTTATATTAAGACAGTATGTATGTATGGAGAGGGAATATACGTACGCGTACGCATGCTGACAAAAACACAAAAAAATGGAAATAGATCTATGAACACACAGGGGTCATTAAAAGATAAGAATATAGATATTTTCCTCACCTTATCTCGGACCAGTCTTAATTGTTTTATTAACCTTCACGCAGAAATTTTTCACTGCCAGTTCAAGGAAGACATTTGGGTCACTAACACACAAAAAGAGAATGTTTAATATTGAGAATGTTTAACATCGAAAAACATAAGAAGAATTAATTCTATTTAATAATATGTGGAAATATCCAATCTTTGCCTGATGAAGTTCGCGATACCGGAAACGCGTGTAGCAAAATTATGGAAAATAAAGCATAATACATTTTTTTAAAAAATCCACATTACAACCAAAAACGCTTAATAGATAGGCTTGTTAATAAAACAGAATATAAACGAAAAGATACCAATATAATGAGTACGATACATATTTATAAAATATCCAACCATTTCACAAATATGAAGCATGGTTAGAAAGGTTTCAACTTCAGAATTTTTGGACACGCCTGTGTTCTTTATCAAGGATCTGAGGAGCAAATAGTGAAATGGGAATTACTCACCGGGAGATGTTTTTGTAGATAAAGTATTTTCCAGTGGAAATATATATATATATATATATATATATATATATATATATATATATATATATATATATATACAGTAAAAAGAATTCTTTTATTACTATATTTGTACAAAAACGCACAACCTTTAAATTTAAATTCAAACACATTTCTCATAACATTTTTTCGGATTACATCTCTATTTTCGTTGTCCTCTTATTACCGAGAAGTAAAAAACAAGAACAAAATCTATTTCCAAACCTGAGGATGTCTGTAGCAACAGACGAAAGCTTGTAAAAAATTAAAAAGACTTTATGCAACTGGAATTTATGAACAGGGATCATATCATTCATATAAAGGTTTGGGGTTGGTTTATCTTATTTATATTGTTTGCGAAGATGTATTCTCGCCATTTAAATCATTAACCTCTATATTTGTTTTTTGTATGAATGATTCATGAATTTATATATATATATATATATATATATATATATATATATATATATATTTTCCTCATGGAGTATATTAAATTTGCTGTGCAAGACAAGTATTTATGCTTTAAGTTTTATGCAACTCCATTAGCATAATACAGCGCGAATTCGCTACTTTGTTTGCAGTCATTAGTAAGTGCGTTTGCAAAAATACCTGATGAATATCCACATTTCCTCTAGAATCTAATGTACATTTTTCAAGAACTGTTTAGAGTAGCGGCAACTGACATTATCGGTTTTTTACAATACTGCTTTCAATTTATGTTACTTTTTATCAGGAAAGAAACTCAGGTTTTCAGTAACTGCCACAAGAATGTAGATAAAATGATTTGTCAAAATAACTTTACACTAATTGGAATCAAAAACCGCTATTCTAGGAAGAAAAAAAATTCTTTGTATGCATTTTATCAACGGTTGGATTTCTTTACCTTTCCAAGTTTTAGATGAAAAGCTAGAAGTCATTTTTATTTAGTTTTCTGTGCATGCTACCCCTGAACCTCCTTCCGCCAGCGCCGGGGGTGTTGGGGGGATGAGGTGGCGATTGGAACACCAGACAGTACTTTGTGACAATCGCTATCTCATCAACATATGCTTTTTTCTACCTACATTTATATACTTTACAATTTAAACTAAACACATCTGACTATTGAAGGATAAAATGTTTTCGTGGATTTTGACGTCATTCTGGGGATTTTTTTTCTCGTCCAAATCGGTGAATTTTTTTTGGCTTCAGCTCATACTCGAAAAAACATTATATAAAAAATTCGCAATTTTGTTTTTATCCATAATGTTGAAGGTGTTAAATTATTCAATTTTTATCAAGAAAAATCACCAGTTCATGATAAAAGTTATCACAAAACATTGTTGATTTATTTAAACACATCATTCCTCTTTTATACGGTTTACATTTGGAAGTTGGGAGGGCCATTTCCGAGTCATCCATTAATAATGCATTTGCGTTTTTGCGCTTACATTAAATTTCTAAAAAAATGCAATAGTTTTCATCGTGACATAAATGGAGTCGTGGTCTGAAATGAAAGAGACAAATGCTTCCGTAGTGGGTAACTGTGCAACGTTGTTTTCCACCATGAAGTGACTCTGTTTGTTTAGTGGCATATCAACACCTTATGGGTCATTTAAGGCCAAAATTTAATTTTATTCGGAGCAGATGTATTGCGGGTATTTTTCTTTTCAAAAATGTATTGCTGGTATTTTTTACTATAGAAATCTATTTTTATACTTTCATAGTGTTTTGACCACAGCTTTGGAGTTAAATATTTGCCCATAGTTGGAGCCCTAACAGATGTTACCACCCTGGGTCAAGGTGGAACTGGGAACAACAGCAATTAAGCAGTGGTTCTACGCTTCTCAATACCTCATAATCATAGGCCTTATGCCGGATGTAGTTTACCGTCATACCCAGGACGGGAAGTGACTCAGCATTTGGAATTTTGAAGCTGGTTTGTACACTCTTCTGTGGGGGAAAACATACTGAATGCGAGGAAAAGGAATATATAAAGGAACCATCCTTAATGTAAACTTATTATCGGTATAGTCAGCCTAAGGACCTTAAATTTTAAAAGCTTTGTCCAGAACAATTCTGATCAAAGTCAAAAGTCGTACCGTAGATGAAAATGGTTGAGGTGCTCCGCATTTACCTTTAGGTTCGATAGTCTTGAAATTGTGAAGGTTCGTCAAATCTCTCAATCTTTGTGGCTGTAACTTGTTTCTTCTCAGAACATCCGGGTCAATACGGCAGATGACCTGCTCTGCATTGTATTTTTTTGGTGTTTTTTATTCTTTCTTTTCTTTGGTGCTTCCTCCTCCTCCTGATTTTAATACGGAGGAGATATTTCCTTCTCAGATATTAGATATGATGTTAAGGTATACCATTTATTTTCTTGAAAGAATTACCAGTGGAGGAGGAGGTGGAGAAGGAAAAAGGTGAAGATGAGAATCTGTACAAGTAGGGGTTTATTAGACAGTGAGTGATGAGGATATGAGTACAGGTACATTTGTGGCTTGTCGGTATAGCTGTAGTAGTAACAGTAGTACCAGTAGTAGTAACAGGGCGGCGGTAATGATAGCAGTAACGACTATTTCGCGGAAAACAGGCTAATAGAAGACGCTTTGTCCTATTGGACTTTCCTCTTGAACCGCCAGCTGTTTTTTAGAAGGCGTAGACAGTCCTTGTGCATATAACCGGTAAGTGTTGGTGGACGAGGCTATGATATTATTAAGGCCTCTTTTTCTACAGCTGAGGTAGATAGCAAGATATACGGTTTATTCGATATGAAGGGAGATAGCTCCACTGCGAGTAAACTGCAAAGAGACGAACAGCCTCTCAGTAGTACCGGAATTCTAGTTTTCAGTTCAGAAACGATGACGGGCAGTTTTTAGAGGCTTTTTCTGCGGATCATCAGATTTAAACCCACCTGATATTTTCTCTTATTATAGGAATAATGCAGTCAAGCGAGTCTCTAATGCAGAGTTAGCGGTCTCAGAAAGTGTTATCCTGGTTCACCGTTGGTTCTCATATTCTAAGTCAAATATGAGGTCTTTATTTTTTTTCCAGATATTTCCTTCTCAGATGTTAGATATGACGTTAAGGTATTCCATTTATTCTCTTGAAAGAATTGTCGCCTTGCTCTCCATTTCCTGTTGTCACATTCTTTTTGATTTGGTTCGTTATCACTTGTTTCTTTTCTTGTGAATTCTTCTTTGGGTTCTTTTCCACTTAGCTCGTTTTCTTACCATAATCTTTTCCCTTTCTTAAACTCTTCTGACACAAAGCCTTTACTACATTGCTGACATGTGAGACAGCCATTTTGTGAATAAAATAAACTCTTAAGGTGGAGTTAAAAAAAAAGAAAAAAAAAGAAAGAAAAACCAAAAAAAAAAATGACAGTACGGAGTCCTTTTATATCCTATGCTATAAAAAATATCCACAAACGTACAAAATTGGCACGAATGAAATCGACCGCAAAGCTGAAACAAAAAACGCGCTCAACCGAGGTAATATGGACAAACGCAATTCCAGGTTAGACGAGCGTAACGGAGTCAGATACAAATGTCCCCCATCAAATACTTCCGCTTCTTCTTTCTTAACTCCCAAAACAACACACAGAATATTTTCTAAACACCTTTGGATCGACAACCAATCAAATTATAACAAAAGACAACGCTGATATATTGACAGCAAATACTTGAAGTCTTTTTCCGTGATATTTCTTGTATCATGTAAGGACATTATTATTATTTATAGATATCTCTAACTGTCCGTATATTTTCAAATTTATTTTAATGGAGTGAATCACTTCGTTCTGTAAGAAATTAGGAAGAGTACTTATAAATTTAACACGATATTATTTAATATGGCTGTGTAGTAAAAATAATTAGTCTATAAATTAATGACACCTCATTTTTCTAATAGAAATACTATATCAATTATTGAATTTTCTAATAGAAATACTGTATCAATTACTGAATTTTCTATTGGAAATACTGAATCAATGACTGAATTTTCAAATAGAAATACTGTATCAATTATTGAATTTTCTAATAGAAATACTGTACCAATTACTTAATTCCCTAATAGAAATAATGTACCAAATACTGAATTTTCTAATAAAAATACTGTATCAATTGCTGAATTTTCGAATAAAAATACTGTAACAATTACGTAATTTTCCAATAGAAATACTGTATCAATTATTGAATTTCTATAAAAATACTGTATCATTGACCGAATTTTCTAATAAAAATGCATATCAAATACTGAATTTTCTAATGGAAATACTGTATAAGCTACTTAATTTTCTAATAGAAATACTGAATCAGTTATTGAATTTTTCAATAGAAAGACTGTATTAATTACTGAAGTTTCTAATATAAATACTGTATTATGTATAGAATCCTCTACTAGAAATACTGCATCAATTACTGAATTTCCTAATAGAAATATTATAAAATTACTGATTTTTAATAGATATACTGTATCAATTACTGAATTTTCTAATAAAAATAGTGTACCAATTACTTAGTTTTCTAATAGAAATACTGTAGCAATTAATGAAATTTCTCTAGAAATACTGTATCAATTACTGAATTACCTAATAAAAATTCTGTATAATTTATTGAATTTTCTAATAGAAATACTGTCGCAATTAATTTTATAATAGAAATACTTTATCAATTACTGAATTTCTATAAAACTTTCTGTATCAATGACTGGATTTTCTACTAGACATACTTTATCAGTTACTGAATTTTTCATAGAAATACTGTATCAATTACTGAAGTTGGAAATTGTAAAAACAAATTGCAAAATATCAAATGAAGCAGCATTATAATATATATATATATATATATATATATATATATATATATATATATATATATATATATGTAATATTTTCTCTCTCTCTCTCCTTGTACATGTAGAGCTTTTAACTTTAAAAATTAGGACATCGATTAAAATACGCGACCATGGTTTCGACCTGTCGGTTTCTTCGTGCGATACTGATTTTCCAAATATATATATATATATATATATATATATATATATATATATATAAAAAGTGAACATTAAAGTCAAGACTCAGACGCCTGACGATTGCGTCCAGTGTTGCATCTGAGTGTTGATTTCAATGTTCACCTTTATATTTATATTTAGATACGCTCTATCTCTGATATATATATATATATATATATATATATATATATATATATATATATATATATATATATATATATATATATATATATATATATAATCTTTCTCTCTCTCCCTTGTACATGTAGAGCTTTTAACTTTAAAAAAAAAATATATATATATATATATATATATATACAATTTTGGCACCTAAAAACTTTTACAATTTAATACCATATATATATATATATATATATATATATATATATATACAAACCAAAAGCAAACCGTTACCTCTTTCGAAAGAGGAGGGGTGTGAACTAATGTTAGGATTAAAACATATTCTGGTGGGTATGTCTGAATTAACCAATTAAAAATCAGATCTGTCTATATTTCGGAGATGAGGTATTATGTACATTATTTACATTCTTCGGACTATTGGCCTCATCTTTGTCACCATATTTATCAGGCTGGCGCTTGGATCCCTACAGAGGAATGAAAACATTATCATACTACCGGCTAACAAAGGTAATGCGACTGTAGTGATGGACCAATCAGATTATACAAGAAAACTGGAAGACCTCATTAGCAATGGTAGCTACAGCAAAGTGAAAATGGATCCTACTATGAAAACGGAACGCAAACAGGGTTAGTAGCACCTGTTGGGGGGTCCCCAGCTATGAGAAACCGTCATAACGGTCAAGGCGCTGTGAAGGTGTAAAAATAGGTTTTAATACCAGCAATGAATTATTTTTTTATTTGTAAAAATATTACCAGCAATATATATATATATATATATATATATATATATAAAAAAGAAAGAGTTTATAGTGGTTCCAACGAGAGAAAACTGTGTATATTAAAAAGAAGAGAGAAACCGCAATCGTTTTTGATTGTAGTCTGGATTTTTTAAAAACAATATACTGCTTTATTTTTCCTAATTTTACTACACGTGTTTCTGGTCTCGCGAACGTCTTCAGGTAAAAGGCGGAGTTTTCCACATATTATTAAAAATAATTAATTTTTTTCCTTTATGTTTTTCAATGTTAAATATTCTCGATATGAGACAATCTCTGTCCAAGAGAAATGATGAATTACTTATCGGCATTTTATCTTTTAATGTTTTAACGACGCCTGTGTGTTCTTAGATCTGTTTCCATTTTCGTGTGTTTCTGTCAGCATGTGTGTATATATGCGTGTGTATATTCCCCCTCCATACATACACTGTCTCACTACGAGGAATTAGTAAACACATTTGTACACATAAACACATACATACACACAGGCACACACACCGTCCCATTATAAGGAATTAGTACATACACACACACATATATATGTATAAAGTGAAATATTTCATGCATCTATGCAAGAACGTATTCAAAAGGCTGTTAGTGGCATATAAATCTTTATTTCTATCCTCAGCTTGCAAGGTGGATAAAAGGTGGCTGTTTTGTCTATAGCATCAGTTATTCGCGTTCGAGTTCAGCTAAGGGGCAGAGTCCTGAATGATTTCATTCAAGTTGAACACTTTCTCGACAGAGACTTCTTGCAAAATATATGATAACAAAGTCTTACTTAGCGAATGCCTGTTCAAATCTGGCTATTATTTTCTTTGCAATTATACATTCATTCGCGCACAAAAAGAGTATTTCGCATAATACTGATGTGCTAACTGTTTGTCCTCATTTATCCTCCAACGTATTGCAGATGACAGAATATGACAGCATGCCTAATTACACGTTATTCGCGAATGCGACAAAAGATTGTCCGTGCCCCAAGTGTTTTTAAGAAAACTGCTTTGAAGCCCGCCCCCACCCCCAGGGCAAAATACATAAAATAAAAACGGCCGAAAAGATTGTCGTGGTGTGTCGACTTGAAGACTCATCATAAAAAGAGTGGTCAGATCTCTGAGTAGACAAGCACGCAGAGGCGTACAAGAATGGCAATGCACTTTTTCAACATTGGGACAAGGAAACAAAAAGCAGGTTTTCAAAATGAGAAAGAATAAGACAGCTGTTGAATGGTTGCCAGAGTGGTGGCCATTTGTAAAGAGAGAGATGAGTTTATGAATTAAGAAGGATTAAATGAAAGAGTAACAGAGTAGAAGAGAAAGAGAAAGTGAGTAGAGAGAGAGAGAGAGAGAGAGAGAGTAAAGGAGAGAGAAGTTTCGAGAAATATATCGAGTTCTTAAAGAGAAACTTGGAAAATTCAAGAGAAACAGAAAAATAGAAGGAGCAAAAGATATATATATATATATATATATATATATATATATATATATAGAGAGAGAGAGAGAGAGAGCGTGATTTCGAGAAAGAGATATATTTCTCGAAACCACACACCTCTCTCTCTCTTTAAATCATGGAAAATTAAAGAGAAAGAGAAGTTTCGAGAATTATGAAGATAAACCAAACCAAGAGAGAGAGAGAGAGAGAGAGAGAGAGAGAGAGAGAGATTTCTCGAAACCACTCTCTCTCTCTCTCTTTTTAAATCATGGGAAATTAAAGAGAAAGAGAAGTTTCGAGAATTATAAAGATAAACCAAACCAAACCAGAGAGAGAGAGAGAGAGAGAGAGAGAGAGAGATTTCTCGAAACCACTCTCTCTCTCTCTCTCTCTCTCTCTCTTTTAAGTCATAGAAAATTAAAGAGAAAGAGAAGTTTCGGGAATTATAAAGATAAACCAAACGGGAATATATGCCACAGTATTAAACATACACAGTAATTTAATAAGAAAAGCTTAAATGTGGAACAAGGGAGAAAGTATGAGGCACTCAGTGAGGGTCGAGCTCATTACTCCGTCGAAATTGTTCTAGCGAGACAAGCTTGCTAACCACGCTGCGTAGTGCCCGAAGTAATTTTCTAAACATAGCTTAGATGTGGCGCTCGGCCGAAAGTATGGCGCACACAGTGAGTATGGAACTCACTACTCAGTCGTTATTGTTTTAGCGAGACAAGCTTACTAACCATTACACTATGTCGAGATGCCCAACACATGCACACACGCACGCACACACATATTTGATAACATAGAACGATAAGGCGTTGAAACCATCAATTTTTGTTGAGAGTGAAAGTGAAAAGTATTCATCCTGGTAGATATTCACTGGGCCTTGAATTGAAAAATACTCCCTCACATTTATTGACATTTCGAGATTCAACATTTATAGAATTAGATATAACTAGAAATGATTTCTTAGTAACGACACGAAACGACAGAAAATCAACTATGCTAATAGTTCGTTAATATATAATATTTATATATATTATAAATTAATTGATTTAAAATATGTTTTTTTTTCGCTACACAGTTCTAACCATGTTTCAAAAATGGAAGCTGAAAGCTTCGAATTTAATTTTGTAATTAAATTAAAGAAATTAGTTCCATTTCATCCTCAAGCGAATTTTGGAGTAACTTTTAAAATTACAGGGTTTTAAAACTTACTCCAAAATAATTTTAAAAGTTACTCCAATTTTAAAATTAAATTCTAAGCTTTCAGCTTCCATTTTTGAAACATGGTTAGAACTGTGTAGCGAAAAAATATTTTAAATCAATTAATTTATAATATTAATGCTCTGTAAATTTACATTGAGCACTATTTTGTAAAAATAAAAACATCTATAAGAACACCGGATTATATATCTTACTGTTCTTTCTTTTTATTTATATATACATAATATTTATATATATGTATGTTATTTACATTAATCTTACAGAGGCTTTGCTTATTCGTATCTTTATATTCATTCTTCATGATCGTGACTTATTTTAATTTTTGATTATCGTATGATCCATATAAACTCAACACATGTTTGAAAATCCAAATTAGCTTTTTTAAGAACAGCCTGAGAAATAAGACAAGTTATAGTAAAGTTCAAAAGCATTTTCATTATGATTAAGAACAAAATCCCTTTGATCTCGATAAATCAATTCTATAAAATAATACAATCCTAGGTTTTATAAATTTTGCTTTAATATGGAAAGTTTTTTTTTTTTTTTTTTTTTTTAGTTCCCCACAACGATACATGACCCAGTGGATAAAGTCGTTGGTTAGATCAATTAACTAAAAGCCAAAGAGTTGTGAGTTCAATACCAGTCTGCAGCAGTGGGGAAATAAAAAAAAATTGTAGAGTTCAGTTAAAGAGGAATAACTGAGACATCCGGAAGCGGCATGGCACATGGAACTAGAACAATTTACCCCGGTAGATAAAAGAAAGGGTTCAGTTCGAAATTCCAATCACCAGACGAAGGCCGGAGCGTACCACTGCCGAGAGCTGAATGAAAATGAGGATAACAGTCCGAAAAATGTAAATAATCATAATACCTCATCACAAAGATATAGACAGGTATTTTTCCAAAATGTATTGCTGGTATTTTTACTATAAAAACGTATTTTTACACTTACATTGTGTTTTGACCGCGGTTTGGAGGTTAACTATTTGCCCATAGCTGGGACCCTAACACGTGCTATCATCCCTGGTCAAGGTGGACCTGCGAACAACAGCAATTAAGAGGTGGTTCTACGTTCCTCAAAATCTTCTGATCAGAGGCCTTGCTGCCGGATGTAGTTTATCGTCATACCCAGGACGTCTCATTGGTGGTGGAGGGAGACCTTACCCCTCTGCAGAGCTGCAATCGGCGTATTCTCAAACCCCAGCCGACAGGGCGTTTAAGTTAGTGGAAGAAAATGGCATAGATTTGGTTGAATAAATCTATGTACCCATATCTAAATATCATCTTTGAAATACAATTAACAACACAACGAACCCAACATATGCATATAGAATTATTGGGCTCGTCTCTTTTCCAACTTTCATTCGTAAATTTAGCCCTCTGATTGGTTCATTTCTACCAATCAGGTCGCCCGCACATGCACTTCGAAGTTTTGGCGCAAAATCGTTCTGGAGCCACCCACGTGATCATGACCTCTTAAAAAGAACCCAAAGCACGTGTGACACGGAGAGATGCAGACCTGGGCAGATCAACAGCAGACCATTTTTTTTGATCACTCACTCAAGCTTAAAAATGTGACGACTACAATTCCCGTCTCGAGACGACAAATTTTTCCCGTTCAATATCTTCTACGAACTTCTTCGTCATTCAAGAATCAAACTATACATTCTCTTTGGTCATCTGCGATAAATCACCCTGTCCAGTACACACAGAGAAGCGCTAATCTAATCCACGTCACCTGCGATTATAATTTTCCCGCGCAAACAAAACCACAACTGTCTCACTCACAAACTCGACTCGATGATTACTCTGTGAATACAAAAAAACTTCAGTTACTACGAACATACCAACACAATAACATGTAAAATATTTTGTATATAATATTTTTATTTGTATATAAATGCATTTGTTTGTTGTGGATGCAAACGAAGATCATGCAACCTGACATAAAAAAATTCCTTCTGATTTATTTTAATACCATAGCAAAATTATTAGTTCATTCTGCGCATTCCCAACAGGAATACAAATTTAAAGTTCGAGGAATTTGGTTATGAAAAATTACTTATCATAAAACCTACTTTTCACCGTCTCCTTCGAAGCAGTCTCTTTTGACATCTATACAATGGCTCACAAAATGTCACGGTAAAATCTGCATGCCAGTCGATTTGTACGTGTTATTTGAATTCTCAAACTCTTGGATAGCACCCTGTGTGTAGAAAGATAATATTTTTGTTATCAGGCTGATACGTAGATAATACTTACCGCTTATCGAAATTTATATTGGCCTGTTAAGGCAAACAGCTTTGTTAGAAATGTTCGAAGAAGACTTGAGCCGTGACTCATATCGGACATCATCTAAGAACAGGTCGCCATTTCTTACTCGCTGGCAAAATTGGAAAAAGAGAGAAAGAAAAAGGAAAGAAAGAAGAAGCAGTATGCTATGATAAAAGATCTTTATTATTGATAGTAAAAGAAGAAGGGTCACGCTACAAAGGTATAAAGTCGCAAGTAATGATGGGAAGAAATAGCGTTATCGATTATAATTGTCAGGTTACTTTTCTTTCACAAGAATAAAAGGAAGCTAGCTTTTATGCTTGTAGAAAAACATTAGCCTATGATTTTCTATCTATTTATCTATCTATTACACATAAGAATTTAAAAAAAAGAAGAAAGAAACGATAAAGAGAGACGGAGAAATACAGGGAGAGGTGGAAGAAATAGAATGAGTCATAAAAATTGGGGATAAACAGTGTCGACGGTGAAACTTGATCAAGTCACCTCTCGATTTCTCTTCGTCCCTGTGGACGAGAAACCGGCAAATTGCAGCAGGGTGATGGTCGGCACAAAAAGTCTGAAGCAATAGAAAACAAATTCAAAATTTGATAAGTTGACGAATCTGAATCTCGATGTTAACAGCATTTCCACAGGTAGAGTGCGCTTTTTCGGAGCCTCGTTGTGGCCTCTACCATTTCTTTCAACACTGTTTTATGGCCATCCACCATTTTTTAAAAACTATCTTTAAGCTGACGTTACATTGTCTGTCATCAACTAATATATATCGTGTATTTGTATGACCGGTGCGGTGCGTATTACGCAGGCACCCCCAACGAATTTGGACCTCCAAAAGGGGTAGTTTAAGGAGCAGTTTATTTATTTATTTATTTTTGTTTTTTGTACTTTTTACTTTCTTTCTACCTAAGTTATATTGTCAGTTATAAACTATAATAATCGACAGAGCCTGTGCTTACTGCCTCAATCCTCTCAAGGCTGTGGAGGCCCCCATGCCTATTCGAGAGGGGGCAGAAGTGCTGATTTAAGTAGCGCTTATTGTTTTAAATTGTAATTTTCTTTCTGAATTGTTTTTAAACAATTTGTGCATTTATTTAGCTATGAAACATATTAGAAGAAAAAATCTTTTTTGAGTTGTTTTGGTGGAAATGCATGAGACGACCAGTTGAAGGAGACACCAGTAAGAGATGTTAAACCATTTAACAATGCAAATGTAAATTGTGAATTATCTCATTCGTCAAACGTTTACGGAAAAGTTCTCTCGCTAGCCTAATACGAACCCTAAAAAAAAACCTAATTTTTCCGTCAAACGATCGACAAAAGAGGAAATACATCAAGTTCTGTCTTATTTATTTATTTCTTTTTAAAAGAAATTTCAGTTTATCGGAGATGCTTTTTCATGTGATATGTTGAAATCTTTCGAAAACGTCTTTTAGGCGGAGACGCGTCGGCGATTAATGTTTATAAAAAAATAAAAATCTGCGTCGTAAACATTTTTAGTCATGAAAATATTGGTGGTTATTACAAAAAGGACAACATTTAATCAAATTTTTAAAAATAAAAAACCTATTCATTATAAAAGTAAATCCTACTTATTATAAAACCCAGGTTGTGTGTGTGTGTGTGTGTGTGTGTCTGTTCGGATCGGATTTCTTACATTTTTCAACCGATTTCAACAAAACTTCACAGGACTACGTAAAATTACCTTGCGGTGGTTCTGACAGCGCCCAAAATTGGAAAAACACAATTGTTTTTGCACGAAATCAATTTGAAAACACGATTAAGAGTCATCGCTGACGTGAGAATGAAAGGGGGACAACTCATATCGAGTTATACTTATTATAAAACCTAGGTTGTTTGTTTGTTTGTGTATGTGTGTGTGTGTGTTCGTTTATATATGGGATCGGATTTCCTACATTTTTCAACCGATTTCAACAAAACTTCACTTTTTTTTGGCAGGTAGTGTTTCTTATTGTGTTGCACACTTTTTTCTTTATTTTTACATTCAGAATGCTTTAAAAATTACAAGACAATTGTTTATAATTGTTTATAATAAAATTCTATTCAATCGGTAGACTCATAACGATTGAAAACAATGTTTTTGTTTGAGTTTGGGTTTGACCAATTCGTAAAAAAACAAAAAAAAACAAAAACAAAAAAACTAATTAAGACATGCGTATCCGTCAACCTTAAACAATAATCTTTGTCAATTTTATTTTTCAGTCTTTATGATGGTCGATACTTGATCTATCTCTTACTGTTACATCCCCGGGCAATGCCGGGCTCTACTGCAGGTAATTAATGAATAGGTACTGAAAATGTCATTTAAAATGGGTAATTCCTTGATTTTTGGCAATTAAAAAAGCCCTTCCCTCCCCGCCTAATTTTTCTTCGAGAATTTCGGCACCCAGGTTATGAAACTTAGAAGTCGACATGTAGTAAAGAGTGGGGCTCCCGTATCAATGTTTCGGGGAGGGGATGGGAACCAAGCACCGGCCCTGCACTTCGGGGTATAAAAAAATGTAAAATCAGTTATAATATATACATGCTTACATAATATATATATATATATATATATATATATATATATATATATATATATATATATATATATATATATAAGCAAATATATGGATATAAATCCGACAGTATGAAAAGAAAAATACAGAAAAAACAAAATTCTGAATATGCATTATTAATGTTAAAAAGAAAGTCGACGTCGGACGTTTCGGTCTATTTAAGACCATCTTCATGGACATTTTCATTTAAACATAATTAACATTATAACTTAAAAATTTAACAAAAGAAATGGACATGAAGATGGTCTAATTCAAACAGATAACTGAAATTTTATGACGTCAGCGTTCTTTTAAATAATAATATATATATAGAATTTTGTTTTTTTCTGTATTTTTCTTTCATATATATATATATATATATATATTATTTTAAAAAAATAAAATTATAACATAAATATGTTATAAAATCACAACAAAAATAGCCATTTTGTTTCAACACGCTCGGTGTCTTATCAAGTGATCACTTTTTCTACATGTTTTGGAAGTGCTATCTGATGATCCGGCGTCCTTTAAAAGGGCTCTGGTGAAATAAATTATTATAATGGAACCTTAAAGTGGTCTGTTTTTTTTTATATATATATATATATATATATATATATATATATATTTATATATATTTAGTTGGATAGATGTGAGTTTGTGACCTAAGTTCTCGCTTTTAGAGATCGTCAGACAAACTCTTGACGATCAAAAAAATGAAACCCAGGGTCACAAACTCACATCTATCCAACCAAATATATGTTAGCTCTATTTCTGATATTGAGCGCTTTCTAATAAGTACCATATATAATATATAAATAATTATACATACTTATATTTATTTATATTTATATACACTTTTCACACACACACACACACACACACACACACACACACACACACACACACACACACACACACACACACACACACACATATATATACATATATATATATATATATATATATATATATATATTGGCTCTGTTTTTACATTGACCTCTGTGGATTACATTCTTCTTAAAATTATCCACGCGGATTACCAAAAACTTCATTAAACACTTTTTATTATATCCTTAAACATTTTTTGTTATATCCTTACTCTGTCCTGGACATTGAGTTCTACCTGGATTCTATCCTCTTGGAATTATTTTTATGCAAATATATATGTATGTGTATGTATGTATATATATTTATATATTTTATATATGTGATTGCATATGTATGTGTATATTTGCTAATATAATCAATAAATATATATATATATATATATATATATATATATATATATATATATATATATATATATATATATATGTATTTTGAACAAATAAACTAAAAGTTAAAAAATCTTATCTTTCCCACTTTTAATTTCGCAGATGTTATCGAAATTGAACTGAATTATGTAACGCCCTCGTGAGCTGATTACTTCTGCAAAAATTAAAGTCGGGAAGAGAAATGTTTTAACTTTTCTTTTTTCTATTTCGTATTTATTCTCTGTTTCTTTTAACTTAATATTGATATTGTAGACAAAAAACTGTTTACCTTGAAAGCGATATATTCGAGAAGTATGATGGTAGAAAGTTTCTTTTTTGTGAAACGCAATCTTTGATATATATATATATATATATATATATATATATATATATATATATATATATATATATTTTATATATATATATATATATATATATATATATATATATATATGTATATATTGAGAGTGAGAGAGAGAGAGAGAGTGAGATGCATAAAGATAGAGATACAGTTGAGTGAAGGCAGATAAAAGAGATAGAGTAAATGACTAAGAAGGGAAGAGAGTGAGGGAATAAAGGTAAAAATGAGAGAGTGTAAGACAAATGTTAAAATGAAGCAAGGAGAGAGAGAGGGAGACAGAGAGAGAGGGGGGGCAGAGAGAGAAAGAAGTGAAAAAGAACCGCTGAGTTCTGAGGACAAATAGGAAAGTGTAAGAAAGTTACTCGATCTATAAATAGCGCAAATTATTGTCAGTGAGTGATGAGAGAGAAAGAGTGAGTTGAAAGAAAGAAAGAAAGAAAGAAAGAAAGAAAGAAAGAAAGAAAAATATGTTAAGAAAAAAGGAAACGGAACAAGTGTAAATATACAGAAGAGTAGGGATGGGGAAACGAGCGGACGGGCGGGCGTTCAAAGTTGCGAATAAGGAAAGCATCAAAGGACAGAGAATGAAATACGAGAAACGGTTTGACAAAAGGTGTGATCATTTAAAGATCATTATCTGTATTAAAAGTCTTTTATGGTAGATCTTTTAGAGTTCAGAACACTTTTATAAAGAGACATGTGTTTTATATTTCGCCGGTACATTAACGAACTGAGGTGCTTTTACATAAGACTGAGAAAAATATTAAAACAAGTGCAGTCTTATATATACATCATAAACATTCGTGTATATTAGCCTAAAATATCGGTATCATTAGACTTACATTTATATATATATATATATATATATATATATATATATATATATATATATATATATATATATATATATATATATATATATATATAATAAAAATTTGAAAAAACAAATAAAAAAAAATGCAATTATGTTGTTTACATTATAATGAAATGTCGATCTGAACTCCCATTCATTTATATACCACCGAATTATATATATATATATATATATATATATATATATATATATATGGTATAAGATGAACTCATATACTTATTATATATATATATCTTATTATATATATATATACTGTTTCGCTGTATCACAGCTCATCAGTGTGTCCGGTTGCCTCTAGCTAGGATCGAAACCTGACTGAATTGGCGTCAGTCGTGGATTCTACCGTTGGCGCACGGCCGGGATGAAGGTGAATTTAAGCGTATTTCTTTTTAGATAAACACACAGTGAATGAAAGAACTCGAAGAGTCTTATACTACTAGTAATACTCGGTTGAAAAAACAAACAAACCCCAAAACTCGGAAAGCACAACTTGTAAGTCTATCAATACACATTGGTACCTGAGTAAAAAAAATGGAAAAAAAGAAAGAACTAGAACCATCAGAACAGGGCAAAACAAATCGTCCAATGCCTTAAATTTTTTGTCCAAAGAAAAAAACCCTAAGCTAGTAATAAAGCTAAAATATAGAGTGCTCAATACGCTATTTATTCATTTATATATATATATTATATATTATATATATATATATATATATATATATATATATATATATTTTATAAAGATAACAAATCCGTTGGTATGTAATCCAGGTGGATCCAAGTAATATAAAATATTATAACTGTTCCACAAAAAGAGGTCAATGTATTTATTATTACAGAGAAAATAATTAACAAAAATTCCAAAGTCACCTCATATAGGGAATAGCCTATTTCAGCAGGTCGAAAATATCGGTCGTCTGTCTTATCAATTCCGGTGTAGACTGAGTTTGTGTCCGAAATAGAAATTTAACTGTAAAAGCTAAAGAAAAAAGAAGCTTTCAAACTCTCTCCTCACCGAGATTGATAAGACAGGCGACCAATATTTTCCTCTGTTGAAATAGACTATTCCCCATATGAGGTGATTTTTAATTTTAATGTTTGTTTATTGTTTTTATTATTGTTCATAATATATATATATATGGAACGAAAGGTTTTAAGTCCGAAATTTTAGGACACGCTTGTGTCCTTATCAACAGGGCGAGAAATAAACATATATATATATATATATATATATATATATATATATATATATATATATATATATATAGGTAACTACATATATTCAGTAAAAAATGAACAAAAGACTTAATACAAACAAAGTTTATTGTCAAAATCTTTACGTTATTATTAAGAGGAAAGTATTATCAAAAACTTTGTTATTATTAAGAGGAATGACCCAAGGACTTCTTGATTATTAAATTACATCTTTTGATCCATTTTAGAACGATCGAAATTTTCGTGAAATCTTTTTTATTTTTCTTGCATCCGGGTCCATAAATTAGGATAGAAAAATTTAGCGTCTTTTTTTTTGCGGTGAAAGATACATTGATTTGGAAATTCTTGCATAAATCAAAAAATTGCCTTATTTTAATGAAACTTTCAGGACTTAGTCAGAAATAGGTGAAATTATTTTAGAAAAGTTTTTTTCTTTTAGAAAATCTTGCTAAAATATATATTTCTTTTACATCTGTCCCCCCCCCACTATTTAATTTTATGAAATTTCGAGAAATAAATTGTTTATATTAGTTATATGCAGAACTTTTCTTTTTATATGCCGTGTCCTTTCAGGACGTAGGCAATCATGGCTCTTCACTTCCCCTTATCCTTTGTAGCTCTCAATAATTTTCGTCCCTCAGCCACCTCCCCTAGACCACATTCGGTCATCAACTTGCTTAAGCCCGCCAGTTATGTGATGCGATGTTTTCCCTTGTCTCTCTTTCCCTCTATTTGACCTGTGAGTATTAGATTCTCCAAGTCCTTCTTTCTCATTGCGTATCCCAGAAACTTCATCTGCCTCTCCCTGATGTTAAGTATCAGCCTCCTCCTTGTTTGCCTTCTCCTTGTTTGCATCCTCTCCAAGACGTCATCGTTGCTCACACGCTCGGTCCATGAAATCCTTAGCATTCTTCTGTAGAACGGCATCTCCGTCGCCTCGAGTCTAGTCTTCTCTTCTCCATCTTTGAGGAGCCCGTCCAACATTCGCAGTCGTAAAGGAGGACAGATGTCACAAAACGGCTCAGTAGTCTTTCCTTTGTTACCAAAGAAATCCTCCTGTCTTTTCCCAGCTTTTGGAATGCGTCCTTGGCAATCCCAGTACATCTACGGATCTCAGTGTCACACTCTGTCAAAATATTTCCCAGATATTTCCCACTTCAGCGCCTGCTTGATTTTAGTGTCACCGACCTGCACATCTCACTTCAGGCTCATCCTTTTACCGATGACAATGCATTTAGAACTCCTTGGAGACCTCAAATCATCACCTTTTTTTATTTATAAAACATGACCTCCATTTGCCGAAAATCTGTTCTGAATCGTAAAATAAAAATAAAATAAAAGATATTATTTAATTAGAGTCTGTTAATTGTTTCATGAATAAAATATAGGAACAATATTGTCTTAAGAAAAAAATCGATGAATAATGGATTTTTTCAACAATTGTTTTCATATTTTAAATAGTTTAATTAGAATAATTTATAAAGTTTTGTATCTTTTAAAATTCTGTCAATTTGTCCCAGTTAGGTGATACACAATATTTAAAAAATAATTTTGAATTTTTTTCGTATTTGTATAAACGTGCAGATTTTTTTTTCTACAAACGAACGTTGGTAGACGACATTATCCGAAATTAAAAGCGATAACTATAGTAAATTTAAAAGCAGTACCTAAAATTCAATAAAACTTTAGATGATGGAGAATATTTTACTAATTTTTGAAGATTACTAGGTAGTAAAAATATATATATAAAAAGGCGCTCACGTTATATTCCTCAGTCAATTTTTACAGATATGGCCACCATTTAAAATATAATTTGTCAGTCAAATTATCAAAATGTCAGCTTCTTAAATAAACGGCTACGACAATGTTAAAATGCATTTATGCGATATTTTAAACTTTAGGTATTGTTTCAAATCGGATTAATTAAACTTTAAATAGCTAAAATTTCTCAAATGAAGTTTTAAATATTAGATTTTATTTTTTGAAAGATTGTGTAATGAAGAGAATTACATTATGTTGACAGAAAGCTAAAAATGGGTATAATCAGCGGTTTTCAGCGATTAAAAACTTCTTTCAGTCAATTTAAGTTAATTTTGAAATAAAGCAAAAGAATTATCTTATTAAAAATATTAAATGCAGTCAAATTAAAACTTTAAAAAGGTTTTTCATTTTTAAAAGTCATTTTAAATCTTAGATAAAGCTTTGGAGTTCTCTCCCCTTTCTATTTCTCTCTCTCTCTCTCTCTCTCTGTATATATATATATATATAAATATATAAATATATATTGTGTTTATTTTATTATACTGACTGGAATTAAAAAAAAAAGAAATCGGGCTGTAAATTTGCAAAATAAAATATATATAAAAACTGGTATCTGGGGAAAAAAATTGTTGCATGTTTGCCGTACTCGAATATGGAATTCAGTGAAGTCCGTAGTGTTTCAATATCAGAGTTTGGCCCTTCTTTTAAGTCTTCGATATCAGGTTGGCAATGGAGATATTTTGGGAGAAAAAAAAAAAAACAAAATGGCTGCCTTTATCGGATTGAATATTTTGAGCTTTCTGATTGGTTAACCCTTTTATTGGTGACCTATAAATGACTCAGCTCATTTTGACTGGCTCACTAGTACATATATGTATCCAAAAACTGTAACAAAAATTTGAAAAACAAAGAAAAGACTAACACTGTCCGATTTGGTCGAAAAAAATTGCCCAACACCGCAAAGCTTAGACAAAAGAAAAAAAAAAATCGAGTAAAATAAGAAAAGACTAAAGTGCTCATACAAAGCAAAGTATAAAAAATCCTAGTGAGCCAGAAAGTACCTACCAAGGTTTCACCTAACGGATCATCCGCAGCTCATATGACAAAAACAGATCTTAATTTCGTCCGGTTTGGCGCACCCGCTTTCAGAATGCCATCCAAAAATACCAAAGTCATGAATATATTTTTGACCAATCCGAAAACGGTTTTCGCAATAGCCTTTTCTGAGCCACTGACTCACTATAAATCAAATTTTGATTTCACCCATAAAGATAGATCTGACCCGACTGACATTAGCGACCGATTCCACAGCAAGCAAGTTTAGCCGACAGTAGTAGACTTGCATGAATGTCCAGACTATCAGCAGCGACAGCAAGGCGCTTTCATCAACAGCAACGCCTTTGCCCAGCGACGCAACCAGCAGTAGTAGCGAATAACTCTCGACAAATACATATGCGTGTTGATATTTTCGATGAGTCTGTCTTGACTGTCCCCTGTGTCTCCCAAGAGTGATAAACCCAGTAAGAATGAGTAATCGAACCTTAAATCACAAAGTGTCTTATATCTGGTGTTTTATTACGTTAACAGTGAGACACATAAAAATATAAAATACTTTCCTTTATTGCGAGCTCATTTCTGCACTATTAACCCTTTCAGTCCTGCTTTCCTGAACAATTTTAACCCTTTTGCCTGGTATCCTGAGTCAAAATTCGCAAATAATGGGCATGTAATGTTTCACGGTAGGTATAAAAGATGTTTACCCACCGTCCAACCGGTGGCTGAGCATTAAGTCATTTTTCTCTACCACTGTTCAACTGGTGGCTGGGTATTATGTCATTTTTCTCTACCACCAGTAAAGCAGTGATCAAAAGTACCCAAACACATAAGTGACATTAGTTTTTATATACTAATAAAAAATTCAAACTGAAACAATTTAAAAATCAAACATTTTAAAATTTAAAATTCACCATATCCACATCTTCAGAATTTCCCCTTTGTACATAATTATAAGCAACACTCGCGTGTTTTCCTCCTCTCTATAAATTTCATCAATAAAAAAATATTACTTTAGTCTGAAATTAGAGAAACAGATACATTACTCTTTATTAATGATATAACAGTACATTTAACCTTTTTGACTCCTGTGTTGCTGAACAATTTAACTCTTCTGCCTGAACTCCCGAGTCAAAATTTGCAAATAATTTGTATGCAATGTTTTACAGTAGATATAAAAATAGTTACAAGTTTTTACCCACCGTTTAATTGGTGGCTGAGGATTAAGTCATTTTCTCTACCACTGATCAACTGGTGCCTGTGTATTATTATGTCATTTTTTCTACCACCGGTAAAGTGGTGATCAGGGCTCAAAGGGTTGCCTCCAGGGTAAGATCCTAGGATCAGAGTAGGGTTCACTTAATTATATATCAATATGTTTTTAGCATAACAAAAGTACCCAAACACCCATTAGTTTTTATATACTAATAAAAAAAAATTCAAACTAAAAACAATTTAAAACTCAAACATTTTAAAATTTAAAATTCACCATTTCGACATGGGTTCTGTACATAATTATAAGCAACACTCGTTTGAAAAATAAATCAAAAAAAAAATTACTTTAGTCTGATGAAGTCATTCTAGAGGATGAAAAGTACCTGTCCAGCAACTGCCTATCCACAGAGCGGTTACGGACTGGCTTTGTTTAGAAGGTCCCTCTTTTTTTTTTGGAATGCGACCCATCGGATACGAACAGCTGATGACCCAAGAGGTGTGATGAAATTGAGTAGACAAAACTATTTGGGGATATCGTCATCGTGACCGAGGGTTTTGAGCGTGATGGACTTGTTCAAACACCAGATAATGCCTTTAAAAACTATAATAAGGTCCCTCAGCATAATTGCAATATTCCTCTTCAAACACAAATCTGTCTGCAACAAGGATTGTGTAGTACGAGAAAGTCAAGCAAGGATTGAAAGAAAATATACATATATAGACTGTTAGGGTCAATGTTATCCAACCAAATATGTTAGCTCTATCTCTGATATTGAGTACAAATTTATATATATATATATATATATGAGATAAAATGAATATTTTGATTAAATAGAATATCTCTACATTCTATTACTATGTCCGTAAATTCTATATTGACGCGTGGCCAAGTGCTTTGAATCATTCAATCATCGATCTTTGAGCGGTGCCTGTCAACCACACCACGTAAATCCACATTCATTCAGACAATCCTTGGTAATCAGAACAAGTCAAACAGGGTTTTGAGCTGGAAACTGTCCGCTCATTCGGCAGATGGGTTCTTTTTTAAAAAAAAACAAACAAATTAAATGTACCTATATAATAGAATCAGAACACTTCATGTTCCGTTATAACCATTTTAGATAAGTTATCTCCATTTTAGATAAGTTCCTTGATAGGTTCCTCAAGTATTATAAGATTTCTTTCCTAACCTTCTTAACCTCCAAACTGTAAAGAAATCTTCCATCATTCCCAACTGAAACATAAAACTGACATGAAGGAAATTTCTGTTAACCTCAGTTAATGGATTTAACACTGGGGGAATAAGTGAAAATTGTTAACAAGAAAGTAAGTCAAGACAAACATGAAAAAAAAAAAAGCTTATTTAACAAATAGTGAGGGTATGATTATGATTTTACATTATGATTGAACTGTTATCGTTCCCCACTCTGATAATGATGTTTTATATACTATACTCGCTACTTCCGACGTGAAACACATTTGTTTACCTTCCATTCTACGTCACCGATGATGGTCGCTACGATCCCGTTGTGTTTTGTTTAACGATCAAACGCTTTTAACACAACTTTGTAAATCTGACTTGCAGTTAAATAAAATATGGCAGAAACTGAAACGTCTACACAAAAAACAACACTCTGTCCGGTGGCAATTGCTGCTGGTGACGCCAGGAGCAGCAGTACCGCCTTAGCCACCGAAACTTTGGTACCACTCCTGGTTGGCGGCTGATAAAGGCAGAGTATCGCACATGATTTCACACGTTGTATGTAGAAAAAAATTTAATCCTCTCTTTATCATGTATAGTACGAGTCAAGAGTTTGACAGAAAATCTGGATTACCTGTTAGCATGTTAATATTGTATACAATGCAAATTTACGATTGATTTGCCCATATGTCCTTAAATATGCGCAGTTATGATGGCGGTTATATATGGCGGGTATATATATATATATATATATATATATATATATATATATATATATAATAGGAAGGGGTTATAGTTGTTCAAGGAGAGAAAAGTGTATATATTAAAAAGAAGAGAAAACCTAAAACGTTTTTGGTTTTAATGTGGATTTAATATATATATATATATATATATATATATATATATATATAATGCTTTAAAGCATAATATATACTTCTTTTTAAAAAAGAATCCGCATTACAACATAAAAGCGGTTTCTTTTTCTTTTTTTTAATATATATATATATATATATATATATATATATATATATATATATATAATTCAAATCTATGTTGTCATGAAGCTCAGAACCACAGTTGATCTCAACGTTTATTCCAACTTAATTTCAATAAAAACAAAATAAATAGAATAACATATGTATTTTTTTTTTGCCTCAGTAATTTTATAATTTTAAACTTAATAGGGATTTAAAATGGCTAATTTTTAATTTTTTATTTCAAATTTTATCGTATAATTTAATACTTATTAGTTAGAATAAATTCTGTTTTTAGTCTAACCCCAACATTAAGGCATTAAATGGTTATTATAACGTTAGTTCTTTGTCAAGTTTATGTATAATTTTAGATGTGTTATTAGTATTAAATATTTTATTAATTAAACTCTAAAGACTAATATTATATAATAGTATTAATATTAAATTCTTAATTTTCCTTTGTCTGTTATATTTTAAACTCCTCTGTTTTTAAACTTTGCCTTTTATATCAATTTATGCCATTTGTAAAAGACTTAATATCTTTAATTTAGATCTTCGTTCATCTTCAACCGGCTATTTTTCTGTTTAGACTTGTTCCGGTACCCTCACCCTAACCAGCATAATTTCTTTGGCTCTCTATAAATCCCATTTCCCTTATATGTTGTTTGTTCCTCTTCTTTCTTCTTTTTCCTTTCCTTCCTTCCTTCCTTCCTTCTTTCCTTCCTTCCTCAAGTTTTGTTTTTCAAATTTAAAAAAAAAAATATGTTAGAATTCATTTGTTTAACAAATGTATTTGCATTGACAAGTCCTAGGAAGTTTATCCCGAGGACTAAATGGCTATCTGAATGGGTAATGTTAGGGTTTCATTCTTTGTAATTCCCCTATATATATATATATATGTGTGTGTGTGTGTGTGTGTGTGTGTGTGTGTGTGTGTGTGTGTGTGCGCGTGTGCGTATTCAGGCAGCAATCCCTCATTTATGCATGTTTCATTAAAATGACAGACAAGTTACTACGATTAAGATTTTTATTTATTTTTTTCTTGTATTCGAACAAGTGTTTTCTTTTTTTAGACACAGAGTGTCTAGAAACTCTCCAAATGTTCTATAGTGTGGAGCGTTTTCGGCTTTCTTTTAGCCATTGTTAAGGATGATTTTATTTATTCAGTTTAATTGAGTGTGTGCGTTGTGTGTATGTTTTTAGTGTTCTAGAGACGAAAGGTTGAAATAGTTGGGAAATATATTAGAATAATCAAGAACACATACTGGCAGCAAACTGTCTGCATACGAATAGAAAGCGAATTCAGCGGATATACAAAAAACAGAAAGGGGTTTAAGGCAAGGATGTATCTTCTCACCGGACTTATTCAACCTATACAGTGAGGCGTTCTGAAAGAACATAAATTATTATTGTCTGAGGGAAGAGGAACACGCTGTATCACCCGATAAGTTGCAGACTTAAAGTTTGAAGCGAATCAAAATCTCATCCCTGAAGTAAGATCTTTCGCTCTCGTTATTATCACTTTAGGCTCGAGAGTATATGAATATACACCTATGCATATACACAGAAACAAACACTCATGTGTACAGACACATATATATTCTCACTAACTGTATACAAGTCAACAGAAATTTTAATTACATGTGTACACGCATGGAGACATCCGTGTATTTGATTTTCAAACTATGTGCTTTTTTTCCAGGTCTTTTCATTTTCGCTAAGCCCCAGAAGGGGGGGGGCTGACGGATCAATACTCATTCGTTTCCCATATGGATCCAGTGTATCTGCTCGTGTTTCCATTTTTTTTTTTTTTACTCGGAATTTTCCATTTGCAATTACTTTTCCATTTATTTCGAACATCTCAATGATCTAACACTCTCGACCGAATTAAAAAAAATCATTTCATCCCAAGCAAGGCGGGAGTGCCACTAACACGCAGGGGGTTACAGAGAGTGAAAGTTAGAGAAAAGACTGGGTATAAGGGCGGGGACCAAGGAAAAGATAAAAGATGAACGAGGATCCAGGTAATAGAAGGTGGCGATTGACGTTGCATTTAAATTTTTGAAGATTGTTGTTATCAGGGAAGCGAGTAAGAGGAAGGGAGTTCCACTGTTGCGAAGTGCGAGAAAAAACTGTTGGAGTAGAAGTGGCGGTTACATTTAACTATTTCAGCAATAAAAGAGTGGGACCTACATGCCAATCTAGTAGCACGCTTAAATTCATGTAGTTGGGGCACCAGAGAAAAAATCTTGTCACAGCAGTTGCCCTTGTAGAAAAGACAGAGGGAAGCCACATCACGTCTGTGAGAAAGCGACTGAAGCTGAGATGCCAAGTCAGGACCGATTACATTGCAGTTCCTTGTTTAGATTTTGTCGAGAATCTCTAGATGAACAGCAGGGGCACCAGACCCGATATGGCAACAGTATTCAATGCACGGACGAATGGTAGATTTGTAAGATGGACTCTGATGAGAAAAAAACCTTCTGGCACGGCACAGTGAACCAAGTAGATGCAGTTATTAAATGTTCACTATATGTATTGACCACTCTCTACTGAAACTTCCCGCACAACAAATATGCTCAAACACCAAGGGACATCAACATGTCTGCAGTCTAAGGAACAAAAACATAAATATTACGTTAATAAATATCACTGCATATTGTTACTTCATCTATCTATCTATCTATCTTAGTCTGTTCATATCTATCTATAACAGATGGTCTTTTATCTATCTATCTATCTATCTATCTATCTATCTATCTATCTTAGTCTGTTCATATCTATCTGTAACAGATTGTCTTTTATCTATCTATCTATCTATCTATCTATCTATCTATCTATCTATCTTAGTCTGTTCATATCTATCTGTAACAGATCGTCTTTTATCTATCTATCTATATATCTATCTATCTTAGTCTGTTCATATCTATCTATAACAGCTGGTCTTTTATCTATCTATCTATCTATCTATCTATCTATCTATCTATCTATCTATCTATCTTATTCTGTTCATATCTGTCTATAACAGCTGGTCTTTTATCTATCTATCTATCTATCTATCTATCTATCTATTCATCTTCTGTAACAGATTGTCTTTTATCTGTTATCTATCTATCTATCTATCTTTAACTGTAACAGATTGTCTTTTATCTATCTATCTATCTATCTATCTATCTATCTATCTATCTATTTATCTTATCTATCTATCTATCTATCAGATCGTCTTTTATCTATCTATCTATCTATCTATCTATCTATCTATCATCTATGGTCTTTTCATCTATCTATAACTATCTTTTATCTATCTATCTATCTATCTATCTATCTATCTATCTATCTATCTATCTTAGTCTGTTCATATCTATCTGTAACAGATCGTCTTTTATCTATCTATCTATCTATCTATCTATCTATCTATCTATCTATCTTAGTCTGTTCATATCTATCTATAACAGCTGGTCTTTTATCTATCTATCTATCTATCTATCTATCTATTCGAATCCTTATTTATTTATTAGTAAAATGAACTCACATATTTCATTCTTTCATCAGATATTAAATTTATTTTTGTTCATTTTCTTCAATTCTACGTCGTTCACTGTGTATGCCTCTATTTATTTTCATATTTTTCCTGCCCAAAACTATGATTACACGCACAGAATTTAAGATCCCGATACATCACTCTTCTAAATCTTGCGAACCCAGCTGCCATCTCTCTGAACTCAGACATCTGCGACATCAGCCTTCACCATAGAATATAGTCATCAAATATTAATCTTAAATGCTATTGATATTTTTTTTGTTTTTAGCGCGTTACTGTAGGTCACACAGGCTGAATTGTATACATATAAACATGTAGCAGACAAAAAAGCATGTTTTTGTTTTGACAGTAAATCTTCTACGCAGTTTTAAAAACAAATAGGACTCAATGTCATTTATATAAGTTGTTTTAGCGTCTCCAATATTGGAAAATTTAATTTCTAGATAGATTTAAAACAAACAATATTTACATGTGCTTCCTTGTATTAATAATTTGTCATTTTCAATGTGCTATCGTCCAATTTTGCATGATAAGACTTCATCACAAATAGCCGAAGAGTGAAATAATCTGCAATAATCCCTTTAGCTTGATCGAAGATAACGTATAATTATAGTGGGAGAGAAACCAATTAATAATCTCTTAGGGTGAATCGAAACGGTGAAATAACCACGAGGTTAGAGCGCTTATGGTATTACGATGGTGAGCGAACTGGTCTGGTCACGGAACCATCATATTCAAAGTATGCTAATCTTAATATATATATATATATATATATATATATATATATATATATATATATATCAAGTATGTGGTGCAGTTCAATTTACATTACATGAATCATTCATACAAAAAACAGATATAGAAGTTAATGATTTAAATGGCGAGAATACATCTTCGCAAACAATTTTAATAAAGTACATTAACCCTGAACCTGTATATGAATGTTATGATCCCTGTTTATAAATTCCAGTTGCATAAGGTCTTGTTGAGTTTTTTACAAGCTTTCGTCTGTTCCTACAGACATATTCAGGTATGGAAATAGATTTGTTTTTGTTTTTTTACTTCTCGATAATAATAGGACAACGAAAATTTAGATTGTTGAAACTTGGATAAGCATGGAATAATAATAATACAACACAAAATGTACGTAAACAAAATGTATTGAAACAAGGAAAAGGTACACAATATTTACAGTTAGTTTTGGTATATTCTTGGGAAGACTGTTCCTGTAGAATGGGTTGACTTTAGTTGCAGTCGGGCAGAGTCTCTGGATTGGATCTCTTCTTACTTCCTCCATCGTCTTCCCGGTACCAACCCATATTTATATGGTCGGTACTCCACTATGTAAATTAGGTGGATCGTACCACAACATAGATGTAATCCGAAAAAATGTTTTTAAAAATGTGTTATTGTTAATTGTAAGAAATGTTTTTTGGGAGCGTGCAGTCGCAACGCTGAAGTTGAATTTTTAAGTCAATGTGGCATGAACTAAATTGTTCAATAAATACAGGAATGTCACAGTTATTATCCTAAAGTTGCACGTTGGATCAGTTATTTTAATATCAAGTATGTGGTGCAGTTCAATTTACAATACATGAATCATTCATACAAAAACAGATATAGAAGTTATATATATATATATATATATATATATATATATATATATATATATATAAAATTTATATTACAATGAATCATTCATACAAAAAGTAAAGTTAATGATATAAAATAGCGAAATCCCTTCGCTACAAATTTTAAAGATGCATTAACCTCCCAATTGCTCGATGAATGTTATGATCCTTGTTTTTTAAAATTATAAACTGTATTAAGTTTTTCTTTAAATACGCAAGTACTTTCGACTGTACGTTCAGTCATCTTCAGGCATGGAAATTATTTTGTTTTTGGTAAAATTCAGGTAGCATCCGAGACAAAAAAAAAAATATTTCGATTCGCATTATATATATATATATATATATATATATATATATGAAGAAAATATGGAAAACAAAAATCCGAATATGCAAGTATGCTGTTTTAATGTTGTTTCAATGCCGACGTCATACGTTTCGGTCTAGTAGACCTTCTTCAGGACATAGTTATTAAAACATAATTAAAATTAGACGATAGACATAAGACTAATCAAAACAGAATAACTGAAAATTTTAAGATCAGCGTTCCGTTTCGCAATACGATCACGTGGACGTCACGTGGGCGATGTTGTAACAACATTAAAACAGAATACTTGCATATTCGGATTTTTGTTTTCCATATTTTCTTCATACTGTTGGATCTATATCCACATATTTGTTTATATATATATATATATATATATATATATATATATATATATATATATTTTTATAATAAGAAACAGGCAACTTTAAAGGGTACATGGATTATGATTTATTTCCTTATATATATGTATAAAGAAAGAAAGGGATGGATTTTTTATTTATTAAACCGACTGATTTTTATTCTTTTCTTTTTATGTGCCATGTTCTTTCATGACGAAGGCGATCATGGCTCTCCACCTCCTTCTATCCCTTGAAGCTCTCAATAAGTTCCTTCCCTCTGTTACCTCCCCCAGGCCGTGTTCTGTCATCCACCTGCTCAAGCTCGTCAGGTATGTCACGCGCTGCTTTTCCTTCTGTCTCTTTCCCTCTATTTGACCCGTGAGTATCAGATTCTCCAGACCCACCTTCCTCATTATGTGTCCCAGAAACTTCAGCTGTCTCTTCCTGATGTTGAGTATAAGCCTCCTCCTTGTTTGCAACCTCTCTAAGACCTCGTCGTTTCTCACACGCTCGGTCCATGATATCCTTAGCATCCTTCTATAGAACCACATCACCGTCGCCTCGCGTCTCTTCCTCATCTTTGAGGAAATCGTCCAACATTCACTGCCGTAAAGAAGAACAGATGTCACGTAACAGTTCAGTAACGTTAATTTTAGAAGGATACTCGTATTTGAGTAGACGCCTCGTTTATTAATTAAACATTATATTTATTTTCGTCTACCGGCATGAATATTCGAGAAATCTTATTACAGAAAAATATGCGCTCTCTGAAGATCTATTCAAATACGATTATCCAGAAAAAAATGTCTATAATTAATATATACATATATATAGAGTGAGTGAGTGAGAGGGAGAGAGAAAGTCTAAGAGAGAGAGAGAGAGAGAGAAAGAAAGAAAGAAAGAATTTGTTAATTAAAGACACTAGGGAAGCGCGTGTTTTTTCTCTAATAAGATTTCTCATATATTCGGGTTAAACGAAAATAAATATAATATTAAACGGGGAGTCGACTCTTATACGAGTATCCACAGAAAAAAATAACATTTATGTAATATATATATCTATATATATATAGAGAGAGAGAGAGAGAGAGTGAGTGAGAGAGAAAGAGAGTGAAAGAGAGAAAAGAGAGAGAGATAAGGAGCGTGAAAGAAAGAATCAATGAATAAATTAATTAATGAACGAAAGACACCAAGTTTTGCGTTAAAGAACTTTTTGGCAACTCCCTGTGAGGATTGAGGTCCAGCTCCCTAATTTTTGTATGACGACAGATTTTCTCGGCCAGAATAGATAGATATGGGGCATTTCTGATAAAACAAGACGACACGTAGTAAGATTAACATTAATGCAAGTCAAACAAATTTGATATTTCCTTTTTGTGTCGCTGTCCAGCCAGTGTGCTGCTGTAAATACGTACAAACAGTGGCGACGTCTTTTCAGCGCCTTGACAAAAAAAAAAAAAAAATAAAATAAAATAAAAAAAAATAAAAATAAAAATAAAGAAACTTGAAAGTTGTCGATGGACAATCCAACACCTGGACGGGTCCAATAAAACAGAAGAAAAAAAAAATTAAAAAAAAACAGAAAAGCAAAAGGAGTCAGGTCATCTTCCCATCCCCATTAAATGTGTTAACTCTGGGCAGGATCAAAGCGCAACATTTATAACAAGTAAAGGAGTTTGTTAGACATGCTGTCAAAAAATGAAAAAAAGGCATTACAAGGTGAAAAAAGGATTCAGGTAAGTAAAGAATAACTACAATAATAAAAAAAGGTAAAGAAAAATTATAAATAAAATAATTAGACTTAGATGTATAGTTTTTTTTTTCATGTGGTACTGTTGTTGGTTACAGTGTGGTGGAGTTTTCTAAATTTTCTAAGATAAAGAAAGTGAATTTAAAAAATAGGTAAAAAAGACTTATTTCAGACAAGGGACACTCATTCCTACATAAATTTTAATACTTTTGATATACAAGCATTCATTGTCATACACAATATGCGAATCTGGGTAAAAGATAATTAATACTCACTTTCACACACACACACACACACACGCACACACGTACACACACACACATATAATTTAACTTTTGTCTTAGAAAAAAAATCCTGATGATGACATTCTGCTAATGTCGAAAGTACTCGGAATAAATGAATATGTATCAACATGGTAATTTTTTCTCTTCCTTTAATAAGGAATACTAAGAAGCCTATCCGTGAATATGAGAGGATCCGATTGAAAATAAGTAGACATTCTTGTCTAAATTATTCAATGGGACATGTCTTTATATATATATATATATATATATATATATATATATATATATAAATAAAAACAAGAATACTAAAGAACTTCCGATCATCAATCTAACAGTTCTTTCCTATTATATCAATACACACACACACAAACACACACACAGACACACACACACATATATATATTTCGTTAAAACAATTGAGAAGTTATGCGGTTGTGTTTCTTTTCATTTAATTTTTCTTGCATTCTTATAATTTTTGCTTTTCTGGGCATAAATTATATAAAAATTGTTCGAATGTTCTGCATGTCCGAGCGCTTTCGGCTATTCTTTCAGTCATTATTAAAGACGTTTTATTTGTACTTTTAACTGAAGGTAAGGATTTTTTATATATGTATCTAGAGTTATAGAGATGTTTTATTTTCCAAACACGGTCAGCACATTGTAGCCGTGTTCAAAGTTGATGTTAAAATTAAAAATAAAATCATCCTTCATAATGGCTAAAGGAATAGCCGAAAGCGCTCTGTCATACAAAACATTAGTTAATTTCAATATAATTTATGTCCAGAAAAAATTTTTTTATAAGAAAAATTAAATAATATATGTATAAGAAATAGTTTTGCAATAAGAATTTCTCTAAACAATTATTGTTAGATTTGTTTAATTTTTATTATATATTTTCAGTTTTCGAACAAAATGTCGGAAATCGGGATTTAGAATTGAAAACTTGTTCGAGCCAGTTTATGATAATCACAGAGACGGTAGAAGAGTACTTGAAAAAACAAAAACAAAACAAGAACTTAGGAATGTTTATCCCCAACTCTGATCCCGATGTGCATTATCTTATTCGAAAATTGGAAAAATACAGTAAAAAATTAAACATATGCACGCACTGTTGAATATATATATATATATATATATATATATATATATATATATATATATATATATATATATATATATATATATCTGTGTGTATGTATGGATATAGATATGTATATATATATATAAAAATAATTAAAAATTCGCTTGAGGATGAAATGGAACTAATGTCTTTAATCTAATTACAAAAATTAAACTCGAAGATTTTAGCTTCCATTTTTGAAACATGGTTAGAACTGTGTAGCGAAAAAAACATATTTTAAATCAATTAATTTATAATATATATATATATATATATATATATATATATATATTGTGTTAGCGATTGTGGGGGCGTAAGGTATCTTATCCCGGGGGAAGCGGTCTGGTGTTGGAGTATATTTATGGCCAAGACATGTTGTTTGTAGTTTAATATCAGTTCATACTATGTGGCGTTTCTTATAACAACACTGGAGTGTCTTTTTCTGGGATTTACAGTACACAAACCCATTCTTATTAACAAGGGGTCCACCAGAGGAGGGCTGACATTGAAAATAAATTTAAAACTCTGAGACAGACACTTAGGGGCTGAAAATAGCCGCATACAGATCGGCTTGAAATAGACTATCTCTCTGTCGAGACAATGTTTTTTTTTTGCTGTTAAAATACACATGCTCTGTTAAAATAAAAAAAAAAACATCGAGCTCTCTGTGGATCAGTTTAATAATTAATATTACTAGAATCCACCCGGGTTATATACCAACGGATAGATTACCTGTGATATATATATATATATATATATATATATATATATATATATATATATATATATATATATATATATACTTTTAATATATGTGTATATATGTAGGTCAAGCAGATTATTTCCTAGTGCTGAAGGTTTTGTGCAGAACCAACCACGCTTTTTGAATGGCCGTGCCACAAGGTCCCCAAACAACCCACCGTAGGTTTTGAATTCATAGTTGTCCTTCTCCTAGACTAGTTGCCATCCAAGGTTCTAGAATTCAGTCTGTCCTGATATTTATCCATAGCTGGAGGGAGAAGAAGAGAACTCATTCCTTTATGTATATATATGTGTGTGTGTGTGTGTATATATATATATATATATATATATATATATATATATATATATATATATATATATATATATATATACAATTTACAATTTGAAGAATAAAAAAATGTAAACAATATTGGTAATAAAATTGATGATATTTATTATATAATAACCTTTTAACTAAACTGAAGCACGAAGAGAAAGATTTTAAATTCGAAATTTTTTTAACACGCTTGTTTCGTTTTTTAACATAACGAGGAATAAACAAAGAAGTGGGACTTACTCTTCCGAGGGATGGTGTTGTTGTTGGTTAGAGGAATCTCTTTGAATCTCCCTGAGTAACCCAAGTCCCTGTTTACTCGTTCAATGTGTGATTTTATTTTGAAATATAACTTAACTCTAATCTGCGTCTTTCTAGTTTGGCTGTTGAATTAAGACGCTAACAGCGCGCATCTGACATCATCAGTGCTATGAAATGGTTGGTTGAAGTGGGCAACGATAGGAAAATTGTTGTTGTTGTCTTTGATGTTTTTTTTTATGGTTATTGAACCGAAGACGGAATTCCGTTCCAGTTCCCCCTTTTTTGCATTTGCGACAGAAAAGTAAACATATAAGACTTTTACAATCACGATTCAGAGCTGGTTTGTGTGCTAGGGTTGTGAAATTGTTATCAGTGTTGATATGTTTACAGACTCAGCATCAAGGATTTATTGCAGGTGATATTCCCCTTGTGAGGTGGTTAATTATTGATATGTCCCGGAAAGGAATATATTTGAACGAAATAGCTAAGTGGTTTTGGCTATTATAACCAAGTAGAATACGGTAGCAGTAATCGACTGGTACGCGTCGTAGTCGCAGGTAAGAAGTGTAGATCGATGGCGTAGTCCAATGGGCGTCGTTATAGACTTAGCTTTCAGACTAAAGCTCTTGACCTCTTCTGACTCTCCTACACGTCCGTCGATATTTATGACGGACACCAGCCAATCACACTCCAGTGAGGGGGGAACACATGTGTATGCATATTCCATTATATCAATTACTAGCAGTAGAGCCCGGCGTTGCCCGGGGATGTAACAGTAAGAGATAGATTAAGTATCGACCATCATAAAGACTGAAAAATAAAATTGACAAAGATTATTGTTTAAGGTTGACGGACACACATGGCTTAATTAGTTTTTTTTTTTTACGAAGTGGTCAAAGCCAAACTCAAACAAAAACATTGTTTTCAATCGTTATGAGTCTACCGATTGAATAGAATTTTATTATAAACAATTGTCTTGTAAATAGAATTTTAAAGTTTTGTAAAAATAAAAGAAAAAGTGTGCAATAAGTAAAAAAAAGGGAAATCTTGTTGAAATTTGTTTCAAATTGAAAAAACAATACAGAACCACCGCAATATAAACGTACACACACACACACACACACACACACACACACACACACACACACAACCTGGGTTTTATAATAAGTATGATGTATAATGGATGATGTTAGGAGAGTGTGTAGATTGTGCGGGTGAGGCCTAGCGTGAATTGGGTTCTCGCTGAATATTTTTCTAATTGTTTGATCGAGTTTGAAATACTGAAAATCTTTTGTTAAGATATAGAAGCTTATGAATGTTGTAATTAAAATAAAATAAAAATAAAAAAAAAACATGGGAATTCTAGAATTATTCTTTTTTGTTTCATACGTTCGAAGAATATTTCTGTTTTGTTCGGATGCTTTGCAGTTGATTTTTTGATAGTTTTAGTAGGTAATTACTATTAAGAAATTAACTGAATAATTATCCTATATATATTTTTTGTAATCTACATTTTGTGAACAAATACGTTTTATGCGTAAACATTGGTTGTAGATTATTGATTTTTTTAGGTTGGTGGGGTGGCAGTTATTGAAATTTGGGTAGAAATGACCATCTTTTGGTTTGAGGTACAGGGTACTGGACATATGTTAATTATTTAGACGTACCAGTACATCCAGAAACGGAATGAAAGTGGTAGAATATTCCACTGTGATGTTGATGGTATGATGGAAATTGTTGAGGTGTTTTTAAGGTTTTGGAAACTGTTTTCGCCGCCGTGTGACCATATAAATAAAATATCATCTATTTATCTGTGATAGTGTAGGGGTGTTAGACTCCATGATTATATCCCCATAGCTGGGAGCCATTTTTTTTTCCATCGCCGTGCCTCTGACTTGAAGAAAATAGTGCCCGTTGAACGCTAAATTGTTGGACGTAAGTATGAATTGTGCAATGTTCCTGCTGTCTTATGTGTTGTATTCCTGAAAGCCACTGGTACGAAAAAAAAAAAAAAAAATTGAAAAAACATTTGAAAAAAATATGAAATCACGCTACCTTGGTTTCAATCTTTTGGCATCTTTAGGCGATCCGGGCTAAATAATTTCCCAACACTTTATTATTTAAAAATTTCAAATTGTATCGGAGAGGTGGGCATGTGTGTGTGTATGAAATGTACATGGTTTCTTCCTGGTTCAAACAAACTCAAAAGGAATTTTTTTGTGTGTGAAATAATGACACGATGCTTACACACACACACACACACACACACACACACACACACCCACACACACAATTCCTTTTGAGTTCATTTGAACCAGGACGAAAACATTTACATTTCATACACCCCTTCCAATATAATTTCAATACCCTTGCTTTTCTCCTTCCCTTCTATTACGCTTTGCGTTGTGCGTTTATTTATTTTTTTAAATAATAAAGCGTTAGAAGATTATGTAGCACTAATCGCCTGAAGATACCAAAAGGTTAAAACCTATGTAGCGTGATAGTCCGATCTCCTAATTTTTTTGAAATATATATATATATATATATATATATATATATATATATAATTATTTATTTAAAATATGATTCCAAATCGCGACATAAGAAGTCCCATGTTTCAAAACAAGAGCGAATTTTTTTTTGATTCAAAAAAAAATTTCGTTTGAAGATGGAACAGAGCTTATTTTAACTCAATTTAATTTAAATAATTATATTGAAGTTTTCGCCTCTTGTTTTGAAACATGGGACTTCTTATGTCGCGATTTGGAATCATATTTTTAATAAATAATTATATTTATGCTCTACTTTTGTATCGAGCACTATTTTTAAAAATAATAACTAAAATACTAAGGGACTTTGGATTATTTACCTAACCAGTTCCTTCCTATTTTCTATATATTTTCACACACACACACACACACACACACACACACACACATATATATATATATATATATATATATATATATATATAGAGAGAGAGAGAGAGAGAGAGAGAGAGAGAGAGAGGGAGAGAGAGATTAGCAAGAATTTAAGGCCCGATTAAAGTTCTTATGAAGATATTCACACATAAAGCCGCAATCATGAATTTGAACTTTACATTACATGAGATAAAAAAAACAAACATTTAAAGTTTGATTCATTGGAGTTTATTTTAAAGAAAAATATCAAAAGATCCATATTTCAATCAGTGAAGACTCTTTATTACAAGACACACACATACGCACACCTAGTCGATATATATTAATTACATGCTGTCAAGAGACTAGAAATCTACCGTAGTTGGAGTACATGATGAAAACACAAAAAATAATTTTCTATGTAAGTTAGAGTTTCCATCATTGTGTAATATAATAAAGGGCCTAAAAGAAATTTTTGTGTAAAGGAAAATACATTATTTAGTTAAATAGTGCGTTTTATATTCTTTGTGATTCTGACTTTTCAAAGACTGTTAATGTAGAATCAAGCAGAAATTTGATCTGCAGTACAGGAAAATATGTAGTGGAAATATTGGGTTACTCAAAAGGTTTGTTATGTGTTTGTTGTTAGACAGCATTGAGAAATTTTAGTTTTAACTAAATTGATACTAAAAGATAGCTTTTGATTTTATTTTAACAGCTTTCATTTCGTTTCGTGCACTGAATGATTGCCAAAATTGTTCTATATTTGTTTATTGATTATAACATTTAAGCAGGAAGAAAATATATTCGACGTGTTCTATTTTATTTTAGAAGAGGTAAGAAAAAGTTGTTTTCGAAATTTCCTGCTGAAATCTTTTAGCCGAAATGTTAGATAAACTGGTGGAAGCTGATAGCGATCGAATCAAGACATGTGAATAATCAATAAGTAGGGCGAGAGCCAATAATACACAAAATATATTCTACAGAAAACACCCGTCGTTGATAGACGCGGGTAGATAACCCGCGCCTACCGGGGACACTTTTACAACGTATGAGGGTCAGGCACCTCAGTTCCTAGGAACCGACAGACAAACTGCACATATGATTTGATTATAGTGGTGAAGGCTTTGGGCTTAACCGACCAGACTTGCACCAAGGTCACCAACCGACGCTCTGCAGGTTTGTTGACTATGTTCACCATAGTCTATGAATATAGAATACAGCGCAGTACGTAATCTGTTCAATGAAACAACGTTAAAGATTAACACACACAAGTCAGACACTCTACTGAATCTGACTCTATCGCCAATACCACCAGCAGCTGTTCCGTAATTCTTCTGTCAAAGGCTGGCAGTGTATATTCAGGAAAAAAAAACATGGCCGCCTTTATACACGTCGCATTGAATATTTTGAGCCTTCTGATTGGTTAACCCTTCTATTGGTGAACTATAAAATGAGTCAGCTCATTTTGGCTGGCTCACTAGTACACTAGGGTATCCAAAAATTCCAACAAAGTTTTGAATTCAAAGTTGTTCTTCTCCTAGACCAGATGCCATCCAAGGTTATAGAACCCAGTCTGTCCTGCTATTTATCCATAGGTGGAAGGTGAAGAAGATTCATACCTTTCCCAAGGGTATTAACACGTAAGTGAATGTAATGGATTCGACTGGCATTCGAACTCGGCTCTTCGATTTCTCAGTCCGAGCCGTTATCTATGGTTAAACTGGTCTTAATGCACTAAGAGAGTTTTATTACGCATGCATTAATCAAATTTTGGTATAAAAAAAATTAAGCGCACTAATCTAAAACGCATTAATCAAATGCGCATTAATCGAGGGATTCCTGTATTGTATTTTATTTTAGAAAAGGTAAAGTTTTGACTCAAATTCAAAAACGCATTTGTATACTTTATTACTTTGAACGATGGAGCGTGCCAAAAGTCGTTTTCAAAATTTCGAGCTGAAATGTTGGCTAAACTGGTCGAAGCTAATAGCGATCGAAACAAGACAAGAATAATCAACGACGAAGAAGAGAGCCAACAATACTCTATTCATGTCAAATTTCTATCATTTTTGCTATGTTAGTCGCTTTGATGTGTGGCTTGCACATAAGTTAATTAAAAAGAAATAAAAAAAAAAAATCAACCGCTTTTCCTTGAATTGTAAATACTCCGCTTCTGAAAAAAATTCTGACGGGTAATGGAAATGGAATGCTTCACAAGAACGCCGGGGATTTTTAGTCAAGATTGATGAACTACTACTAATTTTATCAATGATTGATTTTTATCTAAATAAGGTGATGATAATGTACTTTAGATAAGTGTTCTACTCCAAACAATAATAATAATGTACTTTACTAATAATGTACTTAGATAAGTCTTATGGTCCGGTTCCTTGTACCACGGTGATAGTCCAAGGTAGAACCAATAAAGATGAACGCGAACACAGGTATGGAATAACAGATATATTACAACAGGAATATATACAGAGAAGTAGAAGTGTTAGTATGAACAATCAGGTTTAGTAGAGAACAATGTAGTCTCGACCAGTATCACTATTCCAATGTCTTGCAGTAATTGTCTGAACGCGACTCTGTTTCGGACTGCCTCTGACTCAACTCTTGACTTGAACTACTGACTCTCCTGGGGCACAGTATTTATTAAGTATGGTATAGTCCATTATTATTATTATTATTATGGGTAAGATCCCATAAGAATAAGTCTTCTACTCCAAACAACTAATTCGAACAAGTACTAATCCACATTAGAACAAGTGATTGTAGTAATCAATGAAAAGTATCGAAAATTAGTTAACATATGGACGTACTATTCTTTGTTGATAGAGCTCAATTGTCTGTTTCCTTAATGACCAGATAAAGACTGTTACAGATTGGCTGGGAAGTTTTCATTTATCCGCCAATTTCCGATTTAGATTCTGGGCCTTTCAGATTATTATTCATTTCGGTTTATACAGACAGAAAAAAAGTTGAAGTTGGAGTTAGGAGGTTGGAATTACGAAATCAGAAAGAGAGCAGAATATGGGTGAAACTAAACGCTAAATATATCGTTTAATTTTATACAAAAAATAAAAATGTCACCATTATTTTTAGTTAATATACACTATAGTACGGGAATATCTCTCTCTATTTAACTTTATATCTAACACCTTTTCTCTCTTTCTCTCAGTCTGTCTGTCTGTATCTATCTATCTATCTATCTATCTATCTATCTATCTATCTATCTATCTATCTATCCACATCAATGAACATTCATAATGGACAAAAGGCATTCACTTGTGCTCAACTAAATATTTCGCGTACATAAGCAAATATATGTAGACCTCACACGCCCAGTAACATATTCGTACAGTCCCCGTGTACGCATGTATCTCCCTTATTCTATCACACACACACACACACACACACACACACACACATACTCAAATATACATTTACATACGCCCACATAACCCACATAAAGGAATATTGTACCTGTCATCCCAACAAGACAGAAAGTGTTCCTTGCTAGCGGCCAGCTGTCAAGACACCCGGGTGGGCATCGGGATTTTAACTCAGATACCCGGACAGGAAGAGAAGAAGGCAAACAGCTAAGGCTTTTCAGCGAAAATAAAGGGAAAGGAAAAACGTGAAAGAAGTTTCCCCGTCGGTTGATATGTCTAAAGTGCCTGGAAAGACATCATACGATAGGGCTGATAGCCTACAAAGCTAACAAGGGATTCAAGTCGTTCTATAATGTGTGAGGGAGGATAGGTTTCGGCTAAGGATAATTGAGGAAGAAATTCAATCATCCATTACTTTTTGTATTGTTTGCTTTATATTTTATTTTTCCCACGGTACAAAAGCGGAGGATATTTTTTGACAAATGCAAAAAATTAGATAGGTATGTTCATATCTATATACACAAAAAGAACACAACATTTTCGCAATCGATTTGTAATAAACAATCGATAATTGATACAGAAAAACAATAAAAGTAATACTACTGAGAATAATGCACTTATTTCATCTATGTATCAATGAACAGACGGAATAGATGTATATCTGTCTATCTATCTCGTCAATTCATACTTCTATCTATCTATCTATCTATAGACAGACAGAATAGATATCTATCTATCTTTCTCGTCTATTCATACATCTATCTATCTATCTATGAACAGACGAAATAGAGTGATTTCCAAGCATAGCTGAGATGTGGCACAAGGCCGAAGTCGTAATTGTTCTAGCGAGACAAGCTTTCTAACCATTACAGGTGTCCAAGTTGTCCAAGACGAAATAGATATATATCTATATCATGAAATGGACAAAGTCCGACAATTATTTTAAGACATTTTGATGTTTATACATTCTTTTTTATTGATACAAATATTTAAGTAAATGCTCTGTTTCTTTTGTTATATAATAAACAGTATTATAATACAACTTAAATAACATGATCCAATAGAGAAATAAATTAGTTTCCACCAATAACACTGATTTATTTACTGCCGATTTTGATCCGTCTTAATGAAACACCCTTATATATAATCAGTCTTAATGAAACACACTTTATATATATATATATAGGTGTGTGTCTGTGTGTGTCTAGCGTGCGAGAGAGAGTATACACAACTAAGCACTTCTTGACAACAGTTAGTTTCACGCTTTAACAATCATTAAATCATCTGTTGATCACTTGGGGCATGGAACTGGCGATCACCATACGGTGTTGATTTTTGTGTCCACTCTGTTCATACCTAAAAACGCTCTATTCCGCTCTATTATCCTATATATATACATTGTACACACATTAACAACACACACACACACACACACACACACACACACACACACACACACACACACACACACACACACATTTTTTCTTTTAGTCTTACAGATCCTAAGCAATGCGGTTTAGAGTTAAATAAATATTCGAGTAGGACTGTGCTCATTGAAAGGATTTAAAAACACCATATTAATGGAATGGCCTCTTGCCACAGATATTAATCCAATAGCAAACTTGCGCTTCATCACTGAAAGAGATGGCTATAAGAATGTAAAGTAATATTTAAATAAAAACAATCTCTGGGAAGTAATAAAATTTGCTGCAAATAATGTTAAAATCGAAATAATAAAAATTTAATTCGATTTCTGAAAGACTAATGAAATTCATAGAATCTGAAGGAGCCCATCTTAATATGTTAAATAATAAAATAATTTATTCAGGCAAAATTAAAATTTTGTTAAATATATCTTTCTGTGGCCGAAGAATTTCGGATACATTTATAAAAAATATGTTTGTTTGTACTTGCATAAAACCTTACAGTACGAAACAATATTTTTATAAGGCTAGGTATCATCTGTTGCAATTCAGAAGATATATTGCTCATATAAATATAAATAATTCTTGAAAGTCTTAGCGACATTAGTTAATATTAATTTAGATGTGAAAATGTGGCAGCCATTGTTGACACTGTTGATCGGATATTTCCAGCTCTTGGTCTCTACAGGGGACGGGAGAAGCTATACATTATTAGATAGTTTTCTCTTAGATTTGGTATATATATATATATATATATATATATATATATATATATATATTTATATACGTTTCGTTAAAGACGATTGACAAGGTACTACGATTATGTTTTTTATTTAATTTCACCTGAGTTCAATATACGGCTATTCTTTTAGCCATTATTAAGGATGATTTTTTAAATTTTTAACTCTTTAATTCTTTCAGTTATTATTAAAGACGTTTTATTTGAACTTTTAACTGAAGGTAAGGATTTTTTATATGTGTATCTAGATTTATAGGAATGTTTTATTTTACAAACACGGTCAGCACATTTTGGCTGTGTTCATAGTTAATGTTATTGTGTTGGCTTCTCCTTTTTTTATTATTAGTGCTTCCACTATTTTTAATCATTTTTAAAAAAATATGTATGAGGCTATTATATTTGTATTTTCTACTAGTATGTTACAGATATAGTTTGGTAGGTTTCCGTGTGTGCTTGAGCCCTAATTGAGCTATACTCGGGTAGGTGTAACGTCAATTATCCCCTAAATATGGCACATTTTAAAACTATAAGTTATCATATATAGGGTGCGACGGATAAATTATCGTCTAAATGACAGAAAAATGAAAATAACACTGACATCGCATTTTAACAGATATATTTACCAAAAGAAAGAGTATATCTATTCGATAAAGTCGACATTGGCTTCAACCATGGCCGACTTCGGAATCTCCTGCATCTCTTCTGGACGGTCTCCTTGTTTAAGTTGGTGAATGCTGCCATAAGCCTTGCCTTCAGTTCCTCTTTGGTGTTAGAAGGAGTTTTGTTGGTATCTCGCTCAACTGTACCCCACACATAGTAATCAAAGGGATTTCAGTCTGGGGATGTAAGGCGTGATGTGGTCGCAGAAATTGTCTAACAGCCATGACTGAGTTCTTCTACTTGTGGGACATGATGGAGTCTTATTGCCAAGCGTAGGGTTTTCCAGCAGCCAACCTCTTGATCCAGGGAAGCACTACCTTTTTAAGGTACCTGATGTAGGTCTCCGTGTTGATTCTGGTGCTCTGTGGGAAGGTGAATAAAGGCATAACGTCATCACTAGTGCTCACACTAAATACCTTCATTGACTCATCCAACTCTTTCCGAATCCTCAGTAATCTCCTCAGATTGACACCCAAACACCCTGAAAAGGTTCGTATTGGAGCTCACGGCGCGAATGCCAAGTAATACAACGTTCCGTTTCCAAATTATTGGCAGAGTAAATTGGGTCATGTTGCTCTTTTTCTCATAGAGGTGCCCAACTGACCTTACTATACTGTGTAGTGGTCAAAATCAAAAACAACAAACATTAGCGAGATTAAAATGCCGACAATTTACCCATCGTACTCAATATACAGGGGTTGGGCAAAATAATTGGAACACTTGTTAAATTGAAAGAAAATTTATTTAATATGGAGTTGGTCCTCCTTTAGCCTCACAGACAGCTTTAATACATCTAGGAATGGAATCATACAGCTTCCTGGCTTCATCTAGAGGAATTTTCAGTCATTCTTCCATTAAAACCTTCTCCAGCTCTTTACGACACGACAGTGGAGGATAGCGGCTCCTAACTTGTTGCTCCAAAATGCACCACAAATGTTCAATAATATTGATATCTTGAGATTGGGGAGGCCACTCCATGTGTTCTAGCTCACTTTCATGCTCTTCATACCATTTCTTAGTCACTCGAGAGGTATGTATTGGAGCATTATCGTCTTGGAAGATGCAGTCACCATCAGTGAGTAAAGTCTTGGTCATTCAATGAACATGATCTCTCAAAATGTTCAGGTAATCTTTGCGGTTGATTCTACCATACAGGGCAACTATTGGACTGAGACATTTCCATGATATGGCGGCCAAAACTATCACTCTTTCACCTCCAGGTTTCACTTTTGGAAGAAGGCAGTCAGGGTTGTAAGCTTCTTTGGGCTGCCTCCACACATAAACTCACCCTGAAGTTGGAAAAAGAGAAAAAGTGAACTTGTTTGAGAATATGACTTGCTTCCATTGGTCTGCAGACCAGGCATTGTGATCTCTGCACCACTTCAACCTCTCTTGAATGTTGTGAGTGGAGAGAAGAGGTTTCCTCACAACGGCTCTTCCATGATATGCAACCTTATGGAGCTCACGGTGAACAGTTTTAGTAGAAACTGAACTATTCAGATGGTCATTCAACTCAGCAATCGCTTTGGCCACATTTGTCCAATAATTTTTTGCCACATTGCGTTTCAATGCACGTCAGTCCCTGTCAGTAAGTTTGCAAATCCGGCCCGAATTGCTACGGTTGCTAGAGCTCTTGCCCTGTTTCTTGAATTGCATCAGTGTTCTTGATATGGTAGCTCTTGAAAAACCAAACAGTTCAGCAACCTTAGTGATCGAGGCTCCTGCAATGCGAGCTCCAACAATTTGCTCTTTTTCGAACTCGGAGAGGTCACACATTTAGCTTAAATTTTACTAAATTCTAAAAATAAATAAGACAAAGACGATAAATTAGATAAATAAACGTATTTACAATAGATATAACCTGCAATTACGAAGTTTTAGTTAAAGTTCTTAATATAATAGGTCTTTGAAATATAGGAGTGGATTTTGCAACTGTTGCAGTTATTTTTTTCCAACCCTGTATATATATATATATATATATATATATATATATATATATATATATATATATATATTGTTTGAAACAAAAGGAATTAGGATTGCTCTGTAATACTGATGATAATCATTTCAATTTGTAAATTAAAACTAACATAGTTCCATTTTGATTTTTCTTGTTAACCTGATGAATTTGAAAATCCTTGTAAATTAGTTTCAATTTATAATCTGAAATGATTATCATCAATATTATGGAATAATCCTAATTCCTACTGTTTACAATTTATATGTTCTATTTGAATAAGACATTGATCTCTCTCTGTGAATCAGTTTTAATATTTTATTTTATATTAATAGGATTCAGTTGCATTTTATATCAACTGGATTTCCTATATATATATATATATATATATATATATATATATATATATATATTATATATTGTGGGCTGCAGATCCTTATTCAAACATATATTATTAAATATAACAGACAATGAATGTCTATTATGTCTGATCCTGAGAAGTTCTAATGTTCGTAAATTTGCTTTAATTTCGGGTGAAAATAAAGACAGAAATTGTCCAACATTTGGATATTTGTGGGTCCGTATCTCTGAAGATGGCTCATGTGAGCCGAAAGCTTAGATCAAGGACCTACTTAATTAAAAATATATCTAAATGTTATTTATTTTCACCCGAAATTAAAACATACATACGAACATTAGAATGGCTCATGATCAGACATAATAAACAATCGTTGTCTGTTATATTTAACAATATATGTTTATACATGTATATGTGTGTACATATGCGAGAGAGAACGAGAGAGAAAGAGAGAAAATGTGTGTGTAAATATGAACATATGTGTGTGTATACACGTTTGAATGTAAATAAACCTCACCAATATCTTCATCAGTTTAACTGTCATACTTCCCATCAATATATTACAAAATAAAAATAGATATAAGTACCAATAATATTTTACTAAAAGTTTCTCACTTATTGTTCATATAGTCAAAAGAAATAATTATGGCAAACCATTGACGTCGTTCGTCATCATTGTCAATATCAGTATCATTGCTGCTTTCTTTAATTTTTATTTCAGCTGAGAGTTATAAAGTACAATGATGGCCTGAAAAAATCCGGGATCACCTTGAAGTCTTGTAATCATGCAGCAGACAATAATTCTTAACACAGTAGGGAATAACAATAATTGGGATATATTTTAATAATAGCAGCATCATTGTCATTATTATACCAAATTTCCTCAATCATTTGTGTCATTTTTGAGGTACATTGAAAACAGCTTTTCCATGCATTAATTGTTTCGATCTTGATTAAAAGATTCAATATTCAAATGGTAGATTTCTATAGAGATGCCAATTCGGGTGACATCATCGCCGCATAGTTTTAATATGGCTGACACACGCAGAGATATCTGACTTGATTCTTACTCTTTCCGGGCCTCTGAACCCCAATCAACCAAACAAAAAAATCTGTAGGGTCAACGTAAAATCGAACAGAAGTCATTGATTCTTCAGTTACTTTTCTTTTATCAGCTGAGTTCTTGCAACTCATCTTCTCTTTCCAAGTTCCTCGTTGGCGCTTTCATTTCGATGATTTGTAGCTTATTATTATTTTTTTTTCTTAATTGACTTTCTTTACAAGAGACCTCCATGTTATTTGCCTCATTCTACTCACTCTGTTATCTTTTTCTCTCTACCTTATCTCTATTCAGTTTTTATTTCATATTCCCAGCTCTCTCTCTTTCTTTCTTTTTCTTTTTTAAACACCGGTCAGTATGATCAACTTTGCTGCACCAACATCAACATCATCATTATCATCATCCTGATTTTTCCTACAATAAAAAAAAAAAGAAAAAGAATGTTGAGTAAGATTCAGGGTTACTCTACAGACGACTTGACGCGTTGTCTGATAAGGCATTGATGAACTTGTCGCCTTTTGATATCGCCTCGAATCGGAAGCATTACATATGCATTACATATCATTTGTCATATGGCCGCAGCGCATGCGCACTCTGCTTGAATTTTGAGAAGAAATACTTTTTCCAGAACACAGTCAGTTTTCTCAGCACTTTTTCTTCATTACAGTTTTGCACGCTTTTCCTTTTCTTACTTTTTTTTTTTAATACACATTTCTTTATTCAGATTGTTTATTCATTCTTTTCACCGTTATTTTTTTCAGCATTTTTCATTGTAATATTTTTTATATACCTTCCTTTCCGTATCTGTATTTTATTCATCTATTCTCTATTTATTCATTTATTTATTTATTTTACTGACTGCCCTTTTCTTCTGTCTTTTTTTCTTCATCCAGCTCATCCTTATCAATTTGTCTTCACTTCTTATTATGGATATTTTTTTAGGAAATTCATTCGCTGTTCTGAATATTCGAAATACTTATTTCTTGAGCGTTTATCTTATTCTCTACAAGAAGAAACTGGTTTTGACATTTTTTTTCTGTTTATTCGTTATTTCCTGCTGTTTTTCAGATTTTTTCGTCAAGGCATCATCCAACATTTACCACGAATTTCGCGCTTGTAGTCTTAAAGATAAAACCAGTAAAACAGTTTTGAAACGCTAAACATTTTCAGATGAAAATGCCTAGAGACAGAGAAGAAAATACTTCGTTTCTTATAGAATTCTCGAGAAGGCCCCATGATAAAGTTTCAAGAAAAAATAGTTTGTCATTTTCAAAGTTCCAAAGTATACACACCCACACACATATGCATAAAATGACTACATGTACACAAATATGATTGTATATAAAAACACACGAAGCCAGTGACATTTTGACATTTGCTCCTGTTTTTTAAATGCTGGCGTTTGACGAACTGAAGGCATTCCTCGTCAAACTTTTATCAGTCTACTGTTTGCTTACTTTTGGGTAGCAACAAGCACCCCCATACACACATTTAACTCTCTCTCTCTCTCTCTCTCTCTCTATATATATATATATATATATATATATATATATATATATATATATATATATATATATGTGTGTGTGTGCATAAATAACTATCTCAAATTTATTGCGAATCTCGTAGTCGGAAGATGGATCTACCGACTACGAGTTTTGTAATAACCCCGCCGTTCAAGATCAGTATAAATCAACAGGATTTAATAACAGATATAATATCTAGTTTAAGTTATATAATATTCACTCTTTCTTCACACACACACACACACACACACACACACACACACACACACACACACACACACACACACACACATATATATATATGGATAAAAACAAGAGGAACAAACTATTCTTAGCTGACGTTTTTTTTCTTTCAGGGACTTTATCAAGGTAATGTAGGATTTATTTTGTTGCTCGTGTTTATATACAAGAGCAAGGATATCATTGGTTTATCAAGATTTTTAAATTTGAGAACGTTCATAAATATTCATCAGGTGGCTGAAAAGGTCAGTCAAAATATGTGGAGAACACAAGGTATCATAATTTAAAGTCTGGTGAAAAGTAATGTTCAAGAAACATATATATATATATATATATATATATATATATATATATATATATATATATATATATATATATATATCCATCCGGTATACATACCGGGTGTAACAGCAAAATTGTCTAAATCGTTTTAAATCGTGTTACACCATAATTGTTCATCCCACAAAATGTTATATATCGAAAAAAAAAACAAAAAAAACGAAAACACTAAATTAATTTTTTTCTTTTTTCCATGTTTTTCGATAAGACGTTTTGTCATCTTGACACCATTTGTTATAAGAATCACTGAAAACCCCTTTGAATTACTTAGATAAAAAAAATGAACAGGTTCAAATCGTTTTGTGTCAGACACACTGTCTTCTCAATGAGCAATGGTGAAAGGAAAAAGATCATTCGGGCCATCAGTAATGGTACGAACATTCATACTCTGGCTTCTATCTTCAAAGTCCATTCAATAATCACCCCGAAAACGGTGAACAAGTTTAAAAAAGAGGGAACAAAAGAGGGAAAAATTGGATCAGGAGGTCACAATAGGAAGAGGGATCATCATTTCAACTTAGAGATAAAGAGATCAATTAGAAAAGATCCAACTAAATCCATAAGACTTTTGGTACGTGAAAGAGGAGTTTCACCTATGACAATCCAAAGAGCAGTGAAAAAAAAACTTGAAAATTAAATCGTACATGAGACGTGTGAGGCACCTTGTTACTCCAGAACAGAAAATTAGAGGCTTAAAAAGTGCGAAGATTATCTTGAATAAGTTGGAAAATGATCCTGGAATAATATATATATATATATATATATATATATATATATATATATATAATATATATATTTTTGAATTTATTTCAATTCATGAGCTTCCGATCCTTAGCTATGATTAATTAACGATGAACATGTTGTTTTCGTTTATGATCGAATTCATCACAATTCTTCAGTTAAGCTTGGAGAGTAATTATATTTTCTTATTCTTGTTGTATTGTAGATTCCAACAGTGTTATAAAAACCTAGGAGAATTCCAGTAAGATATCTTTAATCATTTCTAAGTTGTAACGATTCAGATCTTAATCTTAATTGGACAATTTTGCTGTTACATACGTTCTATTTAACTCGAAATCATGAGTAAAGCGAACCTGTACAAAACTGATGAAGGCTGAAACTGATGTACACGCTTCGCAACATCATAAAACGAAAGAAAGTCACAACTGAAAAAAAGAAACATAAAATCCCAATTAGCACTGGTTAAATGATTTCATATCAAACAAATTTTTATTTGAATACAGACAAAATAAAATCCAACTTTTGACAGGCAGCATAAAATTTTGAAAACAATGTATGATGTAAATATACAATTGTTACCACTAAAGCATGTAGTTGGACACGCCGTTTTATAGGCTTCTGTTTTGTTTTATTAAGAGGTATGGTGGAGTAATGGGTAGCGGCTAGGGTTGAGGAATAGGAGAGCCGAGTTCGAATTCCAGTCGATCCATTACATTCACGTAAGAGAATGTAATGTATTCGACTGTAAACTTCATCCCTTTCTTCCCCCTCATCATCTGTGGTTAAATAGCAGAACATATTTAGTGGCAACCGTTCTAGGAGAAGGAAAACTCTGAATTCAAACCGGCCTGAAGAGGATTGGGCTCCGTTAGGCTATCTTGCCCAAGAAACACCACTTCGACTGCGGCTGCAGTACACATGGTGCCCTTACGTGATCGGGTGCCAGAAAACTCCCCAAGTAAAATATCAATCAGTTCTTTCAGATCCTGAAGAAGACCCGGGCGTACAACTGCCGAAACGCCGTGAATGTGGCAACGAAGATGAGGACAAATTTCCGAACAATATAAATAGTGTAAATAAATACAGTACCTCACCTAAGAAATATAGACGGAGCCTGAAGAAGGCCGAAGCGTACAATGACCGAAACGCCGTGAATGTGGCAATGAGGATGAGGACAACAGTACGAACAATATAAAGAATAGAAATAATTATAATATCTCATCTCAGAAATAGACACAAAAATATTCAGCTATAGAAATAACATGTCCTAAAATGATAGAAAATCAGGGAATCATTTTGATCATTAATAAACTTAGTGTTATTATCTCCAGCAGTTCTATGAATTATGATTGTTTAGTTATATTGACAACGTATTTTGATGCAAGCATATTTCTTTTCTTAATATTTTTCACGTATTTCGTAATACAAAGATTATTAAACTCCTTTTTCTTACAATTGTCAATTCGTTGTTCTGCGTAAAAATTTGGACTAGAGCTTTGAAGAGACCCATTTTTTAACATAAAAAAATATTCTTGTTAAAAAATGTCAAGCAATTTATTGAGGAATATCAGTGAAAATAGTTATCTATTTTAACTAATTATTTATTTAAGGCTTAAATGAATAAAATAGGAATAACAATACTAACAACAACAGGAAAGAGAATGCATGACAATTGTATTAGAACAGAAAAACATTTCGAGTATCATTTTCAAGATGAGTGGTATAAAGAGAATTTTCTGAAAATATATTTGAACAGAAGACGACAAGAATTACTAGTGTACAAAACAAATCACCCTACACACATGTAAATGTAAATAAGAAAAAGTTAGTCGTATCAACAAAACTACATACCACAAGAATAGCATTAATCATTACTATTTGCTTAAACACTGTAAGCCTTTTTATTCATGTACTGTTTACCAACAATGAAATCATACTTGGTACTAACTTTAGACATCCATAATCATGGAGATTTGTATAATTATATTCGTGTCATGATAATCATCGTTCTATTTGATTTATTCTGATACATTTATTTATCTTGATATATTTTAAAAGGTAGAATACAAGATGCTTTTCCCTTCATGTTCGAAAATCCTTCAGCATTTGCATGACTTAGCCGCCTCTCACGACCTCAAATTCAGTTCTCGTCTTCCTAATCATTTTTCTTATATTTTGTTAGTTCCGATTGAAGTATGACAAATTACAAAAATAATCCTGATGGAATCATGAAGGTGAAACGCAAGCAGCATGAAATATAAAATAATTATTCAAAAGAAAAGTTCAATTTTCATATAAGACGGAAAGTTAAAAGAAATGATGACACTCAGGAGATAGATAGCTGCTTTTTTTTTTTTCCTTTGCTTTTGTTTCATTTTTGTTCTTTTCATACATGTTCCAAGAATTAATACAAAGCGATGTTTGAAAAATATTTCGTCGCCATTATTACCAAATATTTTCTTTAATGTCCTCTAATTTTTTGCAAATTTCCTAACGTCTTGCAGATGTTAAAATCTGAAGCACAAATAACAACAACAAGGCCAGAAAACAAGGAAATAATCTTCTTGCTGCACATCGCAATAATCACGCCAAAAGCATCACAAACATTATCATTACCTATAGAGAGAAATCATGATTTCTCTTGCCGCTGCTTTAATAATCAACGTTATTGTCTTTAATAACTGTACAATGTCTTCCTTATCAGAGTCTATATCATCTATGGCATTCAGCATACAAATCATTATGATCATCAATTCCTTTATTGTTGTTATTCGAACTTCTGAAATCGTTATTGTCTGTATCGCTATAATCTGGGATATGAACACTGCTAAAATACAACCAAAACTACGAAGACATCGAATCAGGGTCACGATTTTCCTTACTAAACCCATCATCCTTCTCGACATAATACCAACTTTTGTGATTTGTCTGAGAAGTATTTAATTAAAAAATAACACTTTTTGTTTGTTCTCCCGGAGGCAAGTATCTTTATTTTTGGTCATTCTGTATCATATATAGCAATGGCTGAAGGTTTTTTTTTTTTTTTTTTAAAATTAGCATCAATCTGATAAAACCAACACTATCAGCAGCAGCAGCAGCAGCAGCAGCAGAATCGGTGTTACCTTTTTCCATTCATCACCACCACAGTCACCACCACAACCACCACCACCATCATCATCATAATCATCATCAATTCCCGACTGTCGTTTCGATGGTGATTCATGATGATCGTCATTAGTACCATTACTCACCCGACAGAAACGTTAACAGCATGATACCAAATAACAGCATGATAATCAAGATCATAATTATTGAAAAGGCCGGAGCATAAAACGGCAGAGATGTCGTGAATATGGCAATGAAGATGAGGACAACAGCCCGAACAATGGAAATAGTGTAAATAATTACAGTACTTCATCTGAGAAATATAGACACATCCTGAAGAAGGTCTGAGCGTACAACGGCCGAAACGTCGTGAATATGGCAACTGTCCGAACAATGTAAATAGTGTAACTGATTAAAATACCTCATCTGAGAAATACAGAGTCTGAAGACGGCCGGGGCGTACAACGGCCGAAACGTCATGAATATGGCAACGAAGATGAGCACAACTGTCCGAACAATGTAAATAGTGTAACTGATTACAATACCTCATCGGAGAAATATAGACAGAGTCTGAAAAAGGCCAGAGCGTACAACGGCCGAAACGTCATGAATATGGCAACGAAGATGAGCACAACTGTCCGAACAATGTAAATAGTGTAGCTGATTACAATACCTTATCGGAGAAATATAGACAGATATTAATTTTCATTATTTACATTTCAGAAATTCATCATCCTTGGTATCGTTGATAGCATTACTTTTAAAAAATGAATCAAATCTGTTTTGTGACTTCAAAATAACAGTTTCTTTGTTCTTCTTGCTTCGGGCAGTTTATTTTCTCGAAAGTGTTCTTAGCATTGAAAAGATTCCCAAAGCTCTATAAGGATTTTTAATATTATAAATAGCCTTGCATAATTTAGCTTGACATTTTGTATGTACCTATTTGACTTATTGTTTAACCTAATTATGCACACAGCTGTCGAAATTTTACCTGGGCTACCAGGAATCCCTTCAATGAGTCTATTGGAATCTTTTCCAACCAATCCGATGGCTCCAAATACAACAGAGACTGTTGATGTTCCCATATGCCACATTTGTGAGATTTCAAGGTCCTTGTATTTTGATAGCTTTTTGAAGATCTTCAAAGATACATTGCAGTCTGCAGGGACTGCCATATTAATAAGGAGGCAGTTTTTTGTTTCTATTATTTTTACTATTATTATTGTTATTATTATGTACCTATTTGACTTATTTTTTTAACCTAATTATGCACACAGTTGCCGAAATTTTACCACTGAGATCTTTGTAGGTGCAACATCCGATGCAAACGCCTGCAAGTAATCAATTGAGATCCTCAGTGACTCTTGTATGTTAGTCTGTTCGAATTCATTTTAGAGGGTGTTTCGTTTCTGCATTTCTTTTACAAAATTTGGGACATTTCATAAACAGTCAGGGAAATTGCCTAGTGAACTTGTATCTTTAATCATATTTAACAAGGAATCGAACAGATCATCATCCTCCCTACCACCGTTACCACCACCAACACCACTACAACTACCACTGCCACCATCATCATTAGCATCATCATAACCAATACCTCTATCACCAGATCAATATATTTAAGACCATGAAGTCAGATATACTAAGTCTAAGCAGTCTTCCCTCTGTAAGCTTAATACACTAGCGTATTCTCTAGTAGTACTTTTTTTTTCTTTTTTTAGTTATTGTGCACAAATTTACATGTTTTTTCTCGATTGGCTTTGAAGAGTGAAAAACGATAACTGGTTGGTATTCGGCCGTCGGACATTTAAGCGAAAATGTAGTGAAAATGTCGTAATCTGATCTTTATGAGTATTTATATTTATTTACTGTATTAATTTATTATTTTTCTTTTTTTTTTCAGGCTTTTTTAAAAAATTGATATATTTTATTTCAAATATTACCGTAAAATGATAAGTATTGTGAGAAAAAGCACATTTTACTACAGCAAAAATTTTAAGCTTTTACGATATGAAAGATTTTTCAATTTCGCTTTTAATGATCATTATCTTAAAAGGGTGAACTAGCTTTTATCTTACTGTTAAATACGAATTTAAATAATTAGGTGCTACTTTTTAACCAAACACACTCAAATATTTTCAAGAAAATACTAATTTCAATAATTAAATATTAAAATAAGATAACTTTTAACTTTAAATTTAGATTTAATAATTTAATCACTTGAAATTCAATAGTAATTATTAGTCCTATTCTACCTTATAATATTGCTAATTAAAATACTTAAAGTATTGCTTGTTATTATTTTACTACTTGTATTTTTTCGGTGAAATATCCGTTCGGCCAAATATCCGTCTGCCAAATGTCCGGCCACGAACTGCTGAAAAATTTTTGTTGTTTTTATTTTTTGTTGTTATTAGGTTGGTGCAAAAATAATGACGTAATAATGTCGTTTTTTGACGTTAAAAAATACGTCAAAAAACGACATTATTACGTCATTATTTTTGTACCAACCTAATATATTTTCGATTCACCACGTTACGATGAGTATTTTCATCTTATGCCAGCTTTCCCCTCCTATTTTGATTGATATATATTTCGATATTCTTTTAAAATGTCTTCTTTTAATGCCTTAATAATAACTTGTACATTAATAATATTGTGTATATTTAGATTATTTAACTATATTTGGATTTTCTTTTCCAAATATTAAATCAGGACGGTTTTGAAACAAATATTGGGTTTATGCTATCATAGAAATGTTGAAAAACGAAAAAGTTTAGATAATAATCGAGAAAAATAAGAAAAAAAAAACTACTAAAGTGGGCGAAAAATCAAACGCGATAAAAATATGATTGCGTAAATGCGTGTTTGTGTTTGGGAGATAGATAGATAGATAGATAGATAGATAGATAGATAGATAGATAGATAGATAGATAGAAAAAGGACTGAGATAGATATGAAAAGACTGATATATATATATATATATATATATATATATATATACGTATAGATAGATAGATAGGAAAGGACTGGGATAGATATGAAACGAAATATATATATATATATATATATATATATATATATATACGTATAGATAGATAGATAGATAGATAGATAGATAGATAGATAGATATGAAAAGACTGCGTTAGATAGGTAGATAGATAGACTGATATATATATATATATATATATATATATATATATATATATATATATATATATATATATATATCCCGCCATAGCCACCGAAACTGTGATATCACCCCTGGTCGGTGGCTGATGAAGACAGGGTATCGCATGTGCTAACACACGTTGTATCTTAAAAAAATATATATATATATATATATATATATATATATATATATATATATATATTTGGTTGGATAGATGTGAGTTTGTGACCCTAAGGTAAAAACTAGATAGACAATTATAAAAGACTGAGTTATATATATATATATATATATATATGAAAAGACTAGATAGATATGAAAAGACTGAGTTAGATAGATATAGAAAAGACTGATATAATATATATATATATATATATATATATAAAAGACTATAAATATATATAGATATATATATATATATAAAAGACTATAGATAAATGAAAAGATAGATACTGAGGACTGAATAAATATAGATAGATATGAAAGACTGAGATAGATAGATAGATAGATAGATAGATAGATAATGAAAAGACTGAGATAGATAAATAGATATAAAAAACTGATATAGATAGATACATAAATAGATATGAAAGGACTGAGATAAATATAGATAGATATGAAAAACTGAGATAGATAGATAGATAGATAGATAGATAGATAGATAATGAACAGACTAGATAGATAGATAGATAGATAGAGAGAGATAAATGAACAGACTGAGATAGATAGATAGATAGATGATAGATGAAAAGAAGCAAAATAGATAGAGATAAATATAGATGAATATGAAAAACTGAAAGAACGACTGAAAGAGGAGAAATAGTGAAATGAACATCAGAATTATGTCGAATGATAGATAATGAACGGATTTAGAAATTATAGATAGAGAAAGAAGATAAAAACGAAACTTCAAAGGATTGAAAAAAGAAAAAGCGGGAAAATAAAGTGAAAAACTAAAAAGAAGACGATAATCGGGAAAAGTCGGGGAAAAAAAAAGGAAACCCGAAACGATAGAGTGTGTGTAAAACATTTGTGTGTGTGTGCGTGTGTACTTGTGTGTGTGTGTGTGTGTGTGTGTGTGTGTGTGTGTGTGTGAGAGAGAGAGAGAGAGAGAGAGAGAGAGAGAGAGAGAGAGGAGTTAGGTAGAAACGTAATAGAAATAATGGTATTTCGCCGAATGATATAAAAATAAAATCCCAAGAACAATAAGAGTAAAATCAATAAATGTAAATAAAGAATGGAAAATAAGAGAAATTGAAATGAAGAAAGAATAAATCAAAAATTGGAGAGGAAAAAAAAAAAAAAAAAAAAGAAGGCGAAAGGCGAATCTGTTCGGGAAACTGAAAAAGACAAACATTTCATGTTAGCAAATGCGATCTCACTACACCCTGAGGCAATCAAGAGCGGCCATGACTGTTTGTCTTTGGCGCAATATCGGAAATGCCGCCGGCGAATATCAATGCGGATCGCCCACTTTTTCATTTCTAGTTTCTTTTGCGATTTAGATACGATGGAATATTTGCTGCATAAAGGTGCACTGAAATATAGTTCTCGTATGTGCATTTGCGTGCCTGTGCATCAGTGTGGACATGCTTGTTTATTTATATTAACGTCAATACGTTGGCGTTTGTACTATTTGTAGAGGGACTTAGCTTTTATAGCTGCATGTTGTAAGACTGTACGTATTATTTGTTGTATCTATTTGTGTTTCATGGCTGACCGGTCATGAAAACGTTATACGTAAAGAGTTACATGAATAATTGAATGACTCTGTACACACGAACAATGCTTGTACACAAGATAACCGCTCCAGAAACATGGGCGCGTATTATAAAGTTTTGTTAAATTCAACCAACAAGGTCTGTCTGCTTGATTTTTTTTAATGTATCTTTACACATTTCGAATAATTTGTTATACATACTAAACAAAATTTGCGGATAAACTGTCCAAAATTCATGTTTTTTTTTTTTTTGTCTTTTTGTTCAATTAATTTTGACCGACTTAGTTATGATCAAAAACTGGATGTTGTCATTATAATAGAAAAGATTTTGTTGGTTGCATTCTGGCATTTTAAACGCTGCAGTTCAAATACAAATATACGCATATCGTATAAATAATTTACGTACATAACAGTTTTACAGAACTTGGCTATACTGGAAAAAAAGTTATCCAATATTTCATGCGTATTATTATTATTATTATTATTATTATTATTATTATTGTGTGCACTTCACTTCTTCGCCCAGAGACTTAGTTTTAAAAATTAAGGTTAACACACACACACACACATACACACACATACACACATACACATTTTACATATATAAAGCCTTTCGTAAGGTGTGGACTATACTCGTGAGAACAATATATTGTATTTCTTTAAGGCATGGGCTTCAGGTAATCCTTTCAATTAGTCGATTGTAATCTTTTCCAACCAATACGAGGGCTCCAACTACAACAGGGATTGTTGATGTTCCCATGTGCCACATTTCTGAGATTTCGATTTTAAGGTCTTTGTATTTTGATAGCTTTTTGAAGATCTTCAAATATAAATTGCAGTCTGCAGGGACTGCCATATCAATAAGGAAGCCGTTTTTTGTTTCTATTATTATTATTATTATTATTATTATTATTATTATTATGTACCTATTTGACTTATTTTTTAACCTAATTTTTGTTTCTATTATTATTATTATTATTATTATTATTTTACATGCATATTAAATATTTTATATTCATTTTAAAATGCAATCACCTGTGGTAAAATTTAATGTAAGTTGTTTCGTCTGCATATCAAGCTGTCCGTATTTTGAGTCTTTCCTTGCAGTGAGAGTTATATGCTGCGTTATTATTTTATTAGTCGTATTTCAGTTGCTAGTAAGATGAAGATCAATATATGCACACATTGCAACAAGCGAAAAGTTAGTCTTCGAGAGAGTGTGGTGTAAGTTTGGCTAAGTAAGTATTTAAAATTGTTTTTTGATTATTGTTTTAAGAGATTGTTTATAAACTGCTGAGTCCAAAAGTACACATGCAATTATAAACAATCATTCTGAGTATATATATAGAGAGAGGCTGGATATTTGTGGTTTAGAGCTATAGTTGATAATTAGGATAGATGTTTAAATTTTCATAGTAAATGATCAATTTAAAGTATCTATTGGAATATGCGTATATTTGAATTTGGTTTGGTTTGTTTTACGACATATCAACCTTAATGCCAACAGGATTTTTAGGAGGAGTATGAGTAGAATATGTATTCTTTGTTTAGTCTGGATTCGTTTATTTTGTTTTACGGCATATCAAACTCAATGGGTTATTTAATGCCGAGAAGATTTTTAGGATAGTTTAATATGAATAGAATATGTATTCTTTAGTTTAGTTTGGTTTCGTTTATTTTGTTTTATGGCATATCAACCTCAATGGTTTACTTGATATTGAAAAGTGATTTAGGATAGGTTCGTATGAATAGAATATGCATTCTAGGGTTAGTTTGATTTCGTTTATTTTATTTGAAAGCATATCAACCTCTCTTGGTTATTTAATGCCGACAAGGTTTTTAGGATAGATTCGTATGAACAAAATATGTATTTTTTGGTTTAGTTTGGCTTCGTTTAATTTTTTTTACGGCATATCAACCTCAATGGGTTATTTAATGCCGACAAGATTTTTAGGATAGGTTCGTATGAATAGAATATGTATTCTTTGGTTTAGTTTGGCTTCGTTTATTTTGTCTTACTGCATATCAACCTAAATAGGTTATTTAATGCCGACAAGATTTTTAGAATATGTTTGTTTGAATAGAATATGTATTCTATGATTAGTTTGATTGATGCATTGCTGTTAGTAATTACTTACAAATATGTATTACTGGTAATATGTTTTTCTTCAAAAATGTATTGATGGAAATAATATTTCCTCAAAAGAATCTATTGCTAAATAATATTTTCCTCAAAAAATATATTTGTTCACTTTCATAGTGTTTTGACACCAGTTTGCGAGCTAACTATTTACCCATAGTTCTGACCGTAACAGGTGCTACCACGCCGGGTCAGGGTGGCCCTGGAAACACCAGCAATTAAGAGCACCTTAAAACCTTCGGATCAAAGCCTTGCTGCTAGGCGTAGTTTATTGTCTTACACAGGTCGTGCATGTATTTTATCGTTACACCCTGGGCGCTATTTGAATTTGAATGCAGCGTTTAAAAAAAACAACGAAGCCAGGATGTATGCGACAAAATCTCGTCTACCATACTGAAAGCATTCAGTTCTTGATGACTGACTTGGTCGAAAGTAATGGAGTAAGAAGACAAAACATATCCACAATTTCTATTTAAATGTGCAAATTATTCGAAAATTAGAAAATACAATAAAAAATTGATATTTTTTGTTGAATTTAAAAAAAAAAAGAAGTGTTTTAATGAATTATTTCTTCTTAAATATACTTTATATACCGAATATTTCCACGGATAAGACGATCTACAGATAAGACGAAACCCAAAATCTAGGCAAATTTTCCTGATTTTATCTCATATCTGTAGTATGTATAAGCCGACCGTTCTGGGATCTATACGATGAAACTGTAAACGATGTTTGCATCTTTTCATTATATGATGATGATCATAGTAATTTTAAAGGGTTTTAATTATATATGTGGTTTATATATATATATATATATATATATATATATATATATATATATATATATATATATTCTGTAATGAGAAATAAAGATTTTATAGTATTGTGGCCTGTTAATAGCCAGAAAGAAAGACACGGAAAGAAGAAGGTAAGTTGAACAATGTATGGAAATAACAGAACATATATACAAGATAAGAGGGGCACCTCGGCGGGGTGTAATGGTAGATCAGTTACAACTGAAAAGTGAGTTCAATCCTCACTAGATGCCCCATACTTTCGGCCTTGTGCCACATTGAAGCTACGCTTGGATAATAACTATATACAAGATAAGAGCGTTATTAGCCAGCAGATAGAAGTGTCCATCCGAACTGTCAGGTTGCACTGCGTCCAGACTACCTCCTGTTTAATATCAGTACAGACTAGTATCTTTAGCTTTGGTTGGCAACCAGTCCACCGTAGAAATAATTGGCAACCTATTGCGGGAAAACTTTGCCTCGTCAGTCATGTATCGAAAGATACGTGATCGCCCAAGCTGACTAACGTATGAATAGAATATGTATTCTTTGTAAGAAATCAGTTTGTAGGAGATCTGTTTTCATGACGTATTTTTGTGAAGAGGGCGTATGTCTGGAATCAAATATATTGCAGGTATTTTTTACTATAAAAATCTATTTTTATACTTTCACGGAGTTTTGAACCAAGTTATTTTTGTTTGGTGGTGGTGGGGGGGTCACTATTTACCCATAGCTGGGATCCTAAAAGGTGATATCACCCCCAGGCTGGGTGGAACTGGGAACAACAGCAATTAAGAGGTGGTCCTGCCCTCCTCAAAACCTCCCGATCAGACGCTTGGTTGCCGGATGTAGTTTATCGTCATATCCAGGACGCTTGATATGCCGTCTTAGCTCAACGGTTACCGGTATTGGGAGAAAAATCACCATCTTGAACTCAAGTCTATTTTGGCACATATACATTATTGTATGAGAAATGGCAAAAATCTATGCAAATTTCTGCCAGTGTTGCAGCATATACATTTCAACGCACTATACACACACGCGCAGATATATATATATATATATATATATATATATATATATATATATATATATATATATACACACACACATATATATATATATATGCTAATAGCCTGACGATTTCATCTAGCATGAAAAAGACTGTCGCCTCTAAGTATTGACTTCTATGTTCCATTATATATATATATATATATATATGTGTGTGTGTGTGTGTGTGTGTGTGTGTGTGTGTGTGTGTATATATTTTAAAGAGAAGACGGAAGCCGCAATCTATTTTGGTTAAAATTTTTTAAAATATATATTATACTTTATTTTCCATATTTTTACTACACGAGTTTCGGGTCCCGTGACCTTCATCAGGCAAAGAGTGGTTATTTCCACATATAATTAAAAGGAATTAATTTTCTTTATGTTCTCCGATGTTTAATAATTGTTTTTTGTGTGTAGTATTAATCCAGATTTTTCTTGGACTTGTGGCGAAAATATTCTTCTGCTTAAGGGGTAATAAAAAAATATTAGGATTGGTCAGAGGAAGTGTGAAGGGAAAGAGATCTTTGTTCTCATCTTTTTATGACCCCTGTATCTTCTTGGACCTATCTCCATTTTGTGTACTGTGTGTGCGTGCGTATTTTTGGTAGCATGTGTATACATATTCCTTCTCCATACATATATATTGTTTTATTATAAGGAAAAAAAATTCCTTTTAATAATATGTAGAAATAACCACTCTTTGCCTGATGAAGGTCACGAGACCGGAAACACGAGTCGCAAAAATATGGAAAATAAAGTATAATATATATTTAAAAAATCCATATCATAAGCAAAAAAGTTTACTGTTTCTCTCTTCTCTTTCAAATATAGACTTTTCTCTGGTTGGAACAACTATAACCTCTCCCTTAGATATATATATATATATATATATATATATATATATGTAAAAGAATATATATATATATATATATATATATATATAGTGTAACCCGGATATAAGAGAGTTGTCGGGAACGGAGAAGAAGTCTCTTATATCCGGGTTTCTCTTATATCCGGGTTTGGTCTATTTTATATGCATTAACACAGGCTCTAATTTGGGACCAGAGAAAATCTCTCTTATATCCGGGTTTCTCTTATATCCGGGTCTCTTATATCCGGGTTACGCTGTATATAGATAGATAGAGAGAGAGATAGATGATAAAATATAGTTTTAAGCTATGCTACATATATGGGAGAAAAGATGTCAATATCAGGAACAGAGCGTATATAAATATAAACAGTGTGGACAATGGTATTGACACTGGATGATGACAGTATAGTTGCACGGAAAAGAATGCTATTTTTTATATGTATATGCACGAACAGTAATTATAACTTGTTTCCAATAACCATTACAAATGCTGTCACCGTAGATTATTTCAAGCTTTCCGAATAATAACAGGATGTAGACAAAAGCATTCTGCTTACCACACAGGCACTACATTGGTTCTTGAAAATGACTGAGACGTTTGAAAGTAATGGAATAAAATATCGCAACATGAATTTCGAAGAATTTATTCCCAATTTTGAGCACAATACTCAATATTCTATTTGAAATTTGGAAAGTGCAATAAAAAAATTAAACCGGCACACTTTGTCGATTCTTTTTAATCAAACTTGTTTTGTTGAATACTTGCTGCCTAAATATACCTTATTCACACACACACACACACACACACACACACACACACACACACACATATATATATATATATATATATATATATATATATATATATATATATAGTACGAGGCCAAAAATGGATGCACCCATAGAAAGTCGATTTTTGTATTTTTCCCAAAACAAGTGAGTAACAGAATTCGTTTGGCTTTCTGTCAAAAAAAAAAAAAACAAAACAAAAAAACTTTTGCCCAAGGTCATCGCTTCACGTTCCAACACTGCCTTAAGAATAAATGTAATCTAGAGACGATGCGTGATGAGGGTAAATTGCAACTCTTCCAGTGGCCTAGTCAGAGTCCTGACCTTAACCCAATTGAGAATCTTTGGGCGATAATGGACAGGAAATTTAACAACAGAAGATGAGATTTTTTGCGAATTAAAGGAATACTGGAAAAATATGGCGAAGGACGTTGAACAACGCCAGCACGCTCAAAGCCTCGTGACTTCGTGCTAGCACAGCTATCGACGTGTTCTGCCTACCCAATTTCGCTCAAAAGTCTTGGGTCATGGTGGGATTGTCCTTCTCTAGATCGATAACGTCCTTCCTGACAAATCAACCGTGGTGAGATTCGAATCAGGGTTCCATGGCCAGAAAGCGAAAGTTCTAACTACTTGGCCACCCGCCCATATATATGTTCGTGCTAATAAAGCGTGGTCTTGTGTACAGATTCAAGTAGAAAAATATTGCATGCTTTAAGCTTTAGATTTATACAATATTTAGCTATCCCTCCACGAGGTTTGAATGTGGCACAAGGCCGAGTTTAATGTGGGTTTCCCGAGCCCGTAGGCTCGGCCAAAATATAGCCATCGAACCCGCCTAGGCGGGTTCAAGGCCTGTCAACCTCCCCGAACGAAACCTTGCCCTTCGGCAAAACTTCGTCCGGGTTCCTCTCTGCTAATGCAGAGAGTTCGACAGAACTGTAACTTAATACAGCTACTTATTTATAGGGTCTGAATATGTGTTTCAATTTACATAAGGTTAAAAATGCAGTTAATTTAGACGGATTAGAGTAAACTATCATACATATAGATCAGTACGTGCCCAGGTTCCAAAACAAGGTGTATATCAACAGTAATCAGATCCTGTATTAATACACTGCATACGCTCTTTGGGCGTTCACGCAGGCTTCTCTTTTCTCATGCCTATGGTCATATAGATGGTGAATAACATTCTGTTATATATTATTTTATGTCTCTTGCTCCTGTTGATGCAATACAGTAAAAATTGTAGGTGGGATCAGCATGTCCCACAGATGTTTAATGAGAGTGTTACGGATCTCACATCTTTGGTTGCGGGGTGTAGACTTTTTTTTTTAGTAAATATTTAAAGGTCCCTGGTATATTTGTCCCGCAAACAATATTTGTCGGACTAATCTGAGTTCGAGTAAAAACAAAAGAAACACAAAACAAGGAATTTAAAACAAACAATAATTAGTGCAAGTATAAAAGAAAATGCTTTACATATGTACTCAATTGAAAATAAAGGAAAATATATTAAAAAACTATGCTATTAAGAATGATGAATGTGCTTGTTTGCATGTGTGGTACATATGTGTGTGTAACGAAACGCATCCCAGCGGGGACACCTTATCTCCGTGCTACTATATCATGTAGTACTAGTAGTAGTAGTAGTAAGAAGAAGAAGACAAAGAAGAAGTAAAAAAGAAGAAGAAGAAAACAAGACAAAAGAAGAAGAAGAAGAAGAAGAGAGAAAGAGAGTAAGAGAAAGGATATGTTTGACGTTTTATAGCCTTGAACATTGCCGCCTAACGGGCGTTTGGCGATGCAAAGTGTATTAACCCACAGGAGTTAGGTCGAGCGAAGTCATTGAATTACTGGACATCTAGCAGATCATTGTGTAGGTGGGCGTTATCCTAGTGGAACATTAAATTGCTTTCATTTTGCAGAATTGGTAGCAGAATGGTTAGTTTTGGGTGAGATATTCAGGGCACCCTCCATAATCAAAGGTGATATTAATATCCCTTCTACTATGGTGCAAATGGTTGGATTTGTGTGTCACGGGCGAATATACGTTAGATCTCCATCCAGAGGTGTACGACGTCCAATTTGATCTTTGTTTATATGTGAACAGTTTTGGTTTTGAATTCATTCTTAACGACGTTCATTTTTTTTTTTTGCCGGGCAAATAGCTGTCTAATTTTGTCTTATTAAACTCAGAACAGATATTATACAGTTTCAGGCAACTGTTATTGTCATAACGGTTTTCGAAAATAGGATAACTGTTTCTGATCAACTCTTAATTGCAACTTTAACTAGTTGCTTATAGTCCAAGAACAGATGGTTAATTTCATCGTCTTCCGATAAAATTGTCGCGAAGAAAATATCCGGCACATTTGCTAAAGAAAATCCCACAAACAGCAGAGTAGACATGAGAAATAAAAGAAATAAGAGAACTTATAGTTTTTTGTTCAGACGTCCAGTTCTTAGTTTTCCTGAAATGTTAGCCACGTTCTTTTGTATTCTTTGTGTCGTATCATGTCGGCGTTCCCACATTTTTTTTTTAAACAACTGGAAAAAAAATCTTAACCAGTGTTATTGTAAGACTGATTCAAGAAATAAAAAGGCCTCAAAAGCAACACAAAAACAAGTGTTCGGCGGCACTGCTAGGGGAATTGCTAATCATTTCTCAGTTGCGTTCTTGTCCTCAAGCTGTGGCTCCGTCTGCGGACAGAGATGCAGCTGAGGAACATAATACTTTAAGGTGCCCGGCTCTGGGAAACAGCTGCCCGAGGCTGCACCATCTCATCTAAACGAGGCTAGTACAACCGACGGCTGCGGGGGCTTGGGCAATTTTTGTAATTGGCCTGAGTGTAAGCGCCCGGGTTCCCCACGTTAACCATGACCTTGTGTCGCATCCCGTCTCAGTGGGGAAGCATGAGTAAATACCTAAGTGTTCCGCAGTCAAGATGACGAGGATCTTCAGATTAGCTAGGTTTAGGATACTCAGTGACGTCCAATCTCACTCCACTTTCCCTTCGGCCTTCTGCAACAAGTGTATTCCTTATGCAATAAACAATAAGACGAAGAGGATCACCAACAAAACTGTCCTTTCAGGACAACCCTCTTCAGCACCAACAAAACTGTCATTTTTCAGGACAACGCTCTCCAGTGACTACTAAAACTGTCCTCCTCAGGACAACGTTATTCTCACTGTCTAAATGAGCTTGCAGAGTTTGTTTCTTTTTGACTAGTGCATCGTAAAATTACTTTTGTTTATGTATATTCTTTCACAAAAACAAACTTGGCAATATATTTCTCTTCGTTTTGTTTGTTGTTCTCATTTAATATTTGTTTGTAGGTCAATATGCCACCCGCAACATCTGTTAGCTTGATATCAATATCTATATTACCGAGAAAAAAAAATTCATATTACTCAGGTTGAGCTAATGGAAATATCAATTAGTTTTATCAAGAATCCATTTAATTAAACTTGAATCTTATAGATAATCTAACCACGACTGCTTAATTTGGCAGGTTTAAACTGAATCTAGCTAGAAAAAAATGTCGTTTTGTTGGTACACTAATTTCTTTTACTTAAAAGATTTTCTTCTTCAAATAATGAAACCGACAGTAGGTATTTGGTCTCCACAGTAACAAATTAGCCAATCAGATAAACAAGCCAGGAGAGACTAAGAGTAATGGTTAGTCACACGGAGTAATGTCAACCGGTTCAATCATTCAAAAATCCCCACCGACATTGGCAACGATATCAAAGAGGCGCCAACCTCCTGATACTCTTATATATTTTTTAAGTGTTCAATACATTTTTTGTTAGTGGCGTCTTTGTTATTAAAGCATTTTCTTCTCCCTCTTCCTTCTTCTTCACCCTCTCCCTTTTTCCTTCTTCTTCTTCCTCTTCCTTCTTTTTCTTCATCCTATTTTCATTTTCATCTCCTTCTGTTCGCTTTCTTGGTATGGTTTTCATACCTTGTATTCTTCTTCTGTTGGGCCTATCGCGGTAAAGATCGCTTTTTGTTCACGAAATTAAAACAAGAAGAATATTAAAATAAAATTCTTGGTGGGAGATGACACAAGATCACACACACATATACATCTATCTATATATATATCTATATATATATGCAAAAGAAAACAGGGAGAAGAAATATAGCAGAAACTATAAAAGTAACAGTGGAAAGTGTAAAAAATATTTTGAAAAGAATGATTCGAAAGAAATAAAGAAGATAAAGAAGAAGTAGAAGACGAAGAGGAAGAAGACGAAGAGGAAGAAGACGAAGAAAAAGAAGACGACGACGACGAAGAAGAAGACGACAACGACGACGGCGACGACGACGACGACGACGACGACGAAGAAGAAGAAGAAGAAGAAGAAGAAGAAGAAGAAGAAGAAGAAGAGGGACATAAATAAAAATGCAAAAAATTAAAGGCGTAATGGTAAAAAAAAAAAAAATCCCTCAGCCAGAAAATAATAAACGTCAGAAGAAGCGACTCTTAGTTTTGTGAAGGAATGTTGTCCAGTGTCAGGGGTGACAGGTTGTGCAGTGCGATACTTTTCGGGGTATATATTCTCGATTAAAAGATGCACTAACAAACGGAGATAAAAGAGAAGAAAAAAATCACCGGAAATGTTACGGGTGTTGTGATGGGGCATGAGAAGAGAGAGTTTAAAAAAAAAATTTAAAAGGGCTTCTTGGCGTTGCCAGCGAATGGCTGAGTGGAAAGGCAAAAGAGAGAGAGAGAGAGAGAGAGAGAGAGAGAGAAGAAGAATGACGTAGGATTGGTTCACACGCAGTAAGTTTGCAGTTTGATCACCCTCTCTACCTAATCTCATTAAATAGAGAGCGATCTCTCTTTCTCCCTCTTTCTGATACACACGCATCTATTGTTTAGGAATGTTTATTCCATAAGTATTGCAGCGATGAAATTTGATAAAAAGAAACCGTCGAAGTACGTAATTGTAAAATCACAGTTGCCCAATTTAAATGATTATGTCATTTACTAAGCATAGCTGAGTTTGACATAAAGCTAGGAGTCCGAGGCACCAAGTGAGGATCAAAATCCCTGTTAATGATCAACCAGCTTCGATCGCTAATCCTTTCACAGATAGCTTATAAATTATGAAATTAGATTTGCTAACATAATCCAGCAAAGGAAAAAAGAGTGAACGGTGAGTTATGAAAAATCTTATTACCAACTAGCAGTAGGGCCCGGCGTTGCCCGGGGATGTAACAGTAAGAGATAGATCAAGTATCGACCATCATAAAGACTGAAAAATAAAATTGACAAAGATTATTGTTTAAGGTTGACGGATACGCATGTCTTAATTAGTTTTTTTTTTTTTTTTTTTTTTTTTACGAATTGGTCAAACCCAAACTCAAACAAAAAATATTGTTTTCAATCGTTATGAGTCTACCGATTGAATAGAATTTTATTATAAACAATTATAAACAATTGTCTTGAAATTTTTAAAGCATTCTGAATGTAAAAATAAAGAAAAAAGTGTGCAAGACAATAAGAAACACTACCTGCCAAAAAAAAAGTGAAGTTTTGTTGAAATCGGTTGAAAAATGTAGGAAATCCGATCCCATATATAAACAAACACACAAACAACCTGGGTTTTTATAAGTATAACTCGATATGAGTTGTCCCCTTTCATTCTCGTGATGCCTCTTAATCGTGTTTTCAAATTGATTTCGTGCAAAAACAATTGTGTTTGTCTAATTTTTGACGCTATCAGAACCACTGCAAGGTAATTTTACGTAGTCCTGTGAAGTTTTGTTGAAATCGGTTGAAAAATGTAGGAAATCCCATCCAATATATAAACGTACAGACACACACACACACACACACACACACACACACACACACACAACCTGGGTTTTATAAGTATGATGACGGCCTTTCACATGTTTAGTAAACTCAATAAAACATTTATCTTATTTTGTGTAGAAAGACAACCGACCTTCTTTACGCTAATTGTTGAACATAAACTCGCCCATCCACTATTACTAGAAGGTCATCTCAAAGAAACTCTCGTCGTAAGACAGCGGTTGAGTCGTGCGCATTGCTGCTAAACTACAGATTTTCTCTATTATTGTATGACTAATTCATGTCTCTCATATGATTAAACCTGTTCTTTATTTATCCTTTTTTGTTCCAGTCTTTCCTTACAATATTATTAAAAAGAAATACGAGCGTTCTCAAACTTTATGGACATCTGAAAATGCTAACAATGAGAGCAAATGAATATCGGTTAGCTCCTGTCAGATCTATGTTATTTTCTGTGTTAGCTTGAAAATTAATCATATTCTTTAAATTTCAAATTTGGTGTATGTGTGAGCATTGTGTAATACTAATATCAAATAAATGAGACTTCATGATTCATACCGTCCATGATGACTTGACTAACTTAGTAGACTTTCCATAAAGGAGATTAATTTGCATATTTAACATTAAATTTTAAAAATAACTATTTATTTAAATTTTAAAAATAAATATTTATTTCCAGCATTTTCTGTGTAATCTTTATAGATAAATGATTGTTTTTGCGATAGGTTTTATAATTAGCGGCTCGGATTGAGGAATCAGAGTTACCGAGTTCGAATTCAAGTCGAATCCATTACATTCACTTACGTGCTAATACCCTTCTTCTCCCCCCAGCTATCGGTAAATAGCAGGACAGACCGGGTTCTATAGACTTGGATGGCAACTGGTCTAACGCTAAATAAATCCAAAAGGGTAAAAATCCAGAGAGAGCTCTATGTCAAAAAACCGAGCAAATATTAATTATGGAAACGAAGTCTCACTAGCCCATGGTGATATTTATTTCATTAGAATCGAAAAATGCGATTTCAAATCTTCAGACCGAAGCCATTACCCACAAATGCATTTGTGTGTAATGGCTTTCGTCTGAAGATTTGGAATCGAATATAAGCGTATATTATTATGCAAATTAGAAATTAATTGTGAATGAGTTTAAAATTTCAGGTACAAACAACATGATTATATTCGATTAATGCGTTTTTATTAGTGTGTATCTTTTATACACATTAGCCGTATTAATCGAGGGACTCCTGCATATATATATATATATATATATATATATATATAATTATATCTTCCTAATTTTCTCTATGAAGTGCATTGACAAAGAAGGTTATTCTGTTAGAAAAGAAGTACCGTAATTTCCCATGTATAATGCGCATTTTTCTAAAAAATAATAAGCAAAATTAGGGGTGCACAGCTAGAAAAAAAATCTTTAAAAAAATAACTGTTTCATAGGTTGATTTCAGTCGCGAAATAACTACTCATCACAAACATACGACAATTTGACATTAACATTCGGCGATTGCGACCCCATAAGGATGTCAAATACAATCATATGCACCTAACAATACTTATAAATGTAAAATGAAATAAGAATTAGAATAATATTATTCTATGTTTAAAAATAAGAGTAGGAAACGTTGGGCATAATGAAATTGGAGAGGTACAATTTATAGGGTTTGATTACCAAATACGGGTGCATATTATGCGTGAGTAGAAGCATTTCCCCACACATTCAGCACAATTTTAGAGGTGCGTATTATGCGTGAGTAGAAACATTTTCCTAAACAGTCAACACAATTTTAGGGGTGCATGTTAGGGATCAAGGCGTATTATACATGGAGAATTACGGTATTTGTTATGTGAAATGTTTGTATTTTATCATTAGACTACAATGGTTTATATTCACGCATATGTATGCGTGTGTATTTAGGTGCGTGCTGTTATATACATATAAGTTTGTATAATGCAATATACAACATAGTATAGAAATAAGAGAAATTAAGGAATAGACAAATGGCGAATATATGCTGGGTTATGTGTTTACACTTAAGAAGCATAAACCCATTGAAAATGCCAAACATATGACCATTAAGAATTCAAGAAGTGAGAAAGAAATTAAAAAGATAAGTACAAAACTGAGTAAGATAGAAAGAAAAATAAAATAAGACATTGAAGCGGAAAAGCGCTCCGTACTGACTTCATGTCAAAAGTAGTTCGATTACATCATATTTCAGTGCTAACATTAACCACATGGGGTTCATTGGTTTCTTTCAATAGAGGCCAAATGTACATTTGTTCCGATAAAAGTAGAGGCTTCACTGAGAAACAGTAAAAAATATGAACCAACGAATGACAGAAACACGTTTTTTATAAAATTACACACAAAACGATAGCTATTTTCCAATTCTGCATCTTTAAAAGCCATATTGTCATATAGCCGTATTGCCATATTGTCCAAATTCTGGATTTATAAAAGCTCTGTTGTCATATAGCCATATTGTCCAATTCTGGATTCATAAGAGCCATATTGTCATATTGTCCCATTCTGGATTTATAAAAGCCATATTGTCATATTGTCCAATTCTGGATTTATAAAAGCCATATTCTCATATTGTTTAATTCGGGATTTATAAAACCCATATTGTCATATAGCCGTATTGCCATATTGTCCAATTCTGGATTTAAAAGAATAAGTTTAATTTTTTAGCGATTTTACTTGATAATTTAAATGAGAAGAGTGTGGTAAATCCTGATACAAAATAAAATATATGAACGCAAATACAAATAATTCAAATTAAAATAAGGCATTTACGTTTTACTTTTAAACCATTCTTTCTTTCTTTCTTTCTTTCTTTCTTTCTTTCTTTCTTTCTTTCGCTATTTCCTTGTATCTGTATACTTCTCTCTCAACTAACGAGAAGGCAACCCTCAAATAAAAACAGGAAAAAGAAGAAAAGACTGAACCCGACTGAAAAACACCGGAGCTTTGCAGGAGCAGAGCCCACTTATTTGTGACTGAAAAATATAAAAAATCAGCGAGGCTCCACGCATAACTTCCGTTATAAAAACAAAAATGAAAAATAAAGTCACACCGGAAAATAAAATAATTTTGACAATCAAAAAATTGATACAAAGAGACTTTTTGACGTGCGCACCAAATTCTCGAGCCTAATCAAAAGGATAAAAACCTGACACCGCAGAGAGGATACTAGAACGACCCCAAGAACAAAAGAACGCAGCCATGCGTGACGGGTGAAGAAACAGTTATGAGGTCATCTGTAACTTACTCTGTTCAGGACCGAGAGAAACCACTCCAGATTAACATCTAATTTCTGACATTACTAATACCCTATCATGGTTTGACTTTGAAACGGATATTTCTCCAGACTGCTATCAATATCCGTCAAATTAACGAACTTTTGCTACGCAGAATACCAAAGAAATCATTCATCACTCTAAGAAAAATAAATAAAAATATATTATTTATTTTAATCCTTGAGTCAGTTCGTTTTATTCCTAATGTTTCCGATAAAACACTTGTCCTATCACCTATCCACACTGGTAACGTTCTGATATGAAACCATATGCCACAAAGGTTTCAATTCTTTTCTATATGTTTTATTGGATATGACATTTAATGGAAATTTTGAAACTTTATATTCAATTTTTCTTTTATGAGAGCTAGATGTAGAAATATAAATTACCAAATATAGTTAATAATTTAATTAAATTGCCAAATAAATTACCAAATATAGTTCATTAGTGTAGAAAACGTAAATAGTGATTATTATCCAAAGGGCTCTCGGTTAGCTATTTAGCCATTTTCAAGGGTTTCTTTGATAGTATATATTTGTGTTTGTATTCTATGTCATGTTGTACAGCAGTAAGAATAATTCCATGTTGAGGTACCTTCAAAACATATTCAATACGTTTTGTCTAGTATTGTTAAATGTAGCAAGTATTGTTAAGTGTAGATCTGTAGTGTTATATATAAAATATAGTTTTAAGGTACATGGGAGAAAAGCGGTCAATATCTGGGACAGAGGGTATATTAATATAAAGCTGGTCTCTTAGTCTTATACTTCCTTCTAAACTACTCATTCATACATTAATACTTGACAAAATTCTTACATAAACAGAGAATATATAAATATAAACAGTATGGATAATGCTATTAATACTAGAAGATGAAAATGTAGCCGCATTAAAAAGAATGCAATTCTTTAAATATATATATATATATATATATATATATATATTTTATTATAATTATTCTTTTTACACAAATATGATTCCATCACTACACAGGAATTACCATGTTTCAAAAAACAGAAGCTAAAACCTTCCAATTCAATTATAGGAATTAAATTAAATTAAAGTAACTCGTTCTGTTTCGTTTACAAGCGAATTTGGGAATCAGATTCCAAAATTCGCTTGAAAATGAAACAGAACTAGGTACTTTAATTTAATTTAATTCCTATAATTGAATTGAAGGGTTTTAGATTTTGTTTTTGAAGCATGGTAATTGCTGTGTAGCGATGGAATCATATCTAAAAATATATATAATCTAGACTCTACTTGTGTATCGAGCACTGTTTTTTAAAAATAAAAGCAAAAATACTAAAGAACCTCGGATCATCAATCTAACGGTTCTTTCCTATTTTTTCAATATATTTGCACACACACACACACACACACACACATATATATATATATATATTAAAAAGAAGAGAGAAACCGCAAACATTTTTGGTTGTAATGTGCATTTTTTTTTAAATATATATTATGTTATGTGTGTGCGCGCACGTTAAGTATAGACTATTTCAAACTTCCAGCCTTCCGAACAATATCAGGATGGAGAAAAAAAGGTAGGCTACTTACCATACAGACACATATATAATGATGGAGAGAGATATGTGATCCGATCGTTTAAGGTGTGAAGTTGCCAGTCACTATAGAGTGTTGATTTCTATGTCACCACCGTTTATATCTACAAACGCCATATTCCTGACACTGAGCTTTTTCATTATGTGCCGTATCCCTTCAGGACGTAGGCGATCATGGCTCTCCACTTTCTTTTATCCCTTTTATCTCTCAATAAGTTTCGTCCCTCTGTCATCTCCCCCAGACCACGTTCTGTCACCCACGCTCTTTTCGTTTGACTCTTTCCCTCTATTCGACATGTGAGTATCAGATTTTCCAGGCCCTCTTTTCTCATGACGTGTCCCAGAAATTTCGGCTGCCTCTTCCTGATGTTAAGTATAAGCTTCCTTCTTGTTAGATGGCCTTAACTAATTTTTATGGGTTTCAAGGTACAGGAAAGTAATTACAGTGTAACCCGGATATAAGAGACCCGGATATAAGAGAAACCCGGATATAAGAGAGATCTTCTCTGGTGCCAAATTAGAGCCCATACTTACCTAAACAAAATAGACCAAACCCGGATATAAGAGAAACCCGGATATAAGAGATTTCTTCTCCGGTTCCGACAACTCTCTTATATCCGAGTTACACTGTATATTCTGTGATATAAATTCGCAGAATTTTGTCAGAAAATATTTTATTTTTCTAGATAGCTGAAAACGCTTAAAACCAACCTTACATAGATTCGAACACGAAACGTTGATATCAATACTGCTTTCCAAATATTTTTGCTTGTAAATGTTGTGCGCCTATGTTATTGCAGGTGTTTTTCGTCAAGACATTGTCAAGTAGACGCAGAACTTTCATATTATCTGCCTGGCTGAACCCAAGCTTTGCCCATCTGGATGTTCGCAATATGAACCCATATTTAATTTCATCTCAGAAGCGTTCAGCTTTTACTCAGATAGTGAGTCCGTGTGCATTTCTCTGTGAATAATCATGAGGCTATAAGTGTGAATTCTATATATATATATATATATATATATATATATATATATATATATATATATATATATATATATATATATCAATTTCATCATGATTCTTCTATTTAACTTAGGAAGTAATTATACATTCTCATTGCTCAAAGTGGAGCCTAATAGTGTGATAAAAACATCGAGAATGCCAGTAAGAAACTTTTAATCATTCCTAACATACAACGGTTCAAACTTAATCTAACAATTGGACAATTTTGCTGTTAGACGACTTACACAATTTTGCTATTATTGCCGTATATATATATATATATATATATATATATATATATATATATATATGTGTGTGTGTGTGTGTGTGTGTGTGTATATATATACATATGTATATAGACGCAGAAGTAATACATCGCTTTCTAAATATTTTTGGAGTTTAAAAGAGGATAATAAAGTTGAAATGGAAAATATAAATATATAATTGACTAGCAGCATGGCCCGGCGTTGCCCGTGCTTGATTAAAAAATCGTACGACTCATACAGCAATCGCTATCACTTGACTTAAAATATTTTTGCCCTTCCATGCCTTTAAAGGAGTGCCCTTTGCCGTGCTGATGTTGCTACATGCCTTACTTCTTGCCTATCTCACACTGCGAATTTTTTCTAAGCTCATTTCTAAACATTAAATCTGTTACGAAAAAAGAACTAAACAAAATGAACACAAAACGATCAGCTTTAAAAAAGGACTCGTAACTGGAAAAACCGAATGAAAAAAGAATGTTAACAACGATAACTTTTTCACACCAGACCCAGTTCTACGGAATCAGAATCAACGTTGAGTTTAAGCAAGCGAATGAGCCAGTTGGAGTAAAGTGCCATGCAGATTTAAATTTTTCCCACGTGTGACGAATGCAGCTATCGATTTTTTTTTTGCATGCTAGTTAACATTCGTGTCAGTCAGCTGTTGGCTCTCACGCTGGCCAATAGAATCTTCCTGCCTATTCGTTGCAGCCAGCTGTAGGCTCCCACTCTGGCCAGTAGAAAATGGCCGCAAACTACATGAAAACTGCCGTAGAAGCATGTCGATTATTTCCACTCGATGGGAGTTGGGAAATGCAAAGTCGGTCTTGGCCTTCCCCCTAACTTGGAGCATGTGCATGTAAATTTTGGTGTCAAATCCGTCGAAAATTGCGGCCGTGCATTCGTCACACACACACACACACACACACACACACACACACACACACACACACACACACACACACACACACACACTGCCTTATATATATATATATATATATATATATATATATATATATAGTTTTGTTATATTTCTTAAGGAAGAAGGATTAATATCGGAGATAAGAATCAACGCTGCATGTTGACTGTTATGATCATGACCCTAAAATATAACATTTAATTTAAAAGCACAGTAGATCAATATTATTTATTTTAGAATATTCCAACACAAAACGTGTTAGAATCGCTACACAACTGCAGTCGTGTTTCAACACATACCAATGCGTCTCATCAGACGATTGTATATTACTGGCGCGTGAACGATTAATTTTGTTTCAAAAGCAAAATACATCTTTTTTCTTTTTTTTTTTTAAAAAAAAAAAAAAGGCTTAAGAGCTTTACCCTGATCAACCAATCGAATATGACCTAGGTTAAAGACAAACGAAAAAAAAAAAAGAATAGAAATCATTATCTTAGAAATGTGTCATGACCAGGAGTTGACATCAGCCAGACATTAACTGATACAGATGATGACCATAAATGTACACATGCCAGAGAGACAACTTTATCTTACTTATTATAAAACGCAGATTGTTGTGTGCCTGTACATATATGGGATCGGATTTCTACATTTTTTCAACCGATTTCCAACAAAACTTCACAGGACTACGTAAATTTACCTTGCGGTGGTTCTGAAAGTGCAAAAATTGGAAAAACACAATTGTTTTTTACACGAAATCAATTTGAAAACACGATTAAAGAGACATTAATAGAAAGGGGGACAACTCATATCGAGTTATACATTAATATCGAGTTATACTTATGATAAAACCCAGTTGTTTTTGTGTGTGTGTTCGTTTTATATATGGGATCGGATTTTTACATTTTCAACCGATTTCAACAAAACTTCACTTTTTTTCTTATTGTCTTTTACTTCTTTCTTTTATTTTTACATTCAGAATGCTTTAAAAATTCCATTTACAAACAATTGTTTATAATAAAATTCTATTCAGTCGGTAGACTCATAACGATTGAAAACAATGTTTTTGTTTGAGTTTGCTTTTAACAATTCGTAAAAATTTTTTTGCATGCTGGTTAACATTCGTGTCAGTCAGCTGTTGGCTCTCACGCTGGCCAATAGAATCTTCCTGCCTATTCGTTGCAGCCAGCTGTAGGTTGAAAATGGCCGTAAACTACATGAAAACTCCGTAGAAGCATGAAAAAATCGATTATTTCCACTCTCGATGGGAGTTGAATGCAAAGTCGTCTTAGCCTTACCATAACTTACTGTGCATGTAAATTTTGGTGTCAAATCCGTCGAAAATTGCAGTGCATTCGTTTTCACACACACACACACACACACACACACACACACACACACACATTTTTATATATATATATATATATATATATATATATATATATAGTTTTGTTATATTTCTTAAGGAAGAAGGATTAATATCGAGATAAGAATCAACGCTGCATATTGACTGTTATGATCATGACCCTAAAATATAACATTTAATTTAAAAGCACAGTAGATCAATATTATTTATTTTAGAATATTCCAACACAAAACGTGTTAGAATCCGCTACACAACTGCAAATTTTCAACACATACCAATGCGTCTCATCAGACGATTGTATATTACAAGGCGTGAACGATTAATTTTGTTTCAAAAGCAAAAATACATCTTTTTTTTTTTTTTTAAAAAAAAAACAAACTTTACCCTGATCAACCAATCGAATATGACCTAGGTTAAAGACAAACGAAAAAAAAAAATAATAGAAATCATTATCTTAGAAATGTGTCATGACCAGGAGTTGACATCAATGACATTAACTGGATACAGATGATGACCATAAATGTACACATGCCAGAGAGACAACTTTTATCTTACTTATTATAAAACGCAGATTGTGTGTGTGTGTGCCTGTACGTTTATATATGGGATCGGATTTCCTACATTTTTCAACCGATTTCAACAAAACTTCACAGGACTACGTAAATTTACCTTGCGGTGGTTCTGAAAGTGCCAAAAATTGGAAAAACACAATTGTTTTTACACGAAATCAATTTGAAAACACGATTAAGAGACATTAATGAAAGGGGGACAACTCATATCGAGTTATACTTATTAATATCGAGTTATACTTATGATAAAACCCAGGTTGGTTGTTTGTGTGTGTGTGTTCGTTTATATATGGGATCGGATTTTTTACATTTTTCAACCGATTTCAACAAAACTTCACTTTTTTTTCTTATTGTCTTGCACACTTCTTTCTTTTATTTTTACATTCAGAATGCTTTAAAAATTCCATTTACAAGACAATTGTTTATAATAAAATTCTATTCAGTCGGTAGACTCATAACGATTGAAAACAATGTTTTTGTTTGAGTTTGCTTTTGACCAATTCGTAAAAAAAAAAAAAAATAAAATAAAATAAAACTAATAAAGACATGCGTGTCCGTCAACCTCAAACAATAATCTTTGTCAATTTTATTTTTCAGTCTTTATGATGGTGGATACTTGATCTATCTAAGAGATCTTACTGTTACATCCCCGGGCAACGCCAGGCTCTACTGCTAGTAAGAAATAAAAGCTGGGGGTGTAGATAGGTAATTTAACCGAATGATCAACTAGTTATATGCCTTGTGAATTTTCTACATAAAATTTTTTTGCAGTTAATAAATAAGAGGCCTCTTTAAGAAACTAGTAAATAATCTAAATATATAGAATGATTTAGTAAATAATATGAAAACCATTAAATAAATATCATTCATATAAGATGTTAATTATATCAAGCAATCAATGTAAAATCTCAAAAATACTATCTAAATACATCCGTATAAGATGTTAATAATACTATTTGGAGATTAATAGAGAACTAAAATAAGACTAAATTACTCATACAAATAGAAAGATAAACCATATATGGTGCAATACAGGTCAACTAAAATTTAAGAAAAAACATTGTCAAATTTCAAAGTTTAAATGAATTGTATGGGTAGACCGTGTTTACAATTTACCGTTTATTCGGGTCTTGATAATTTCCAATTTTTCATGTAAACACAGAAAACAGGGTTCATATGAGGATCTACATGTCCTTGCCATTTTTTAAATTTTCGATTTCATCTTAGGAGTTTTATTATCATCTTTTAAACTCCAAAAATATTCAGAAAGCGATGTATTATTTTTGCGTCTATACCGGGTGTAACAGCAAAATTGTCCAAATCGTCTAATAGCAAAAATTGTCCAATTTAAGTTTGAACCGTTTTATCTTAGAAATGATTGAAGGTATCTTACTGGAATTCTCCGAGGTTTTTATCACACTGTCAGACTCCACTTTGAGCAACAAGAATTTATAATTACTCTACAAGCTAAATAGAAAAATCGTGATGAAATTGATCATAAAGGAAAATGCCATGTTCATCATTAATTAATTATACCTAAGGATCGTCAGCTCGTGAAGGATTGAAATTGTTCAAATATATATATATATATATATATATATATATATATATATATATATATATATATATATCAGGATCATTTTCCAATTCATTTAAGATGATCTTCGCCCACTCTAACCTTCTAACTTTCTGTCCTGACGAAAGAAGGCGCTATACAGGTTTCACATAAGATTTCATTTTCAAGTCTTTAGACTGTCATAGCTGAAACACCTCTTTCTTGTGCCAAATATTTTATTGATTGAGTTGGATTTTTTCTAACTGATCTCTTTAAATCTAAGTTGAAATGATGACCCCCTCTTCCTGCTATGACCTCCTGTTTTCCTTTCGACTGTCTCCTCTTTTTTAAAATTTATTCACCGTTCTCTTGATGGTTCTTAAATGGACGTTGAAGATTGGAGCCGGAGCATGAATGTTGGTAACATTACTGAAGACCTGACTGACTTTTTCCTTTTACCTTTGTTCGGTTGTGAAGACGGTACAGCTGTCACTAAACGATATTATCCTGCTCTCTTTCTAGCTGAATAACTCAAAAGGTTTTTTAAAATTATTCTCACGACAAATGGTGTCAAGATGGCTAAACGTCTTACGTGAAAACTTGGAAAAAAGAAATTCAATAAGTGTTGTGTTTTTTTTTTTAGATATTAGACATTTTGTGGGAAGGACAATTATGCTGTAACAACATTTGGACAAATTTGGGTTACACCGGTATATATATATATATATATATATATATATATATATATATATATATATATATATTGATTGATTGATTGATTGATTGGTGGATCGGAACAAAACACATCCAGCTGCTATCTCCTCCCTCTTCTTTCTTACTCTATTATGGGAGATTACCCATAATAACATAATGAACTATTCCATACGTAATAAATACTGTGCCTCAAGAGGAAGCAGGGAGTTCCTTCTGAAGTCTAGAGTTCCGTCTGAAGTCTAGAGTTCTGTCTGAAGTCTAGAGTTCTGTCTGAAGTCTGGAGTTCTGTCTGAAGTCTGGAGTGAAGTCTGAAGTCTGGAGTGAGGTCCGTCAGGAATCAGTCAGTCGAGTCAGAGGCAGTCCGAAACAGAGTCGTGTTCAGACAATTACTACTAAACCTGATTGTTCATACTAACACTTCTACTTCTCTGTATATATTCCTGTTTGTAATATATCTGTGTTATGCCATACCTGTGTTCGAGTTCTTCTTTATTGGTTCTACCTTGGACTATCACCGTGCTACAAGGAACCGGGCCATAACATACTCTTTTTCCTTATTCTTCCTTTTCTGGGGAAAAGAGTTATCTTGTGTCTTTCTTACTCTTTTTCTTTTCTTTTTTTTTGTCGTGTTTTAATATTTCGGTAAATTGTCTACTAACCAGTTATTCACTAAAGCCTGATGAGATATGTTAGTACACATCGAAACATGATTACCTTTTTGTAGCGTTTTTTTTATATGTTTTGCTGTAATATCCTAAAATAAAGAATATTGCACTAATTTTGTATTGAACCTTCTATTGAATTGAATATTACAAACGTCGGAATTAGATTCTATTCGTTCTCATTTAACACACACACACACACACTAGAAAGTATTAGAAAGATTTGAGACAATCATAATTAAGTAATTCATCGAGTCTAGAAGAAACCTCAACAAAATGCAGAAAGCACTGGACGGCCGTTTCGGTCTATATTTCGTACTCATCATCATAATCATCTCTCTCTCTCTCTCTCTATATATATATATATATATATATATATATATATTGTTTGTATGTGTGTGTGTGAAGAAATATAGTTTTAAGGTCTGCTATATTTATGGGATAAAGTGCTCAATATCTGAGATAGAGTATATGTAAATATAAAAGTGAACAATGAAGTCATTGAAGCTGTTTCATGCTGGACGCAATATTTATATCTTCATTTTCCAAGTACTTTCGATCTTCTTCCAAGATCATCTTCAGGGGTGCAAGTAGTACAAAACTCTATGTTATTCATTAGTATAAGTATTTACATAAAGACATGCGTTGTTTTCCATTACCGTAATTTTTCATTATGCTTTTTAATGTAAAACGGTTGACAATGTGCTGAGCGTTCATTAGAACGTGAAAAATTATGCATTATGGAATATTTGCGTCTATGTTATAATGTTATGGTCACGCGTGCATTAAATGAACGCTCGGAAGGTTATTCATGGGTATGAATGGATTTTAGTAAAATTAGTAGACGCAATGTCTGTAATTTATTCAATCAGAGATACCTAAAAGAGAAATTTGCCGCCTAAATAAACAATATATATATATATATATATATATATATATATATATATATATATATATATATATATATATGTGATCACTTAAAGCAGTGCGCAAAATATCTTCTAGAACTCGTCCCCCACGCATATATTCATACAGATAAGTTTATCATTTCACATCAAGTGTTTCACTCTTGATCTTCCGACATGACGTATGATCGTTGTGTCTATTAAAAGTACTCATTTGGGACTACTAAAAGTGTCGTCTGGAATAGTCGACCCGGAAGGAATTTTTCAACTTAGAAATTAAAACTGTTAATTTAACAAACTTAAAACAGAATAATCGTACCGCTGAGAAAATCATTTGAAAAGTAAGCATCGTGCCGTCGAGTGAAGGACGGAAGGAAATTAATTTATCGTGCCGATACTTGTATTTTCCAAAATATACTGCATAAAATACTGTTTCAATTTTAGTATCCACTAATGCCCTTAGGAAAGATATAAATCCATGTTCCCCCCCAGTAATATAGTAATCCTCGTATATATATATATATATATATATATATATATATATATATATATATATATATATATATATATGAATTATTCATACAAAAAACAAATACAAATGTTAATGATTTAATTGGCGAGAAATCCATCGTCGCGAACAATTCAAATAATATACAAAAACCCAGAACCTGTTATGAATGAAAAGATCCTTGTTTTTATAAATTTCTGTTGCATTAGTTTTTATTTTTACTACAAGCTTTCGTCTGTTCCTACAGACATCTTCAGGTATGGAATAGATGTTGTTCTTGTTTTTACTCTCAGTAATAAGAGGACAACGAAAATATATGTATTGTTGTATCCGAAAAATGCTATTAGAAATGAGTTATTGTTTTTGGAGCGTGCAGTAGCAACGCTGAGTTTGATTTTAAATTTTACAATCGTGCATTCGTGTACAAATATGGTGATAAGTGAATTCTTTTTTACTGGTAAATTTTCTGTCAAAGTGGCATGAACTATATTGTTCAATAATTACAGTAATGTCGCACTTATTATCCAAAAGTTGCACTTGGATCAGTTATTTTAATTTCAATAAAGGTGCAGTTAATTTACAAATTCATGAATTATTCATACAAAAAACAAATACAAAGGTTAATGATTTAATTGGCGAGAAATCCCTCGTCGCGAACAATTCAAATAATATACAATTCTTAATTAAATGTTATGAACAGTGGAATTATAGTCCATTTGTTCTCATTTTACACACACACACACACACACACACACACACACACACACACACACACACACACACATATATATATACATATATATATATATATATATATAACACTACCAAGGTTTCACCTAACGTATCTTCAGGGCGAACTAGCTGAAGACGATAGGACAAAGCAACATATTTATTGGTGAAAACAAACACATAGGACGTTAAAAAAATAATTAAATAAAATTTTATTTTTAAATAAAATATCTAAATAGTGTTACAGAATATTTTTTAACATCGTATGGTTTTATGCTAATTTTAGTTTTTTAGTGTTTGTTTTTACCAATAAATATGTCACTTTATCCTAACTTCCTCAACTAGTTTGCCCAGAAGATCCTTTAGGTGATACCTTGGTAGGTAGCTTCTGCCTCATTAGGATTTTTTATACTCTGCTCTACTTAGTGTATTGAACACTTTACGTCTTTTCTTATTTTACTCGATTGTTTTTTGTTTTTTTTGGTTAGGTATTGCGGTGTTGGGTGATTTTTTCCGACAAACACGGATGTTTTTAGGCTTTTCTTTTTGTCAAAAATTTTCCCCAGATACCAGTTTGTTTAAATATTTTTTTATTTGCAAATTCTACTATCAGTCGTGTATAGGTATTAAAATAAACACTATATATATATATATATATATATATATATATATATATATATTATAAATTAATTGATTTAAAAATATGTTTTTTTTCGCTACATATTTCTAACCATGTTTCAAAAATGGAAGCTGAAAAGCTCCGAATTTAACTTTGTAATTAAATTAAAGACATTAATTCCATTTCATCCTCAAGCGAATTTTTATGTCACACGAGTTGGTCAGAGATACCATACAGCAACTTGGATGGGAGACTTTGTACCATCCACCTTATTCACCTGACCTTGCGCCATCCGATTACCACCTCTTCCATTCTCTGGATAATCATCTTCGTGGGAAATCCTTCACCAATGAAGTAGACTTGCAAAAGCCCTCACGGACTTCTTTTTTGCGTCAAAACCCCCCGGTTCTACCGCAAGGGCATTGAACAGCTGGAGACACGTTGGCAGAAGGTGCTGGATGCCGATGGCGATTACTTCGAAGACTAAATATAAGTTACACATAATGTGAAGCGTTTTCTTTTTTTTCCTTTAAAAACGGACAGAACTTTTTTGGTTACCTTGTAGATACAAGGAGCGTAGATTATTTTTAGATAATTTAAATTTTATTTAAAATACATTTAAAGAATTGTTAAACATTTTATTTTGAAAAAGTTTTATTTAAGATAAAATTTTAAAAAGCAGACGATAAATAGAGTCGATCGTAACCGTGTGCGATGAAAGCTGAATTTTACGGAATGGACAAAATATATTGTCAAGAAATTCGAGAAGATTGACAGGAAAAAAATAAAAAAAATAAAGAAAGACTGATTTTAATTCCAAAAGGTCACTTGCAGTTCAGGGACGGATTTGTCCTCAATACATCGTTAGGTCACAAAATATGATTGAACCCCTCACTACAAACTATATATACTTTATAAGCCCTCCCACTACAGACTTTCTCTCTTTTTTTTTGTCTCTCTCTCTCTTTCTGTTTTACTTTCTATGTCCATCTTTCAGTATCTATGATACCAAACGTGACACACTCCATCAATACATAGTTACAGGCACATTATGCCGCATTTATATATAAAATAATAATAAAGAAATTATATAATGATAGGTAGGATGAGCGAAACGTCGTGGTAAATTTTATCAAGGTTTTCATTTATACTTATATTGCATAAATCATTTTTGACAAATTGCCTTATCTATCTATCTCTATCTATCTATCTATCTATCTATCTATCTTAGTCTGTTCATTATCTATCTATCTATCTATCTATCTATCTATCTATCTATCTATCTATCTATCTTAGTCTGTTCATTATCTATCTATCTATCTATCTATCTATCTATCTATCTATCTATTTGAAGATTTGACAGATTTCTGACCATGAGACCCGAGTTCGAATCTCACAATAGTCGATTTGTCAGGAAGGAGACTTTCTGATGTTATCAGACTGGACCGAGGTCGATCCCACCGTTCGGCACCTTTGGAAAGTGTCTGAAAACCATACCACGGGTTAACCCAAGCCTTGTGAGTGAAATTGGGTAGACGGAACCTTTAGGGGACGTCGATAGCTGTGCTAGCACGAAACCTCAAGTCATCGTGGCCGAGGGCTGGAGCGTGCTGGCCTTGCTGATCACGCTAGAAAACATTCTCTCTCCCAGAAACTCTAACTATGGTCTGCTCAGCATAGTTGCAGAGGTGGGCTCCGTGGGTGTTGAGCAAACACAGATGTGCCTAAGCGAGCGTCCGCAGTAGGGATTCGCCAGCCGCCCTAGTAGACGGGCATCTTCGCATGTGAGTGGCCAGCTATAATTTATTTTTATGTATGTATATATATATGGGAGAATATATCAATTTTATATACCAGAATAATAATAATAATAATAATAATAATAATAATAATAATAATAATAATAATAATAAAAAACCCGTAAATCAATGGCTACGTAGTGCAGGGTTGAAAGCAAACAAAGGTTTATCCTTGCTGCACAGGACCAATGCTTGCTAACTAGGAATTATCAAGTACATATACTAAAAATATTGTGTCAGCCAAAATGCAGATTCTGTGATAAATATCCAGGAAACGATTGATCATCTTATCGATCAGGTTGTACGGTGTTGGCAACCACTGAATATAAAATCCGACATGACAGATTTATCTGCACTGGAAAATCTGCAACTTCTACGGGAAAAAACTGAAAGAAACTGGTATGAACACCACCCAGACCCGGTTACGGAGATGGGACCTGTTACAATTCTATGGGACTACACAATACACACTGACAGAACAATCAAGGCCAACCGCCCAGATGTTGTTATTAAAGACCACAAACAAAAAATTGCCTCCTTATTGATATGGCAGTCCCTGCCGATTGCAATGTATCTTTGAAGATATTCAAAAAGTTGTCAAAGTACAAGGACCTTGAAATAGAAATCGCGAAAATGTGGCATATGGGAACATCAACAATCCCTGTTGTAGTTGGAGCTCTAGGACTGGTTGGAAAAGATTCCAGTAGACTAATTGAAGGGATTCCTGGAAGTCCATGCCTCAAGGAGATACAGAAAATTGTTCAACAAGTACAGCCCACACCTTACGAAGTGCTTTATCTATGTAATCTTTATTTTTTTTTTTTTTGTCAGTGGAAAGTGTCATGACGCCATTTCTAACCTTAGGTCCTGGGCAGGACCCGGAAAGAAATAATGTAAACGCCAGAAATCAAAGATAATAATAATAATAATAATAATAATAATAATAATAATAAATCGATAAAAATATAAACAAAAGAAATGAAATTATTATTATTAACAAAAATTAAATTTAAAAGTTTAAAATTTCACTGTCTCTTCCCTTTCATGAGCATCTGCAGTTACATCAACGTAAACTTCATTTTTAGTCTGATGAAGTCCTAAAGAACGTAACGCGTCACACGAAAAACTTTTTTTCACTTCATATGTCTCTCATGTATGTATATATATATATTCATAATTTTCTACGGGGTACAAAATTTTATTATAGGAATAAAAAAGGTTACGCTTATTTTACCTTTCATGGAAAAAAAGAAAAGTGAAAAATAAAACAAACACAGCCAACCGCTTTCGGCTGTACGTTTAGCCATTTTCAAGGATGAAATATTTTAACTGTTAAATAAGAAATAGTTTGTTGCATGTATATTTTATAAAATATCTTCATTTTTCAAAACATGGTCAAGATATTGTGTCCATGTTCATAGTTAATATTAAGTGTTGTTTTTATTTTTTTATTTTTATCCTTTTTTGCATGTAGATGATACTATTTCTTATTTAACTTTTAAAATCTTTAATCCTTGAAAATGGCTAAATGTATAGCCGAAAGCGCTCGGATAAAAAGAACATTCGGATAGTTTTTATACAATTTATCATCCGAAAAGAAAAAAAAATATATTTGATCGCATTGTATATTGTATAAAAAAAAATAAATAAAAGCTCTTTGTCGTATTCAATAAAATGTATATATATATATATATATATATATATATATATATATATATATATATATATATATATTGTTTTGTTTTAAGCATTCAACCCCAGGCAAGGCGAGAAGACGCTTGCACACAAGGGGTTACAGAGTTGGAGCGAGAACAAAAAGAAGCGATAGAGGAAAGGATGCACAGAAGGTTAGGGGATAGATCAGGGCATCTGGAGACGTCGATTGACATTACATTTGAATAGTTGGAGATTATAGCTATCAGGAAAATAGTGAGCGAGTTACACAAGCGAGAAGTGCGAGATTTAAAGCTATTGGAGTAGAAGAGACGGCTACATTTAACAGTTTCGACAGTGAAAGGGTGAGAGCGAGATGCCAGCCTAGTTAAACGCTTAAATTCATGGAGTCTGGGAACCAGCGAAAGCAGCTCATCGGAGCAGTTACCGTGAAAGTATTTGTAAAAAAGACAGAGGGAGGTGAGAGAGCGGCTGCAGACGAGATGCAAGATCAGGGCCAATTACATTGCATACCCGTCTCTGGATCTTATCAAGAACCTTGAGACAAATATAAGGTGCCCCAGACCATATATGACAGCAATACTCCATGCAAGGGAGAATGGTTGATTTGTAGATTTGAAGGATCGATTCCGGGGAGAAAAATTTCCTGGCACGGCACAGGGAACCAACTTTCCTAGCGGTGGACGAAGCTATTGACTCAATCTCAGGTCAGCGGACAATGTAAGACAGAGCAGTCGCAAAGAGGTGCTCTCGTGGAGTTGAACGTCAGGCATTCTAATGGGAGACAGGGACGGTACTGAGTAATAGAGAGCAGTTTTGCTTTTGAGGCATTAAAGTTAACCAGCCAATTCCTACCCCAGTCCACAACCGATTGGAGGTCCTTTTTGAGACGAACGGCCATGTTAGTTTTGTCGGCGACACTAGATTTGTTTTTGAGGCAGGAGTAAATAGTAGTGTCGTCCGCATAGATGCCTACTTGGGAACATATGACATCAGGAAGATCGGTAATGAAGATAAGGAGACCTAGGGTAGTAGAACGCCTGCGTTCGTGGGATAGGAAGCTGGAGGAATCCGTTGAGAACGACCATCAATGTTCGACAGGAATGATTGTATTAAGTCGAACAATCGACCTGTAATTCCATAACTCTGAAGCATGTGAAAGAAGGCCGGCATTCCTAATCAAGAGCCACGGGAGACAGGGAAACAATTTCATTTGGTAAGCACATGAACAGTAAAGCGGAAACCATATTTGAGAGATCATGGGATGTAAGATGGTTTAACCACTTCTTTTGAAGACTTGCCGAAGAGGGGTAGGAGACTAATAGGACTGTAAGTTCAGAAGGTCTCAGAGTTCTAAGGAACAGAGACAATGGATGAAGACTTCCAACAGTCTGGAAAACAAGATTAAATTGGGCAGTCCCAGTTCAACATATTTCTTCAGGATTCTGGATCTCCACCACTAGCCTTGTTGGGGTCTAATTAGAGATGATACCCAGAACCGATGACGTACAAGTCGCTCAATTGAACCTCAGTTCGAAGGGGAAATTTTAAGAGTCAGACGTTAGATTGAATGAGGAATTTTCAAGCAAGGCATTCAGATCGGTTGAACCTCAAACTGGTTTGAGGCTGCCGTTAGGAGAACGCCAATAATCAACTAATTCGAATTTGCGAGATGCAATACGTTCTTTCATTCAGCGAGCAACAAATGGTATTTTTCTTCATTGAGGACACGCTTACCTCGTTACGGACAGGGACAAAGAGACATCTATTGCGACATTCCCTACGATAAAGGTGGGATTCTTATGGGCATATGGAGATGAAAGCCTCGATTCCAGCTTTAACCTGGGAGGGACCTCAGAAACGACCATCAAAATCCAAAATTACCTCAGATGGGTACAGTATTTAAATCAATGATGTCCGATTAAGTCCATATCGACAATCGATTAAATATTATAGAGTGTTGTCTATTTATTTTATATAAATTCTTTTTCATAACGTCTGATAAGCTTTTTATCATTATCTATTGATCCCTATTTTTAACAATCTAAGATTTCGGCTTACATCAATATTATCAAAAGCATGATATATTAAGCAATATACGACAAGACTGATGATAGTCTGCTATTGTTTAATGGATGATTTCAAACAACGAAAACACGTGCATATAAGACCAAAAATACAGACGTCACACATCCACGGACACGCCATGGGATTGGTATATCCATGGAATTATAGACAATATTTGTAGAGATTCCATAGTTGATTTTTGTTTGTCTATATTATTTAATGAAATATGTATGAATGAAAAAATGCTATCATCTATATTTCCCATGTGTTTTTCATACAGAGTCTTCAAAAGAATTCTGTGACATAAATACGCTAAGGTGTTTAATACAAGATGTTTTCTATAAATAACCAGTGGGGAATTAATAAAAAAAAAAAAGTCCTGAGGTTATCTTCATTGCCATATTCACAAAGAGGCACATTCTACAATCCCTCGGTGGATGAAATAAAGGTTCAATTACGTGTCTCCGATTAATGTAAATAATGTAATTAATCAATTACTTCATATCAGATATATAAGCCACTGACAAAGAGCCGAAACGGAATATGGCAGTTGAGGATAACAGTCCGAATAATGTTAATATATCCTTCCTCAGGGATATAGACAAAATATCAATAGATACGACATTAATAAATTGAGCTTCCATGTATGTGTGTGTGTGTGTGTGTGTGTGTGTGTGCCCCGTGCGTGTGTGTGTGTGTGTGTGTGTGCGCGCCCCCCATTTCTCGATCAGTAATTTTTGCACATATAAATGTTTCTTTTTTCCGTAACTCGTCTTGTACATTTTTGAATGGATGAAACATTGGACAAATAGGGAAATCAAATCTTCCTTCAGATGACTTTTACCACAAATAATCGCAAGTTACAAACGATTCGTCTTACGCCGATTTGACAATTTTGCAATTTGAAGGCTTTTCGTTGTTGAAACTCCTTTAGTCATTTCCTTAAAAATTCTTAATTTCGCCTGTTTCCTTAACAACAATCAAAAAAGGAAAACAAGATTAAACTTATACCAGGTGTTACACTTCTCGCCTTTCGTGAAATATTCATTCGCTTCCAATTTTTTGGCGCAGCCTAATCAATATACTTCACGTCTTCTTGCGCAGGTTGTAAGAGCAAAATCCTTTCACAATTCGAAATCTTGATATCTCTATCAACTTTTCTGACTTATCATTTCCTTTCAGGCTTCCCATGCGCTGAATATAGAGCGTCTTATAAAAACTGATACAGGTTTCTTTTTGGGATTAGTGAATCTTAGCATGACTTTAATGTGTACTGAGTTTATTTATATTAAAGTGTGTAACTTCAGATGGTTGAATGGTGCATTTATATATGTATCCCATATGTATAACATTAAAAACACACACACACATTATATATATATATAAATGTACACATATGAATACGCAAACATATATATATATATATATATATATATATATATATATAAAACAAACACACACACACACACACATATGCATACATATGTGTGTGTGTAATGTTTAATTCACTTTTAGGCATATCGGATTAAATAAATTACAAACATTATGTTTGCTTATTTTTAGCATAATCTGTTCATATTCACGGATATTTTCCCGTGTGTTGCAATCAAATGATGCAAGGAATGCACCGTAACAGTGAAAATCACTTTTAATTATCAAGTACTTTCAATCCCAGGAGTGCAACTGCTAAGGCAAAAACTATGTGCAGCCATCCATTATTGATATTTTCTTTTTGCGTTTAAATACAACGGTTGACAGTTATGCTTTACGGTTCGTTAGAATCTTTCAAGGATATGTAACGCAAGAGCCATACAGAAGGATTGTCAAAACAACACATCTGATCTTAGTCTCTGCTTTATATACACTCCCATATATATATATATATATATATATATATATATATATATATATATATATATATATATCCGATGCGATGAGAACGAAAGTAATATATAAATTCCAATGTTCACAGCATTAATCCAAAAGAAGGGTCGATACCGATAGTTGAGCGATAATTATTTATTTATTATCATTTTATCATATAGACCAGTGAGAAAAATGGTTTTGCTTATATGATAAAATTATAATAAATAAATAAATAAATATATATATATATATATATATATATATAAAATAATTGCAGAAACCGGATTCAAATTCAAATTGTAATTAAAGTACATGCCTATCTTGATTGCATGATGTCAGTAAACTTAGGGAACTAGATTTTTAATAATATAAACTTTGTTGTTTCCGATATTATGAATTAGATATATAAAAGAATGTATAAACATAAAAATGTCTTAATATATATATATATATATATATATATATATATATATATATATATATATATATATGTATGTGTGTGTATAGAAGTAGTGAAAAGTTCTTGCTAGAGCAAATCCAAAAAGTAAAATTCTGATATTACGTTGTTTGGTCAGATTTGGAAAATGAATTTTTGACGATTTTATAATACACTAATAAATATTCCATTGATTGATCTATAGATAATGTAATGCCATTCTTCCTGAGAATTTTAAAATCATTTTGATTCAAAAACACAAGATATGAAGACAGAGACAATAGTATCTAAATATATTGTAAATAATAAATCTCTCGACACGAGATTTATTATTTACTATAGTCATCAACTTGAATTGAAAACTGTTCATATCTTTTATGAGGCTGTTTAAAATATAAGTTCTTTCTAATTCATTTAACAATGCCACATACTCAAGTTCACTAATGCATAATATCTGGAAACAGTTCAGTTTATAAATAAAATTTAGTTCCCTAAGTTCATTGACATCATACAATCAAGATATGCATGTACTTTAATTGCACATGAATTCGATTGTATAGCTAAATGTTAAATTCTGATTGACATATTCTCGTTAATGTAGTGAAAATCTAAACTAACCCCCAGAAAAGATTACACTCCAAAAAGTCAGTCAGTTATGGTCTATGCGCGATGCACACTTAGGCGATCATGTATATCATTCGATACATGAATGATGAGCCAGATTTTTTCCCGCAGTAGGTTGCCATTTCTTTCTGCGGTAGAGAAGTTGCCATCCATAACTGGGGGGGTGAAGAAGAGGATTCATACCCAGTCAGTTATGTGCCATGCGTGATATACATAGGCGATCGCGTATCTTTCGATGTATGACTGATGATCAGATTTTTCCTGTCCATTTCTTTCTGCGGTAGACAAATAACTGGGGGGGAGAAGAAGATTATTCATACCTTTTCAAATTGTCCAGTCGGTTATGCCATGCGTGATATGCGGCAGGCGATCATGTATCTTTCGATGTATGACTGATGATCCAGATTTTTTCCTGCAGTAGGTTGCCATTTCTTTCTGCGCTAGACAAGTTGCCATCCATAACTGGGGGGAGAAGAAGAGGATTCATACCTTTTCCAAGGGTCAGTCAGTTATGTGCCATGCGTGATATACGCTTAGGCGATCATGTATCTTTCGATACATGATTGATGAAACCAATTTTTTCCCCAGTAGGTTGCCATTTCTTTCTGCGGTAGACAAGTTTCCATAACTGGGGGAGAAGAAGAAGATTCATCCTTTTCCACAGTCAGTTATGTGATGCGTGATATACGCTTAGGCGATCATGTATCTTTCGATGTATGACTGATGAGCCAGATTTTTTCCTGCAGTAGGTTGCCATTTCTTTCTGCGCTAGACAAGTTGCCATCCATAACTGGGGGAGAAGAAAGGATACCTTTTCAAGGGTCAGTCAGTTATGTGCCATGCGTGATATGCGCTTAGCGGCGATCATGTATCTTTCGATACATGACTGATGAGCCAGATTTTTTTTCCCGCATTAGGTTGCTAATTCTTTCTGCGGTAGACCAGATGCTATCCAATGTTATAGAACTCGGCCCGTCCTGTTATTTATCCATAACTGATGGGGGAGAAGAAGCGGGATCATACCGTTCCCAGTGGTATAAGCACGTAAGTGAATGTAATGGATTCGACTGGAATTCTATGTCGGCTCTCCGATTCCTCAATCCGAGTCGCTACCTGATTTTTTTCTGTAGTGCTTTATCTCTACTAGGGTCATATTAAACAAAACAATAAAACAAGGAGTATTACTGGTATATGTCGCTTGGAGCAATTCCAAATTTCCAGTCATGATAGAATTTAAAAGCGTTTATGCGGTCTTATCGGCGGAAAGTCGCAAGTCTATCTCTATTTTTGCTATATGAGCTGCATTCTTTAGTTTCACTTATAATCAGAGGTTTACAGTTCGGACACGCCATGCTACATCCATGGAATCGTATCATCTATATTTCCCCAACAAGGAGGCAGTTACAAAAGATAGTTTATTTTTCTCAAGATCTGTTACTTTGTGGAACATTCTCTCAAGTGCGTGCTGAAAAATTACAATCTTGACTTCCTCTTGGAAGGGGTGGTCAGTCGTTATATATCCTCCGTATCATCATAATCTTCACTTCCTACCAACCCCCTCTTAAATTCATATCAGACAACTCATTCAGTAACCCTCTACATTGAGTGTCTCTCCAGTCTTGTATTGGGTGAAGTTTAGTGTATGTCATTAATGGAATCTCATGATGAGTACTTCCAGGCTTCATCATACGAAATATGACTCTTTACTAAGCTATAGTGGACATAAAACATTCACTTAAGCCAAAACATAAAAAATTAGATATGTGTACCTTATTAAGTTTAATGATTCTTGATCGTCATACAATCATTAAAGTTGTTGGAAACTAGTTAATATTCACATTAATTGGCAACGAGTATTATTTTTGTAAATCTATGGAAGATATGAATGCGTCAAATAGGGAGTCAAAATATCATATCATTTTAAAAGCAAACATGATGCTAAATTAAGCAATTGTACCTTCAGAATAGTTTCATGGTCTGTCTATATTTTTGAGATGAGGTACACCCTTGTGCAAATTAATTGAAACAAAACCAATAATTCCATTATTATTTACCTTTTTCGTATTTTTCCAATGAAACATGACCCAATTCACATGTTAGTACTTCGTATGTCCATTCCACAAAGTCGTTCCTTGCAGATTGACCACAGATTCTCGACTGGATTTAAATCAGGAGAGTTTTTGCTTCAGTCTATAGTACTTTGATTTGCTCACTGGTGAGGCTAGCCAGTGAGTTCGTGCAGCGTTACAAATTTTCGTCCGCTTCCTTGGAGTAACGTGCATCGCAGACAAAGGCCGTAGGACAACTAATCAGCAGTCGAGACAATAACGTCTGGGCGTGATAAATATCTGATGCTATCACGAATGATGCAATATTTCTCAAGGCCAAACAAATTTCATCATACATCCAGAAAATAGATTCGTATTACTGCAGACCATTGCAAATGAATTAATCTGAGGAAAAAATAGAAATCGATTGCACCCTGTCAATCCAGTGGGTCCAAAACTGACCGTATGGTGAAAGGAAGGAAACTAAAGCAGTTGTTTCAAATAATTTGAACATAGGTTTATTGTAATAATTTACATTGTTCGAACTGCTGTCTTTATCTTTATTGCCATCTTCATGATATTTCGGCCGTTGTACGCTCCGGCCTTCTTTGGGTGACTGGAATTTTGAACTGAACACTTTATTTCGTCCACTGGGGTAGATTGTTCTAGTTCCACGTGCTGTGTCTTTTTCGGATGTCCCATTTATCTCCCGCTAACACAACTCTCCAAGTTTTTTTGTTCAGGTATTGAACTCACTCTGGGCCAAGTCACTTGATCCAACCAACGCTTTTATCCACTGAGCCATGTCTCCTTTCATGGGTTTTACAGGTCGTTTTACAAGCTTCTTAGTAACAAAATTAGTCGGGGCAATTAGAGTAAAATTTAGAAACATCTGACCTCCCGGCACACACTGACATACATATGAATAACACCGTTTTATGAAAAACTGCTAAACTTAATTTACGCTGGTTTCCACTTGGTAATATTTATCTTCAAGATACAATGCACATGTATCTTATATCTATAACTAGCAGCATGGCCCGGCGTTGCCCGTGCTTGATTAAAAAATCGTACGACTCATACAGCAATCGCTATCACTTGACTTAAAATATTTTTGCCCTTCCTTGCCTTTAAATGAGTGCCCTTTGCCGTGCTGATGTTGCTACATGCCTTACTTCTTGTCTATCTCACACTGCGAATTTTTCTAAGCTCTATACTAAACATTAAATCTGTTACGAAAAAAAGAACTAAACAAAATGAACACAAAACGATCAGCTTTAAAAAAGGACTCGTAACTGGAAAAACCGAATGAAAAAAGAATGTTAACAACAAATACTTTTTCACTCCCAACCCAGTTCTGCGGAATCAGAATCAACGTTGAGTTTAAGCAAGCGAATGAGCCAATTGGAGTAAAGTGCCATGCAGATTTAAATTTTTCCCACTTGTGACGAATGCAGCTATCGATTTTTTTTTTGGATGCTAGTTAACATTCGTGTGAGTCAGCTGTTGGCTCTCACGCTGGCCAATAGAATCTTCTTGCCTATTCGTGGCGGCCAGCTATTGGTTCTCACTTTGGCCAGTAGAAAATGGCTGCAAACTACATGAAAACTACTATAGAAGCATGAAAAATCGATTATTTCCACTATCGATGGGAGTTGGGAAATGCAAAGTCGGTCTTGGCCTTCCCACTAACTTGGAGCATGTGCATGTAAATTTTGGTGCAAATCCGTCGAAAATTGGGACCGTGCATTCGTTACACACACACACACACACACACACACACTGCCTTTTATAGATAGAGATTCTCCAAATGTATGTATATGTGTCTGTGTGTATGTGTGTCTGTGATCGGATGTTGTTTATGCATTTCAATAGATTCATCCGATTTTGATGATTTTTTTTGTTTGATAGATAATTCTTCAATACAGGTTTTGAGTACAATTTGTTGTGACTATGACTCTCCACTACTTCCCGCCCATTATAACTCTCAGCAACGTTTTACTATTTACTATCTTTTCTTGGATATACATAATTCATAAAAACTTTAATAAAAATAAATAGTTTAAATCATCACAATAATATTATTTATTATTATACAATTAAATTTATATAATTAATTATATCTATATTTATAAATCTCAAAATGTATATGTGTATGTGTGTGTGTATGTGTGTGTGATCAGATATTGTTTATGCATTTCCACAATTTTCATCCGATTTCGATGAAATACTTTTGTTTAATAGATATGTCTTCAGTGCCGGTTTTGAGTCCAAATTGTTGGCGACGATGGCTCTCCACTACTTCCTGTCCATTATAACTCTCAGCAACATTTTACTATTTACTATCTGTTCTTGGATATATATCTTTCATAAAAACTTTAATAAAAATAAATAGTTTAAATTATTACAATTATTAAACAGTTCTCTTTTTACGGCCACCTCCATTCAAATTTTGACACCCCCGACCCTGTCAATTTGGGGATGTGCCTCAGTTGCACCCAAATGTTGTTACTAATATTGATTTTCGGGTGGGTTAAATTTAAACTTAAACTGTTCCAATTGAACGGCAAAAAGTCCGACTAATGAAAGGCCCGGTCAAAGACGGGTTATCCTGCTAGTTTTTAAATAAATGCTTTTGAGATTGAGTTAAAGTAAATGTGTTGGAATCATGAACTTCTTCGTTGCTTGCGTAACTCAGCGTTCTCAGTTGCTCTGATAAAGTTAGCGAATGAATTCATTTCTTTTGCTTTTCTTCACAAGTTCTATCAAATTTGCTGTTCTTGCTACAAGGGTTAACTAGAACGCTGATGGAAACGTAAAGTGACTTTCGGTGGCACCGGTAGAGTCGATTATGCTTTTGCCGCGGGATCATGGGTATCTATTGCTGACAGAGTTTAAGCAATTGTGCCAGTGTTTGAAGAGTCGAGTTCCGAGTCCGATTGATGCAGAAAGGAAAAGAAAGAAATAAGAGGGGGAGGAGAGATGTAAAGATGTTGGAAATAAAGAGAAAAGTAAAGAAAAAAGACTAAAATATTAAGAGAAATAAGAAAATGGAAGGAAGAATACAAGAGAATAAAAGATGCAAGAAAAAATAAAGCGTGTAGACACGAATGTGTAAAACAACAATGTAAAATAGAAAAATAATGAAAATAAACAAAATAAAATAAGAGAAAAAAAAATTGGGTTGAAAGAAAAAGAATGTCACATGAAAATACTTTTATGTAGGAAAGTGAAAAGGAAGAAATTACTACGAAATCTTAAAAAAAAAAGATGAAATCCTGTAAAAATAGTTCAGACGAGGGTAGAATGAAAACCAAAGGAAAAGAGAAAAATGAAAATAAGACGCTAGAATGAAAGATGAAACGTATATTTAGAATAAAATGTAAAAGAGAAATGCTACAATGAATGATAAAACAAGTGTAGAATGAAAGATAAATAAAAAAGAAAGCGTAGAATGCAAGCCAAAATGAAAGGGGGGGGGATTGACAAATAAAAAGAACAGATAGGATCAAATAAGAAAAAAAAAGAAGGTAATGATGAAATTCTTTTTCTCTGTTAAGAAAAAAAAAAGGCAAATTAAAACTGATTTCCAAGAAATCGAAAGAATTGGATGAAATAAACGCAAAACTGAATAAGTATACCGTCAAAAAACGTAAAAGCGGAAATAAGCGAGTCTTGACTGAAATAAATGTATTTTAACGTCAACAAATTACAAAAAATGAAAAAAAAAATAAACGGAAAATGAAAAGAAAGAAAATATAGTTGAATGATAGAAAAGAAGAAAAACGGGAGAAAAGCGAATAAATAATACGAAAATACGGTAAGAATGTCGAATGAGGCGGGAGGATGAGAGAAATACAGTAAAGAAAAGAATTAAATTTAAAATAGAATAAAAACTAGAGAGAATGAGGAAGAAGCATAGATAAAAGAAAAAGCGTAAGATAAACTATATATATATATATAAAAAAAAAAAAAAACAAGAAAGAAAGACATAGGTAAAGAAAAAAATCGCTGGCAGACACGTATCGATCCGTGGCTTAGGGCGGTAAGCCGAACATCCAATCGGTGACTCTCAGTTGGATGCCCCATGTGACACGCTTTTGTCCGGTGGCAATTTACGTCACACTGTTTTTCGTAATCTTTTGCTTCAACGCAGAGCAAAGTCTTAACGTGAGTTTGTGCCAGGCGATAGTTCGACAGAAAAGCTATCAAACTCGAGGTCACCAGATCTACTGTTCAACTGCTGATTGAAGTACCAGATCAGATGAAAATTGTTAGACGTTATTCAGATATCAGGAGCAATTTTTTTTTCCAGAAAATTATCTTCCTGGTCATAATAATTTTACAATATCTATGAGGGATTATTTGGTCAAATTTTCTTAAGTTGGTTAGGCCGAAACTTTTCAACACACTCTCGTTTATCGAATCACTTTTAAAGTAATTGTATAGTTTCAGCGCTGCAGATTGTATGCAAAGAAGGTAAAAGAATCTTACTTTTATTTGTTGTACTTTAAAAGTAAAACAGCTATCTTTATAGGTCACCATGGGATTTATAAATGCAAAATGAGAACGCTTTAAATAAAATTTATTATTGGCTAGTGGTTATGCATTTTGTCAATTAATATATTGGTTCCCCCATCTTTTTACTGATAGTTCACCCAATAAATGGCCCAAGTGACATTCAAGGTAGAGGCTTACTGAGTGAGTTTGTAAAGGAGGGGAAGTAAGAGATTATTATGAGAACGAGTAGGAATGTCGAACTTAAAGAAACCAAGATTGTAGTTGTCAGAAAAGCATTCTCTCGGAAGTTTGTTCCACAAAGAAACAATTCTGGAGAAGAAGCTATCTGGGTTGAACTTGCTTTATATTGAATGAACACGAAGTAATGGGGGATGGTTTGTTACCATGAAAATGGCATAGCGGATCCTAGCTGCGAAGGTCTGAGCTGGTGGCACTAAGGAATGTAGCTGGCCTAAACATCTGTTATTGTAACAGCGATAGAGTAGTAAAAGTTTGGCGACATTTCGTCTGTGGGATAAGGGTTGCAGAGTGGAGAATAATTCATCACCCACAAGGCCGCATAAGCGCTTTTGAATTTTGTCGAGGTTCGACAGTGGTGACTGGGTAGCATCAGTTCAGATAAATCAGCAATAATCCATTCTGGGTCTGATCTAACTCTTGTAAAGGGCGGGGGGAGAGTATCGCCGTGGGAGCCAGGTATTTTCTGGAGCGGTACAAGGAACTTACCATTCTTTCATCATTTTTTGCGATGGCATTGAATATACGCGTTCCATATTCGATGTTATACTATGTATAATTTAATACCTATATCCGTATGGTGTGAAAAAATTCCGGATAGTCCAATTTGTAAGTATGCTTAAAGAAATTGGTATCGGAGAAAAAAATTCATTAAAAAACAGAAATAATAACATCCTAAAAAAAAACAAACAACACTGCAATGTCTTGTCAAAAGAAAAAAAAAATTAGTCACCCCCCTCCCAAAAAAAAAACACCGATCGAATAAAATAAGAAAAAACATAAAAGTGCTCAATACACTAAGTAGAGTAAAGTATAAAAAACCTAGTAAGGCAGCATCTACCTACCAAGGTTTCACCTAAAGGATCTTCAGGGTAAAGGGGGTAGGTCAAAGAGACCTCTTTATTGGTAAAAACAACGACCATGCACTAAAATTAGCATAAAACCATAAAAGGTAAAAGGATAAAATAAACATAAAATAACCAATAAAAAAACTTATTCTTTTATACCAGTAACCAAGCTTTCTTATGCCTGCACCCTTTGAGAATTTTCGATCTTTGGTTAAATAGCATGCTGGGGTTACTAAAAATAGCTATGACTAGTTTTTAGTTCATGCAAGGAAGCAATATCTATTGCTGGCTTAATATTTATAACATTTCTGTATTATCACCCATTTTAAAATGGAGTCGACTCCTTTATCTTTTTTTGTAATTTTCCATATATAATTGGATAGACGAGTTCTATGTCTGTAAATCTCATGTTTGAAACTGCTTATGTGGTTATACTATCTTTCTTTGAAGGGTCCCTATGTAGAACCAATATAACTTTTTTTTTTCTCATTGTTAGGTTTATTTCTATGTACCTCTGCTTTATATAGAACACATTCTGTCATTTGCCTTTAAGGGGGACGTAGCCTTATTTATGCAGTTACATTTTTTTTGGGGGGGGATTTTGCTTATTCATAATCTTTTTACTATTATATTTATTAATCCAATTAGCCATATTTGGCATACAACTATAGCTTAATTTAATCGTGTTCTTGTCAAATTCTTATCTAAGATGTTTGATGGTGGAAAATTCTTTTTTACTATTTTAAAAATTCCCTATATATATATATATATATATATATATATATATATATATATATATATATATATAATTACTTAGGATCTGAGAGTGTTCTTGGCCTGATCTTTGATATAAAATAGATAGAGTTTCGGACGTAGGAGAGAGTCTTGCTGGACACCAGCGTTGATCTCATGCATCTCAGAGGACTGACCATTAACCCATTACCTGCCATGAGCCCCATTTGGGGATCTGTTAAAATTAAAATCTCTACATGTTATTCCTTGTATTTATTATTTATTGCTTACATACATTGCATTTGAAGAGGTATATTTTACAACACTTAGCCTTTAAAGTTGTTATTATTAGCCGTAAGAAGACACTTTCTGTCGTAATTTTACATTTCACGAATAGAAAAAAAGGATGACTATTTTGAAAAGTATTTTTTTATTATTTCTAATCAATATTATTTTTTGAGGATTTTTTGTGGTTATACTATCTTTCTTTGAAAGGTCCCTGCTTAGAACCAATATAAACTTTTTTTCTCATTGTTAGGTTTATTTCTATGTAGCTCTACTTTATATATAACACATTCTGTCATTTACCTAGGAGACAGACTTGCTGGACACCAGCGTTGATCTCATGCACCTCAGAGGACTGGCCATTAACCCATTATCTGCCATGAGCCCCATTTGAGGATCTGTTAAAATTAAACTCACTACATGTTATTGTTTGTATTGGAGATACAAATACGTTAGCATCTGCAGTTGCTGTATCATATATACTCATCGGTTCTGACTAGTAACTTTTAGACTGCAACGAACAGAACATGTGAGAAACGAGATTATTTAAACAGCTTAAATGTTAGGGAAACATAATGAGGAAAGAAGACGTGGAGAATTTAACATTTGATGTTTTAGTTTCTATACAAACGACAAATTTAACTACTGAAATTAAACATAAGGAATAAACAAACTCCCAAGACACCTGTCTCGGCCAAAAATGCGTATTAAAAAATTTGGCGGTTAATCGGTCAATGACGACGTTCAAAGAAAAAGACTTGATAATTGGGAGGACACATCCAGAGATTCCATAGCTGGGCGGTTTTTTTTGCTGCAAACTTTTATGCCACACCTTGTGAATGTCATCCGAGATATCTAGGGCGATATAAAAAGGTGAACGTGACCGAGAGGGTCTTAGCTTTGAAGTTCTTAGCTAATGGATCTAAGTAATATAACTAGTCGAAACATCTGACATAGTAATAGGGATACAATGGTAAGAGACTATGAATGCTCCGTCTGTGGGATCTAAGAGTGTTCTTGGACTGGTCAAGGAGGATTGGGTAGCACCAGCCCAAATAAGGCAACAATACCCCATTTTTGTTCAGATCTGACTCTTGGGAAGAGAGAGAGAGAGAGAGAGAGAGAGAGAGAGAGAGTGTGTGTGTGTGTGTGTGTGTGTATGTCCATTTGTGTGCATATGTGTGTGTGTGTGTGATTTATCCATTACAAGTATACAAATGTACGAAGAGGTATGGAAAGTTTGGGACTTGAATAATTTTTCAATTTTCATGTCGAGAATTTTTATGCATCACATCGTTATATATCATCAGATTTTGAATTTGGAGGTCACCAGAGGTCATTAAATAACACAACATGCCATTTCTAAACGAATAAAGCAATTGATAAAGATAATAACTTTGCTTCGTTGCCATGAAGACGCACAAAGTTTTAACTTTTAACATAGACTATGTGACATTCAAGATCGCCAGAGTCTCTCGGGAATAAAATCATTGAGAGCATTGCCGCGGAACTCAGATATTTTCTGGCGACATAAAACGAACTGACCATTCGTTCAGCATCTTTTGCAATGGCACCGAATATACGCGTTGCATATTCGATCGGGAGCGAGATTAGGGCCCAGTATAGGCGTCCGAGGCCAAGAGTCTTTTCGATGGTATGACCATTCATCAGGATTGATGCAGGTTTTGCCGTTTAACATATTAAAATGATTTGGAGAGACAAATACTTTAGCATCTGAATCTTCTGCATCATATATACCCATCGGTTCGGACTAGGGACTTTTTAGACAACTACGGACAGGACTTGTGAGAAACGAGATTATTTAAACAGCTTAAATGTTAGGGAAACATAATAAGGAAAGAAGACGTGGAGAATTTAACACTTACGGGGCAAACTGAATGCAAGAGAAGCAGGGAAAATGTACTTGATAAGTTTCGACAAATTGATGCAGAAGAGCAAGCCTCACAATGACAAAGAGAAATCATAAAGGAAACTGCGGAGAATCATAATCGCCGATGTCCTGAAGAGTCATAGCACACGTGTATATGCATAATGACAGAGACACATACAAATATTGCTTATGGTAATCCAGACAGCACCATACATGTAATAAGTATTGTTCATTTGACAGTTGTATTAAGAGTAAAAACAATCCTCTATATAAAGTACAGTGTATGTATGTCTGTGTGTTTGTGCGTGTGTGTGTGTCCAAGCAACTCCTCGCTCTCACTGGTTCATAGCTCATTCAAAAGCCCTAGAAAAGTTAGGCGCAGGGAACGATTTTCGTTGAGCTCAGATTCAGGGTTGCCAGATTATGCGAGATTAAAAATATATATTAATATATTATGCTAGCCATTATCATTGCGTTCATGATTCAAGGAGAGTAACTCTTATTTATCTTTTGTATCAAAATTGCAGTGCATTATCGGGCGGCATTTAAGCTAGCTATTGTGGAGGACTCTTGGTTTGGCTATCATCGCAATAGCTAGGGAGGAGTAGATGCGATAGGCATCAATAAACTACAGAAGAACTCTGAATTTCAGTATTGAATTAATATTTAAGCTTACCTTTTAAAAGTTCAACGATAATTCTTCTGCTGACACTTAATTTAAAAACTATTTGATATATCTATATATATATACTTATTTTCTGTACAAACAATTATTTTTATTTCATGGGTGACAGAACAGGGGGCAGTTTATAAGATAAAATTAATAAAGTGTAAAGATGGGAAAAATAGAAATTAGAATTAGTTATACATTCACCATTTGAAAAGTTAGAGAAACATAATAGCTAATTAAATCAAATCTATATGAATAAACCGCGAAATTGAAGCTCAATTCTCCAATAAATTCAGAGATTAAAATGCCCCAGCTCTACTTTATATTAATTTAAAGATAAAACTCAATATCTGTATAATATATTAACTACTTCTAGGCAATATAACTCTTCATTTTTAACTAATTTTCATATTGATTTAAAAAAAAAGTTTATTTCATTAATTAACTGTTCTTCATTATTATTCTTTTATTCGAGGATTGTTTTCATTTTCATATAAAAATATTTCTGTTTAAGAATATTGTCTTATATAGTGCAGAAAAGTGTTTGAAATTTGCATTTTACTTGGCCTTCAGCAAGTTGGCATCTATTTGTAAAACTTCCCTTAATTATAACAACCAATTTATGAATGAAATGTTCATTTAAAATTTTTGTTTCAAAGATTTCAAGTAGTGAATATATCTTAAAGCGATGGCGAGCGGGCGAAATCTGCTAGTTGATTATAAATGTCATTGTATTGTTTTCATAATAAATAAATTACAAATAATACTTGTAATTTATTTATTATGAACAATGCCAAACACCAATTCTAGACCAAATTAAAATTTTCAAGATAATATTAGATTGATATAGTTCTTCTTCTTCTTCTTCTAGGTGCTATGTCCCTTCAGGACGTTGGCGATCATATCATGGCTCTCCACAATTTCCTGTCATTTGTAGCTCTTAATAAATTTTATCTTTTTGTTATATCTTCTAACCTCTGTACTGCTATCCATTACACGAATTCTTCTTATTCTATGCACTGTAGCCCTTCTGTACGTTAGCGATCATGGTTCTCCACACTTTCCTGTCGTTTGTAGCTCTTTTGTCTTTTTGTTATCTCTCCTAAAACTTATTTCGACATCCATTTACCCGTGTCCCTTCAGGACGTTGGCGATCAAGGCTCTTCACACTTTCTTTTCTTTGTAATTCTTAATAAACTTTATCTTTTTCTTATCTTTCCTAAACCGTCATCCACTTATTTATTCTCGCTAGTTAGGTGACGCATTGTTTTCCACTGTCCCACTTGACTTCAATCTGTCCTGTGAGTATCAATTTTTCTAGGCCTTCTTTAAAGTAAAAGAAGTGTGAATAATACAATACAATTCGCTTAAAAAACACCATCAGGCACTTCTTTTCTCTTTAGAGCAAACAGCTTGCCCGAAAAAAAAATGAGAATTATTGAAGAGGATAAGTGAAATAATTTGAAGACGACAACAAAACAAAACAAAAAACTGGCCATTTTTGTAATTATCATGGGTCCTTACCTATAACTACAGAATGAACTCTTCCTAACACTATGTATACTACCCCTCTCAAGAGAGAGGGACGAATCAACCCGAGCTTCTCGGCTTAACGGTGGAACTCTCTGCCTCTGAGCAGAGAGGAACCCGGACGAGGCTCCGTCGAAGGGCAGAGTCTCGTTCGGGGGGTTGACCAACCTGATCCCGTTTATACGGGTTCTACGTGCATTTTTTAGCCGAGCCTACGTGCTCGGGAAACACACGTTAAACTCGGCCTTGTGCCAGATGCAACCCTCGTGGGGGGGGGGGCTAGATACCGAATCGAGTCGAGCCGATAGTAGTTCACTCCAAACCAGACTGACAGTCATACCAACACCTTCCACATCTTGTATTATTATTTCGTGTAATATACCTTCGTTATTTCTACTCTTGTGTTCGTGTTGTTCTTCCTTGGTCCTAACCTGGGCCATAACAGTAATATTAAGATGAACCCTTTCAATTTCAGAATAAAATATATTTCACAAAAATTACACACACACACATTATATAGGCTGCGATGGATAAATTGTCGCTATTTCATATTTTTAATTTTGTTCATGGCGCGTTTGTTTTTGATTCTGTCGACTGCAAAGTAATCTAGGGGCAGTTGGTGTCTGGCTGTGAGAAAAAAGGTCACCATGACGCAATTCACTCCGCTAGGAATTTGAAAACGGCATGCTGAACTGCTGAACATTCATACCGAAATCTCTACTACGAACATTTCAGAGTGTTTCGGTGTCAATCTGAGAACAGTGCAGAGGCATAGAAAAGCGTTGAATGAGTCTAATGGTGATTAAAGTGATTGGTGATCACTAGTTATGCCTCTATTCATATTCCTACAGGGCCTCAGGCTCAACACGGAGTGTCTTGAGGAGGTAGTGATGCCCTGAGTCAAGAGGGGTGGCTGCTGGAAGACGCTATGTCTGGCAACAGACTCTGCACCATACCCCACAAGCAGGAGAATCCAGTCATGGATGTCAGACAATTTCTGCAACCACATCACTCCTTACATCTGGCCACCTGACTCCACAGACTACAACCCCAATTGATTATTATGGGTGGGGCACAGTTGAGCGAGAGACCAACAAAACGCCTTGTAACACCAAAGATGAACTGAAGGCAAGGATTATGAACTCAAGTCAACATTCACCGACTTAAACTTTTCAAAAGTGATGCAGGAGATTCCGAAGTTGTCTGGAGGCCGTGGTTGAAACAAATGGAGCGTTTATTGAATAAAGTGATTCTTTAGTATTTCAAGATATTTTTGTGTAAATTTCGTAAATATAACTGTTAAAATGAAATGTCAGTTTTATTTTGATTTTTGCGTCATTTAGACGACAATTTATCCATCGCATATCAAATGAACATTGAGATCAACACTGAGCGATGTCAGTCTGTTTCATGCTTGAAGATTTTGTTCAAGCTTGAACCAGACTGTCGCCGCTTGATGTTGACCTCAATTCCCACTTTTATATTTACGTACGATCTACCTCTGATACTGAACACTTTTATCCATAAATATAGCGTACATTAAAACTATTATATATATATATATATATATATATGGACATGTTCCTGAAAAAATTATTTCGGTTGATCACTCGGGGAGAAAAGTGAATTTGTAAACAGTGACTATTACTGCTGTTGATGCAAGACTCTTCGTTAAGACGAATCGAGTTCTCAAGTCACTGGCGTGTTTATCTAAAAATAAATACGTCTAAATTCACCTTCATCCCTGCCGTATGCCAACGACGTACAATCTCCGGCTGACACCAAATCAGTCGGGTTTCGATCCCGGCTTGAGGCAATTGGATGGCTAGTCACACTGATGAGCCTGTGAAAAGGGGAGAAAAGTGAATTTGTATATATATATATATATATATATATATATATATATATATATATGGATAAAGCTGTTTATAATCGTTATAATATTACCAGTGTTTCAAAATAGATGTTGCTTTGCAACTATTTCGACGACACCAAATCTAGAACGAGTTTATGTAATTGCAATGTCCAATTTAGTTATCATAAGTTATGTCATAACATACGATATCTTAGTGGTTAAGAGGCTTAGTTTACAGAGCGTTCGGTTTTTTAAGTGGGTACATATGGATCAGCTTCTTTTAACATTATTCAGGTAAAGATGTCACGCAGCAAAATAATCTCTGAAAGAAAAGTTACATTGTGACCCTTTCGAGAAAAACTCCACGGGACTTAATCCTTACAGCGGACAGTGTTCGAATCCCAGTCGAGTTCATCACATTCACTTACGCACAAATACCTATCCATAAGAACCTATCCTAAAAATCTTAAATGACCCATTGAGGTTGACATGCCGTAAAACAAAATAAACGAAACCAAACTAAACCAAAGAATACATATTCTATTCATACGACCCTATCCTAAAAATCTTGTCGGCATTAAATAACCCATTGAGGTCGATAACCATAAAACAAAATAAACGAAACCAAACTAAACCAAAGAATACATATTCTATTCATGCGAACCTATCCTAAAAATCTTGTCGGCATTAAATAACCCATTGAGGTCGATATACCATAAAACAAAATAAACGAAACCAAACTAAACCAAAGAATACATATTCTATTCATGCGAACATATCCTAAAAATCTTGTCGGCATTAAATAACCCATTAAGGTTGATATGCCGTAAAACAAAATAAACGAAACCAAACTAAACCAAAGAATACATATTCTATTCATACGAACCTATCCTAAAAATCTTGTCGGCATTAAATAACCCATTGAGGTCGATATACCATAAAACAAAATAAACGAAACCAAACTAAACCAAAGAATACATATTCTATTCATACGAACCTATCCTAAAAATCTTGTCGGCATTAAATAACCCATTGAGGTCGATATACCATAAAACAAAATAAACGAAACCAAACTAAACCAAAGAATACATATTCTATTCATGCGAACATATCCTAAAAATCTTGTCGGCATTAAATAACCCATTAAGGTTGATATGCCGTAAAACAAAATAAACGAAACCAAACTAAACCAAAGAATACATTTTCTATTCATACGAACCTATTCTAAAAATCTTGTCGGCATTAAATAACCCATTGAGGTTGATATGCCGTAAAAAATAAACGAAACGAAACAAACTAAACCAAAGAATACATATTCTATTCATACGAACCTATCCTAAAAATCTTGTCGGCATTAAATAACCCATTGAGGTTGATATGCCGTAAAAACAAAAATAAACGAAACCAAACTAAACCAAAGAATACATATTCTATTCATACGAACCTATCCTAAAAATCTTGTCGGCATTAAATAACCCATTGAGGTTGATATGCCGTAAAAACAAAATAAACGAAACCAAACTAAACCAAAGAATACATATTCTATTCATACGAACCTATTCTAAAATCTTGTCGGCATTAAATAACCCATTGAGGTTGATATGCCGTAAAAACAAAATAAACGAAACCAAACTAAACCAAAGAATACATATTCTATTCATACGAACCTATTCTAAAATCTTGTCGGCATTAAATAACCCATTGAGGTTGATATGCCGTAAAAACAAAATAAACGAAACCAAACTAAACCAAAGAATACATATTCTATTCATACGAACCTATTCTAAAAATCTTGTCGGCATTAAATAACCCATTGAGGTTGATATGCCGTAAAACAAAATAAACGAAACCAAACTAAACCAAAGAATACATATTCTATTCATACGAACCTATCCTAAAAATCTTGTCGGCATTAAATAACCCATTGAGGTTGATATGCTGTAAAACAAAAAATGAACGAAACCAAACTAAACCAAAGAATACATATTCTATTCATACGACCCTATCCTAAAAATCTTGTCGACATTAAATAACCCATTGATGTTGATATGCCGTAAAACAAAATGAACGAAACCAAACTAAACCAAAGTATACATATTCTATTCATGCGAACCTATCCTAAAAATCTTGTCGACATTAAATAACCCATTGATGTTGATATACCGTAAAACAAAATAAACGAAACCAAACTAAACCAAAGAATACATATTCTATTCATACGAACCTATCCTAAAAATCTTGTCGGCATTAAATAACCCATTGAGGTCGATATATCATAAAACAAAATAAACGAAACCAAACTAAACCAAAGAATACATATTCTATTCATGCGAACCTATCCTAAAAATCTTGTCGGCATTAAATAACCCATTGAGGTCGATATACCATAAAACAAAATAAACGAAACCAAACTAAACCAAAGAATACATATTCTATTCATGCGAACCAATCCTAAAAATCTTGTCGGCATTAAATAACCCATTAAGGTTGATATGCCGTAAAACAAAATAAACGAAACCAAACTAAACCAAAGAATACATATTCTATTCATACGAACCTATCCTAAAAATCTTGTCAGCATTAAATAACCCATTGAGGTTGATATGCCGTAAAACAAAATAAACGAAACCAAACTAAACCAAAGAATACATGTTCTATTCATACGAATCTATCCTAAAAATCTTGTCGGCATTAAATAACCCATTGAGGTCGATATACCATAAAACAAACCAGAACCAGACCAAACCAACGGGTAATCACGTGATACTCTAGGGCCCCTTAAGTCATCAGTAATTTTTTTCATATCAAAAGGGAAATAATTCAGAGAAAGATACACTCTCTACTCTCTTTAAAGCAACGAACAAAAATCTTATGTGGAGACAGAGACATATATCAACGAAAAAGGTTTCGTCTGCTAAGAAATAATTACTCCGCGTGTATAATAGCTCGTAAACAACTAGCAGATTTAAAACAAAAAGAAAAAAAGAAAAGAAAAACAGTCAATCGGAATATGGTTACGCCACTGCATATAAGAAGTGTAGCGGATAAGAGCCATGGCATTTGCATCCCGTACAACAGATCATTCTTCAAACGTAGGTTACACTCTACACAAATACTTAATTTTGCTTACAATACTTACCAAACGATGAAAACCTTCGGAAAAACAAAACGAATAAAACTGTCCAACGTTATATGGCCAGTTGTATTGGAAAACAAAATATGGAGTCGCCCATAAAAAAAAAAATTAATAATTATCGAAAAGCTGTAATCTGCAGAGAAACTTTAAAACCTGATTATACGTGGGGGAAAAGAACGGGGTACCTCAACGGAACAAACATATAATATATATTGTCAATATTTGTCAATAGACAAAGAACAACTTTGAGCAATCAGAAATTTGAATGACTTTGCACACTTGTTACATGAAATCATCCAATCAGTAAGTCACGTATTGATTTTAACAGCATGTGCAGCGAATGATTAAAAAAAAAAAATAACAGATGATGAAATTTCGTCTTCCAAAAACTACGAAGTATCTTTTGAAACATAATCTAAAGACAGGAATGCTGGGGAAAACCGCTTGGCACGCAGGAACGTCATGAGTTCAGCACATATGTCAGCCAGGCAACTATCTGTGGGAGGACATGTAGACGGTTGAGAGTAGAACAGTGTCAACAATGTTGTGATTATAACAATCAAGACGAGGACACTAGTCAAAATAGATTAGTGTATAATCCTGTCTGAATTTCTGGGATGAGGTATTATCATTATTTACATTATTTACATGCACTCCGTTGTCTTCATTTTCGATGCGATTATCACAATGTTTCGGCCGCTGTGTCCTCCGGCCTTCATCAGGTACACGGATCGACAAGTACCTGATGAAGGCCGGAGGGCATAACGGCCGAAACGTTTGAATAAACAATAACAACAACAGAGCTATATCTATCAAATTCAACAGTGAAATTATGAGACCTAGCTTCCAATCTAGTACTGCGCTTAAATTCTTGAAGTCGAGATTATCAAAAAGAAAAGCTCATCAGAACAATTACCATGGAAGCTATTATGCTTATTACCTAAAGAATAATAATATTGAATTTTTTTTTTAAGCATTAAAGTATATTTAATCACATATTCCTAATAAGCTGTCGCGATCTGTAAATTTAATCCAATTCTTAATGACTCAATATAATTGAGTTGAATTATTTTTTTCTTTGGTATAAAACAGAAACAATAAATTATTCTATTTTCTCTTTTTATTAAAAATTATTTAAATGACATCGATAACAAACCAGAGAATATGGATCATCTGCTTTTAATGCTTATTTTCTGTGTTATAATTTCATCTTGTACACGCCTATACACATAAAGATATGTATAATAGATCGATAGACGGAAACATAGATAATCAGCTGTATTTCTCTGGAAAACGTAAAATGTTGTAGGACCAATTATAGTGATCTTTTCTACGAATAAATTCTTCTACCAGTTTGCTTTATTTTACAAATATTTAGTCGACAAAATGTATATTCATGTATTCGTAATACGATGTGTGAGCGCATGCGTATTACGTGTGACCAACACATATGTGTTAATGCACTTCTGTTATAACGCAATATTATTATTTTATTTATGACAAATGATATTCTCCTCTTTCTTCTTAGTGCTATTAGACTTGCCTGTGGAGTATAGTGCCAGTCATTGCACCTTAGGTTTTACTGATGCGGTTTTTGTAGCCCAAACGTATTTTTTAATTCATAATTGTCCTTGTCTTAGTCTAGTTACCAATCAAGGCTATAGAAGTCTGCCTTACTATTTAACCCATAGCTGTGAGGGGAAGAAAGTGGGCGCGACAGATTCGGGTGGAATTTGAAATACAAATTAAAAGTTTAAAATTATAGATTTAACTTGAAAAATAGTATCAGACTGCAAGCAATAAAAATATTCGATTCTTTTTTTTTTTTTCTAAATACAGCGTGGTCCAGAAGTTTTGGATACATTTCAAGTCCTCATATCTGCTGAACTATGAATGGTAGTAAGATGAAACTAGTATCATTTTAAAACTAAATTCATTAAGTTTTTTGTGATGCTAATGATTTTTTCATATTTTTTTTTCAGATTCGGTAACGGCGTTCGCTCAAGCAGAAAAGGTGTTTTGCGTCATTGAATTTGCAAAAACTGAATCATAGACACTTGATCAACGTGCATTTACGAGGTCTCCAGATCTCAGACCCTGGGATTTCTTGTTGTGGGGGTTTGTGAAAGGACTGGTCTATGTGCCTTCCCTTTCAAAAGACGTGGATGAACTAAAGGCCCGAATAACGGAAGCTGTTGCAACCAACGACAACGCAATGCTGGAACGCGTTTGGCATGAATTCGACTATCGGCTTGATGTGTGCCATGTGACCAACGGTGCTCACGTTGAACATCTTTGAACATTCCATGGAATACTTGAGATTAAATTCTATCAAAATATGTCAGGCACGTTTTTATATCCTTAAAAACTTTCGAGATATTCAATGTCAAACTGTTCCCAAGACTTTTGGAACACCCTGTATTTAAATCCAAATGAAACCATTTACTGAAACTAAGTCATTGGAAGTAGTTAGGTATCGCCGTGGACTTTCAAAAAAAAAAAAAAAAAAAGAAGAAAAGAAAAGAAAAAAAAGGAAAGATAATAACCGAAAACCCCATTTTAAATAATTTCAATGACTTCTTTAAAAATTTAAAATTCGGTTCTATTTGAAAGATAATGACGTAAAGCGAATCCAAATTCAAAGAAAAATTAATTTCCTTATATAAATAAACATTTTAAACATTTTAAAGCATTGGTACGTTTTTTCCTCACTCAAAGAACGACCACTGTATACGAAAAATTAACTTTAAAATTCTCTTTAAAATCCGATATTTGTCATAGAGATGTGTTTTGGAATCTGTTAGTAAATTTAAATATTAATTAACTGAATTTTCTAAAAGTAATGCTTGCCTTTTACTTAAAACGAAATGAAAATAACGTTTTGTTTATGTCTGTGAGGTAAAAAGACACAATAAAAATACTGTAATTCCACCCTTGTGTGAAAAAGCGCGCGAAAGGGTAAAAGTAATACAGAAAATTAGCAGTGTAATTATCAAGACTTTTTTTTTTTTATTTTTGTTTAAAAATACATTTCCTTTATATACGCTTTTATTAAACTTAGTATAATGAATAAGTTTGAAAGCATTATACAAGAATCTGTAGATAAACGCAGGAAAAACGAGAGACGCGAAAAAAAACGAAAAAATAACAGCCGTACAGATGGATGAGAAAACAGTGCTTTCAAGATACATAAACTGACTGAACAGCAGATATGAAATTAATATCATAATACTCTTCCGATATTGAATAGTTGTCGGGCAAAGACAGATATAAGAGTTATGTCCTTTTTGTACCTCCATATCAAAAATATTCTAACAGTTGTTAAAAGGGAAAAAAATAAAATAAAATATTTTTTTAAAAAAGGTTCACACTCTAAAATAGCACTTCAGGCATGTCCCTATTTAATAAAAGAAATTCTTCTGACGAATAGCAACGGGATGAATTTCAAAATCGGACTGAAAAATTACAAGTAATTAAAAATAAAAATATTAAGTGCGGATTTTTTCTATCCATTTTGCAAGAAAATAACGCGTTTTATTAAAATATGTAAGCACCAAATGTCAAAATTTTTTTTTAGTTTTATTGAAGATAAAGATACGGTACGATATTCCGTATGTTCACACTTGATATTGCATAATTTTTTACTGAAATATGATTTTTTCTATATTAATATAGAAAATTTGACTAGTCTAGATATCGAAAACATTCATTCGTTAATAAATAAGTACTGGAAATTTTGTTTGATTCCGATAATTCCCTGGCATTTTTTTTTAAAAACAGTGACTAGTAACGTTTTGCTTTCATTTCGGAAAAATAAGCATCCATCTTATTATTTAAATGTAATTGTTGTTTACGGAGAAAGAAGAGAAGCACGTTTAGTTATACTAGACGCAAAAACATATGTATAGTTAATGTATCTTTCTTTTTTACTCAATTTTAATGCATTCATTCTGTCGCATACATACACACGTACAAACAGTTTTTTGGTTTTTTTTTCTTCAGATAAAATCCTCAAAGGAAAATAGGCATTAATTTAAATACACATTATCGTTCAACTACATGTACGCATGTATGTATTGTAGATTATATTCAGATATGTCTATATGTTAAGCATGTATACTTGAACGTGTAAATTTGCTTGCGTTTCTATCTCGGCAGAGGCACAGAGAAAGTCTTCGCCTGACGTGCATTTCTTTAAAAGCCTGAGTTTTCTTTTAAAAATAAAGATTCTTACAGCAGAAAGAACAATGGTAGCAGCAGCAACAACAACAACAATAAAACAACAACAACAACGATTGTAGAATACCAACAACAACAACATCAAACAATAATAGTGTAGCGCCCGACATTTGGCTTAAGCAAGTGTGACAGGATCGTAAGTGAGACTCGTCATGGATACGCTGAAGCAAGCACTTGGGAATACCAACGTAGGGTTAACATTGGAGGGCATAATACATGTGGCGCGATGGGGGCATGGCGAAAATGCTTCACTGTCTTTATTTGTTACTATCTGTTTGTCAGCTGGGTGGCCTCAGGCCTGCAGAGAGAGGAATGGGATTTAAGGGTGGGGAGGAAGAGAGAGAGAGAGAGAGAGAGAGAGAGAGAGAGAGAGAGAGAGAGAAAGAAAAGAAAAGAAGAAAATATGGCAAACATTGGATGAGGGAGTAGTGAGCAACGCAACAAATGAAATCCTAAAACAAAAGTGACGGTTATAAACTTTATTTCGGGTTATTTTCAAATTATCCATCATCGTAATCGTCGGTGCGGCTATCATTAATCGTACTTTATTATGACTGAGTTTTCACACTACTAGTAACAGGTGGTTTTCACTAGAGATCAAGTGACACCAAGTCTCTTTATTACTTTCTCCTAGACATCTACGGTATGCAGTCTGAACCGTCTCGGTTCTTACATAGATTTTTAATTCTTTCCACATATATTCATTAGATTTAAGACCACTTTCAATGCCTCAATGATTAGGGCCAATCGACATACCTTCATTTTAATACATCAGCAATTGTCGCACATGTCAAATACGTTCAAGAAACCGTATTATTATTATTATTATTATTATTATTATTATTATTATTATCATCATCATTCGATTTCTGCTATGGACACACTACCTACCAAGTCTGCGGAAAGACCTAAGGCAGGTCGTGGTGTGTTGTTATATTTCATGTTAATTTTTTTTTTTTTTTTTTTTATCTCCGATGAAGTTGCTAGCGTTACATAGACAAAGTTCTCCTTAGTGTGTGTGCTGTACTTAATAAGACAATTTTCTGTATGTCTCTTTAAGCTGGGGTTTCCAGGGATTCTTTCAATGTGTTGTTTTGTTCCATTTTTTATAATTCCAAGTGCACCTATTACCACTGGTATTATTCTTGTTTTCAATTTCCACATTTTTCTATTTCAATTTCAGGTCTTTGTATTTTGATAGTTTTTCAAATTCCTTGGTTGCTATGTTACAATCCGCTGGACAAACCATATCAATTAGTAGGCAAGTTTTTTCTTTTTTCTGGTTTTTGACAATAATGTCCGGCCTATTTGCTTCAATTTTTTCTGTCTGTGTGGATGGTATAATCCCATAGAATGGTGACATCTTCTATTTCTGTAACCGGCGCTGGCCGATGTTCATACCAGTGTTTGCTTACACATTTTCCAAAGTGTTTGCACATTGTCCAGTGTAAGTATTGCCCCACTCTATCGTGACGATTTTTATATTCATTTGGGGCAAGTATAGAACATCCTGAGATTAGATGGTCTATTGTTTCTTAGTATTTGTCACAGAACCTGCATTTTGGATCCACATTATTATGTATGATATTTGCCTGAAAATTCCTAGTGAAAAAGACTCTGGTCTTGCGCTGCAAGAATAAAGCCTTCAGTTTCAGACTTTAATCCAGATGCTCGTAACCATCGATGAGTATTAACTTTATCAACATTGGGTTTATTTGCACGTTCTGGATATTGGCCATGCAGAGGTTTGTCTTGCCAGCGTTGTTTCATCTGTTCAAGGGCTTTATCCTTGGCTTTCTTTTTCATATCTTTTGCTGCAATAGTTGGTTCTTGGCTTCTGTTTTGATTTTACTACAGAATCTACTAAATGTAAATGTTGTTTGTATTTACTGCCTTCTTTTATTATTGAATATTTTTTTTTTCTGTTTTCATGTTGTTTCACTAATTTTATCATCCAGTCATTTGTTGTTTCCATGTAAGTTAGTAAGCCAATAGTTGTTGTCTTGTATGACAATTCTAGCTGAATAAGACCTCTTCCACCTTCTTTACGGGGTATGTATAGACGGTCTACATCAGCCTTAATAATATTATTATTATTAATATTAATATTATTATCAATATTATTATTATTAATATTATTATTAGTATTATTAATATTATTATTATTAATATTATTATTATTAATATTATTATTAATATTATTATTATTTAATAATATTATTATTAATATTAATATTATTATTATTAATATTAATATTATTATTATTATCAATATTATTATTATTAACATTATCATTATTATTAATATTAATATTATTTTTATTATTAATATTATTAACATTATTATTATTAATAATATTATTATTATTATTAATATTATTATTATTAATAATAATACTTCTACATATTAACAGCAGATGTCTGGTTGTTAGGGTTGAAATGACAAGAATTCTTTTAAATTTTTCCAACAGTTTTCTCAGTATCCTCACAGACACCAGCAACGCAATGGTCTAGTTAGTCTCAGCATTTCTAAAATTCTTATTCTATCTAAGCTTGCTCTCGTGTTTTGGCAACGTTCCAGGTGAGCCAAATATTATAGGTACGGGCAAAACTTTCATGTTACACACTTTTCCTGACTTCCAGGCAAGGTATTTTCCTGGCAATTTTCCAATTTTTCACTTTTTTTTCATTTTCATAGTCGCATCCACAAGATGGCAAAGGATCCCCCTTTCCTTGTTAGCAGCTATTAAATCCGATTTTATCATCTGGATGATGTGGTCAATTTTGACTTGAAAATCTTACAGTGGGTTATTCTTTTTGTTTCCTATGACAACCTCTTTGTTTTAACATTATTCGTTTGTATGCTAATGGAGGACTCTTTTCTTTTAGCCCGGTTTGATGCTTTCACTGATGATGTGGTTTATATCGTGTCTTTTCCTTTACAGAACTGACATTTTATTTTCTATTATTATTGTTATAACTCATGGCGTTTTCACACAAATAGTAATCTTGTGAATTACACAAGAGATTAAGTAACAACAGGTCCAGAACTCTAGTAGCTATTTTCATTAAGACTGTGGTCTACATGAGCGTGTCGATGGTTTCCACTTTCTCTAGTCTTTTCCCCAGGCTCGTTGGGGCCTTTCCCAACACTACAATAACGACTGGTATCACCTTCATGATAATGACTAATTATTATTATTATTATTATTATCGTTGTGTTCATTGAATTTTCGTAGTAAACTAGTTGAGTAACTAGCGAAACATGTGTAACGTGTCTTTCTTTGAAAATCCGTTCAATATTCAATCACTCTCTAGTATTCTAATTGCTTTTAACTATGCTATCATATTGGTGGGGGTCAGTTTTTCCTCGACTTTCCAATTCGTTTCGACTTTTCAATAGAATTCCTCATACGCTAATAATAATGGCTAGGACGATCAACAATATGATTTTTTTCTTAGTTTTCTTGCAAAATCTACGAGAATTAATTCTATTTTATTATGTTGGCCCATATCAGAAGCGGATGTTACAGGTATGACAGTAGAAGCTGAAATTTCCCGTTAATAACTCATAATGTTTTGACTTGATACCCATATCAACTGAGCAGAACTCTGGCAAAGTGACGTCTGACATGAAAATCCATACGTGGCAGAGATGTGTCGTTGCGGAAATAAATTGCACTCATCGATATTTTTCGACGCTTGCTGGATATTTATGAAGATTAATCTGTAGGCGGTGGGTAACTGAGATGTGCGTGTGTGTAACAAGTCACGTGTGTAGACATTTGTTCATCGCTGGCGAAAATGGTATTAACTACAGAATGGTAGTAACTACAGAGTGCGATGAGTAAATTGTCGCTATTTTATATTTTAAAATTTGCGCATGCGCGTTTTTTGTTAGTGATTATGTCGTCTGCACAGTATAGTAGGGTCAGTTGGGCACCGTCTATGAGGAAAATAACCCCATGACGCAATTCACTGCATAAAAGATTTAGAAACAGCATGTTGTGCTGCTTTGCATTCGGACCGGAAGCTCCAATACGAACATTTCAGTGTTTGGATGTCAATCTGAAGATAGGCCAGAGGATTCGGAAAGAGTTGGATGAGTCTAATGGTGATTACGAAGCTACGACAACTCGGTAGACTCACATTATTCGGACTGTTATCCTCATCATTATTGTCATATTCACAATATTTCGGCAGCTGTACGCTCCGGTTTTCTTCAGGTGATTGGAATTTCGAACCGAACACTTTATTTCGTCCAACGGGGTAGATTGTTCTAGTTCCATGTGCCATGCCTCTTCCAGACGTCTCAGTTATTTCCGTTTAACTCTCCAAGTTTTTTTTTCCCACTGCTGTAGCCTCGTATTGAACTCACAACTCTTTGGGTTTAGTCACTGAATCTAACCAACGCCTTTATCCACTATGTCATGTTGATAAAGGCGTTAGATCAAGTGACTAGACCCAAAGAGTTGTGAGACATCCGGAAGAGGCATGGCACGGGGAACTAGAATAATCTACCCTGTTAGATGAAATAAAGGGTTTGATCGAAATTCTAATAATCGGAAGAAGACCGGAGCATACAAACGGCCGAAACGTGAATATGGCAATGAAGATGAGGATAATACTCCGAATAATGTAAATAATATATGTGTTCTTTATATATTGAGCTTCTTTATATAACTGGAATTTGTCTAGGTTGTCATTGATTCACATACCATTTCTCTCTACAAATGTCCTCCGCACAGCCATAACCAAGTTGTCTCATTTGCATTTCTTTTTATGTGTTATTTCAAATATATGTGGATGTTTTTTTTTTCATTATTGCTTTCTAAATTTGTAATATTCTTAATCAAATGTTAGGAACCTATTGATCTACCTTCTTAGTGATTAGTCTCCTCTTCTTCTGAGTGACGTGTCGCTTCGATACATGGCAATCAAGGCTCTCCACATCTTCTTATCCTTTGTAGCTCTTAGCAGTGCTTGTCTTTTTACTATCCCTCCGCTTCCCTGTGTTGCCATTTATTTGCACAAGCTCGTTAGGTTTGTTTCCCTCTGGCCTTCAATAAGCCCTGTGCTTGTCAAATTTTCCGAGCCTTCTTTCCTCATTATGCGCATGAGATATTTTAAATCACATTTTGGTTCTAAGTATAAGGTTAATTTTTGCTTCGATTTACCTTAAAAAATTCTCGTTACTCATATTGACCATGGTATTCTCAACATCCTTCTGTAGAACAATATGTCTTTTGGTGCAAGTCTCTACTTCGTCTCTAAGTAAATTGTCCAGCATCCACTGCTATATAGGGGAAATGATATATAACACGCTTTTCTGTGTTGCTATTGAAATTTTCATGTTTCTTAATACTTTGCTTAGCTTTTGGAAGGCATTTTTGTTATCTCAATCCGTTTTCGAAACACAGTGTCACATTTTCCGTTCTCTCTTTGAATCTTCTAAGGAAAATTCCTTCATAAGCGCTCACACTGATACATCTATTAGCATGTATACAAAATATGTAAGAAAGGTATTTTTATATATATATATATATATATATATATATATATATATATGTCTCGTTATTTAGGTACATGCTGGGGAAGTTTAAAAAATTTAAGTACAAGCCTTCGAGGTGGGGGGGGGCTGGATTTATTCACATTCGGTAGCGAGGTGGGCGCGTTGAAAAATAGACTTATTTAGGAATACATTTTCTAATACAACCATAATTATATATAATGATGGAGTTTTGCGTCATATATATATATATATATATATATATATATACACACACACACACACACACATATATATATATATATATATATATATATATATATATATTATGCAGTTACATTAGAACATGCACATACCCACGACAAAACTGTACATCTTGTTTTCAACGTTAAAGTTTTTTTTAACGTTGAAACATGATGTAGTTTTTGAACGTTGAAATCTTAACATATATATATATATATATATGAAAATCTTTAACATATATATATCTGAAATCTTTAACACACACACACACACACACACACACATATATATATATATATTCGTTAAAGAACGAATCGTAAGGTTTCAGCGTTCAAAACTGTACATCTTGTTTCAACATTAAAAAAACAAAAAAAACTTTTATATATAGTCATCCACAGACAGACTGTTTCGCTGTATCACAGCTCATCAGTCTGGCTGGACATCCGATTGCCTCAAGCCGGGATCGAAACCCGACTGATCTGGCATCATTGGAGATTTATTACTAAGCTAGGTACCTCTATAAGATCGCTATAAAAAGAGCATAGCATGATGAACATGACACCAAACTTGACGAAAACAAAATTTTATCGTCTAAATTTTTATGTTATTATCAAGAGGAAAAATCAAAGTTTATTTTAATTATTTTTTAAAATTTTTCCTTCTTTTTAGAACATTCTGAATTTTGATTTAAAAATCCTTGTTTCTCTTTGCATCACCGGAACTAGTAAAATAACATTTTTTAGTACGTTGTTTTTTTGGTATGACACACATTAATTTGGAAAATCTTGCAAAAATATAAATAATTGTCTTTCAGGAACTATTAACAGATGATCGAAATTATTATAAAATGTTTTTTTTTATTAAAGTCATGGCAGAAATATTTTTTATATTTATTACCCATCCATAACTAATTTTATGAAAACTCTAGAAATTTGATCGAGTCCACTTTAGTAATTACAATAGTTAAAAGCACAAGGCTTTGAGGAATGCAAATCATGTTTTTAATTGGATCACCTCTGAATTGTAACATACAAAACTCAATAAAACAAAGATATTATTTAATTTCAAATGCTTTTATTTGCTTTAGTTGATTTTATGAATATGGACAATTTTTTCTGAAAGCAACAAAATTTTTCGATGAAAAATGAATTTTCAATACAATTATTTGTTATTTCTTTAATTATAATAGATTTTTACATTTAAGTTGTTAAAATATTATAAAATTAGTTAAAAGCCACATCCACTTTCGAAAGTGTCATTATGAGATAGATTTTCTTTTAGTGCGTTGTAAATTGTATCGTTTTGACTAATCAGAAAACCCGCAGTAATTAAGAAATGTAATTTTGTGTTTATAATCGGGCTGTAATTATAAAGTACGGAAGACCAACCAGAATACAATTAAGTTGCGTTATTTGAGTTAAGCATTGTTCTCCGCTGTTAAGACCTTTACTTTTGCGAAACACGTGTGGAGAACTTTATTTGATTTTTCAATTTCAACTGAGAAGGGTACCTACAAGTATCAGTATCATCTTATGAAATTTATATGATCTTATTTTTATATTAATCTCAGTTATGACATTTTTTCCATAAATGAAATATCAACATTAATAATAAAAATGAATGGAAATATAAATAACTCAGTAAAATGTAGTAAATGTACATAAAAATATGGTATTTTAAGTACACTTCTGATAAAATTTCATGAGAAAGGTACCTATAAGTTAATTAGATACTTTCTTATGAAATTTAATCACACTCTTAACAGTTTTATTTTAATTTCTTTATAATATATTTTCAATAAAGCATCGTAAACGTAAAGGTGAAAGCTAAGTAAAAAAACAAAAAAAAAAAACTAAAGCGCTGAAAGCTTTCCTTAAAAAAACGAGGTAAATAATTTGTCCACTTATATCTAAATAATTTGACTTTTCTCCTTCCGTAGAACAAATTATCCTCACGTAATCCGTCAATATGTCATTCATTACCTGTCAAGTGACGGGAAAGGTTATGACCTGCTTTGTTTTATTTTCAAATTACATCTTTTGGGCGCAGAAGCTAGGTTAAGCTTGGTTCAAAATATTTTAAATAAACATTATAATTTCTGATTTTTTTAAAATACGTTTTGAATAAATGAAAATTGATTTTTAAAAGAATTTAAAACTGAGATTTTAATTTTTTTGTATAAAATGGAAAAAAATGGTTGCCATGATCGATTGTCAATTGTGCTGACTCCAAAAAAAAAACAAAACAAGATTTTTAACGAAAATTTCGGACGTTCTAGGAACGATTAAAAAAATGTAAAAAAAAAAAAAAAAAAAAAAATACCGCCAAAATACTTTGATCTTTCATCTTAATAATAACATAAACATTTAGACGATAAAATTTTGTTTTCGTCAAGTTTGGCGTCTTTTTCATCGCGGTATGCTCTTTTTTTAGCGATCTCGTTGAGGTACCTATACTAAGCTAACAGCGACCGGTATAGGCGAAGATGAATTTTCGCTTATTTATTCTTTTGAATAATGACTCCAGTGACCTAGAGGGCTCAATTTATGGAAGAGCTTTGCATTATCAGCAGTAGTAGTCACTGTTTACAAATTTACTCTTTCTCTCCAGAGTGCACGACCAAAATAAAATTTTTAGGAGCGTATATATATATATATATATATATATATATATATATATATATATATGAATGTATGGAAAAAAAGAGAAATTAACTTTTCTATTTTGATATTCGTGATGGTATTTATGAATCGGAAAATATTTGTAATAAACTACACATATTTATGTATTCACGCGTACACACACACACATATATATATATTTAGATAGAGAGAAAGAGAGAGAGAGAGAGAAAGAGAGAGAGAGAGAGAAAGAGAGAGCGAGTGAGCGAGAGAGAGAAAAAGGGAGGATATATCTGGTTAATGTGTGGTTCTGTCTGATATCTGATACAAACAGATTGCAAATGTTTGATGTATATGTTTTTATAGTCCAAAATGGCGGGCCTGTATCTCTAGTGTGCGCATCACGCTTGATAGAGAGATAAAATCCTTTTTATCGCGCTCAATTGACCCTTTCCTCGCCATTAAACGTTCTGATAGGCAGTTGACAACAAGGACAAGGGGCACGAAACGAAATATGTAAGGAATACGTCAAAAGTATTTTGGGTACAATTATTTTAATATCTACTCTGTAAGACTAGTTTTTTGTTGTTGTTGTTGTTGTTGTTAACTGATACCGCTGAACAGACGAATAACCGTTTTGTTATGTTCAAAAATGTGATCGTGTGAAATAGTTTTTCATTGCCAGAGCAGAAATCTCCAACGGGCAGAGGACCGGGACTGTTCCGTGGATCCTTTGCTACCGGGACGTAAAGAGATAATTAGCTTGTTTAAAATTATATAACAAATAAATTCAATATTGGACTTTAATTTAATATCTACTCAGTACTATCTATGATAAATGTAAATATACCATACATTAATGGGGTGCAGAATTAATTTCAACTCGGAACTAATTTCAACTTGGAACTAATTTCAACTCGGAATTAATTTCAACTCGGAACTAAGGCTTAGGGTTAGTGTTTTTAAATTGAGTTGAAATTTGTTCCGAATTGAAATTAACCTATTTTTACTTATGTATCATAACTGTAGCGACATTTTATAATTAATATATATATATATATATATATATATATATATATATATATATATATATATATATAATAATTTTAAAATAGTTTGCTAATCCCAACTAATTTCCAAATTCTATACTGAATCTACATTATGTTGAGTTGATATTGATGTGCTAAATGTGTAATAGGGATTGATTCAAGGAAACTAAGGACGCAAGGGTGTGGCCAGGCTGCACCCCAGATATGAGAGACAAAAGCTTATAACACTTCTTCTTCCCTTTAATGAATTGCTCGCTGGTTTGTTTTGGTTTGTTTTGTTTTACGGCATATTAACCTCAATGGGCTATTTATTGCCGACAATTTTTTTTTTATTTCTGGTAATATTTTTTTCCAAAAATGAATTGCTGGTAATATGTTTTTCTTTCAAAAATCAATTTCTGGTAATATTTTTTTTTCCAAAAATGTATTGTTGGCAATATTTATTTTTTAAGTATTGCTTATAATAATTTTTTACTTCAAAAATTTATTGCTGGTAATAATTTTTTCTTAAAATTTCATTGTTGGTAATAATTTATTACAAAAGTGTATTGCTGGTATTAAAACCTATTTTTACCCTTTCATAGTATTTTGATCCCAGTTTAGGGGTTAACTGTTTGCTCATAATCTGGACCTTAACAGGTGCTACCACCCTGGGTCAGGGTGGACCTGGGAAAAACAGCAGTTAAGAGGTGGTTCCACGCTTCTCAAAACCTCTTGATCAGAGGCCTTGCTGTTGGATGTAGTTTATCGTCTTACCCAGGACGGATTGCTTTTTGTATTTTTATTTTTTTAAGCGTTTCACCCCAAGCAAGGCGGGGAGCCACTAGGACGCAAGGGGTTACAGAAGATTTGGAGCAAGATTAGATAGGAGTGATAGAGGAAAGGATGAGGAGAAGGATAGTGGATAGATCAAGGCAACTGGAGATGTCGATTGACATTACATTTGAATAGCTGGAGATTATAGCTCTCAGGGAAACTGGAATAAGGAAGGGAGTTCCACAGGCGAGAGGTGCGTGATATGAAGCTATTGGAGTAGAAGAGACGGCTTCATTTAATAGTTTCGACAGTGAAAGGGTGAGAGCGGGATGCCAGCCTCGTAGGGCGCTTGAATTCATGAAGTCTTGGAACCAGCGATAGCAGCTCCTCGGAGCAATTACCATGAAAGTATTTGTAAAAAAGACAGAGAGAAGCGACCGTGCGTCTGTGGGAGAGCGACTGTAGACGAGATGCCAGAACAAGGCTAATTATATTTCATATTCGCCTCTGGATCTTATCAAGAACCCCGAGGCAAACAGAAGGGGCTCCAAACCATATATGGCAGCAATACTCCATGCAAGGGCGAATTGTTGATTTGTAGATCTGAAGGATCGATTCCGGGGAGGAAAAATTTCCTGGCGCGGCACAGGGAGTCAACTTTTCTTATTGCTCTCTTTATCAAAATGCCCTTAAATTACACATACTTTCCCCTACCGGTTCGCGGAAAGACTGTCCAGCATGGATCCGGTGCGTGGTTCTTTTTAGAGCATTGGTTTTCAATCTTCGTCTAGCCGCTACCCAGTTAGCACCTAAACCACTTCCTCAGTGCTCTCCTTGCACACCCACACGAAGATATTTCTTTATGCTGCAGTTTGACGACAACTGATATACTGCAAATTGAAAACAAAAACAAAAATAACCAGTATAACGTAAACACCTACAAGCATTGCAGATTTTCTTTGATGTCATTAAATAAGATTTCGCCAAAAGAACTTCCCTGTTTATATCTCTACACCTGCTACCATTACAGATGTCGTCTGTCAGATCTGTTTGGCGTGTGGTGCGACCTGTCCGGATAACGTCAGCAAGACATAAACAAACATTCGGACTTTTAGCTTCGAACAACAAAATGAAATAAAACCATGTCTTTGTTTATAAATCTTATATTAATTGTATACTTTTTAAAGCATGCGTATTAATTAATTGTAACTGATTTAAATGGCATAAAAAAAACTCTGTAATAAATAAAATGAAATAAAATAATTACTTACCGCACACTACTAATTCCTTTTTACTAACCACCCCCTATCGTCCCATTTTTATCGCCACCCCTGGCTTTTTACACTTTCTAGGAGCGGTTCCCTCTCCCTCAAATTGGAAATCTCAGTTTGAGAGAGAGACAGAGAGAGGGAGAGAGAGGGAGAGAGAGTGTGTGTGTGAGAGAGAGAGAGAGAATGCGTGTGTGTGTGAGTGTATGTGTGCGTATGTGTGCATGTGCATATGTGTGTGTGTGATTTATGTATTACAGGTAAACTGTACTTCCAACGAGCGTTTCCCCCTCTCCCAAATTGGTAATCTCAGTTTGAGAGAAAGAGAGAGAGAGAGAGGGAGAGAGAGAGGGAGAGAGAAAGAGAAAGAGAGAGAGAGAGAGAGAGAGTGTGTGTGCATGTGTGTCTGTGTGTGTGTGTGTGTCTGTGTGTGAGTGTGATTTATGCAGTACAAGTAAACTGTACGTCCTAGGAGTGGTTCCCCCTCCCCAAAATTGGAAATCTCTGTTTGAGAGAGAGAGAGAGAGAGAGAGAGAGAGAGAGAGAGAGAGAGAGAGAGAGAGAGAGAGAGTGTGTGTGTGTGCATGTGTGTGTGTGTGTGTGCATGTGTGTGTGATTTATGCAGTACAAGTAAACTGTACGTCCTAGGAGCGGTTCCCCCTCCCCCAAATTGGAAATCTCTGTTTGAGAGAGAGAGAGAGAGAGAGAGAGAGAGAGAGAGAGAGAGTGTATGTGTATGTCCGTTTGTGTGCATATGTATATTTGTATGTGCGTATCTCTCTCTCTCTCTCTGTGTGTGTGTGTGTGTGTGTGTGTGTGTGTGTGTGTGTGTGATTTATCCATTACAAGTAAAATGTACGAAGAGGTATGGAAAGTTTGGGACTTGAATAATTTTTCAATTTTCATGTCGAGAATTTTTATGCATCACATCGTTATATATCATCAGATTTTGAATTTGGAGGTCACCAGAGGTCATTAAATAACACAACATGCCATTTCTAAACGAATAAAGCAATTGATAAAGATAATGACTTTGCTTCGTTGCCATGAAGACGCACAAAGTTTTAACTTTTAACATAGACTATGTGACATTCGAGATCGCCAGAGTCTCTCGGGAATAAAATCATTTTATTTTCAGCTCTTTTCCCGTGAACCTGACTCATAAGTTACTAGTGGTTCAGTGACACAGGCATTCTTAATTCTCATTGATTATTTTAATAGAAGTACCAGTCTGTTTACTACAGGATATTTCCTCATTATTCAGATATTTTATAATTTCTGATATTACGTGTCCTGGGTAAGACGATAAACTACATCCAACAGCAAGGTCTCTGATCAGGAGGTTTTGATGAGCGTGGAACCATCTCTCAATTGCTGGTGTTCTCAGGTCCACCCTGACCGGGGTGGTAGTACCTGTTAGGGTCCCAACTATGGTAAAATAGTTGACACCCCCAAACTGGGGTCAAAACATTATGAAAGTGTAAAAATAGGTTTTAATACTAGCAATACATTTTTGTAAAAAATATTACAAGCAATGATTTTAAAAAAAAAATATTACCAGCAATATATTATTACCAGTAATACATTTTTTGAAAAACAAATATTACCAGCAATACATTTTTGGAAAGAAAATATTACCAGAAATGCATTTTTGTAGGAAAAAATATTACTAGCAATAGATTTTTGAAAGAAAAAATATTACCAGCAATACATTTTTGGGAAAAAATATTACCAGCAATAAAAATCCTGTCGGAATTAAATAACCCATTGAGGTTCATATGGCGTAAAACAAACCAAACCAAACCAATTTAGTGATTCCAAATAATTTAGTTACTCGAAGCAGTTGCAGTAGAATTTTGGAAAGGTTAAAATCTATAAATCTATTGACTCATTGCCGGAAACTTCCTGAATTCTTTTGAGCCGCTTGATGTTCCTTCATACGGAATTTTCGACTGAAACACGCCAATATCTCAAGCAACTTCTTCCCCGTGTTATTAAAGTAATTATCCTTACTTCTAGCCAGGCTAGGCAAAAAAAAAAGAAAAAAAGGACCGTATTTTCATTTTCCAAACCCACACGTTGAAACCGAACAATTTTAATTTCTAGTGAAGTCTTGTCATGAACATCAACGAGTCACAAAGACAACCTCTCAAGATTTCTGACCTCTTTCTGACTTTTCTGTTATTTTCATATAGCCATTGGCAAACGGGCACAGTCATATATCAGAAAACAGATATTATATTGATGTTCTTTTGCAGGAGCATTTGTCTCACTGAATTCAGGGAACGTAAGAGCGGATGCCAGATGTAAGCAAGCAATCAACGATAAGTCAAATGAAATGTCTTGGAGAGAGTAGAAAAGACCAACAGAGCTAAGAGGGTTGCCAAGTACTAGAAATTGAAATGTCCAACTGAGATTCTCTCTTTCCGCCGTAGGAGTCATTGAATGGACAGACAATGAATGACAGATGACGGGGGAAATTTAAAACGAAGAAATCCTCGAATTTCAAGAGTTCTAAAAGAAAGATTCTATACAAAGTTCTAACACAAAAGTTCTTCAGGAAAAGACAATATTGATAAAGGCTTAATCTGTCTTTAGATATTGTATTAATACAACCAAATATTTGATTTCTATGTTTTTTTTTTCTGGTTTTGAAGTGTAAAATCATCATTTTTATAGTAAGAAGTCGACACAGCCTATGTTTTGCAGTGGAGGAAGAAAGAGAATATTCCTTACGTTGTTTTATTTTTATATAAAATATAAGTTTTAAATCTTGTGTTCTAATTTCAGTCTAATTCCTTTGTTATACTCCTTTATTCTATCTCTAGTGATGCACAATAATCTCCTCACTAAATACATTTGAGTTGCCTATAAATGATTGCATCTTTTTTGTAGTAGAGCACAGTTGTTTTCACTCTTCAGTCATGTTATCCCGTACTAATTCTGCGGGTGGCTTCAAACCTTTGTACTGTAGAGTGTGTGTACACACACACACACACACACACACACACACACACACACACACACACACATATATATATATATATATATATATATATATATATATATATTATTTTAATACCTGTAATTAGGCGGAGAGAAAAAAATCGGATAATACAATACATAAATAAAAATAGATTTTAACAAACCAATATCAGGGAAAAAATTCAGTAAAAAACAGAAAATACAAATGACCTCCAACATGGAGGTGGAAAATAAACAGCCAGCACCGCAGTGCCTAGTCAAAAGAAAAGAAACACCGACAGAGTAAATTAAGTAAAAATGTAAAAGTGCTCAATACACTAAGGCAGTAGTAAGGCAGTACCTACCAATGATTCACGTAACGGATATTCAGCGTGCTATTTGATAAAAAAGGCTAGGTCAAGAGAAATTATATTGGTAAAATATATATATATATATATATATATATATATATATATATATATATATATATATATAGTTAAACCTAGAGAGCCAGGCAAACCTAACAAGGTTCACCGAAGCGGATCGTCAGGGAAACCTTGGTAGGTTTGTCTGGCTCTCTAGGTTTAACTAGGTCTGTTCTACTCATTGTATTGAGCACTTTATTTAGTTATTTGGTACTCGCATTGG
>CAHIKZ030003391.1:1195000-1237500 GCA_903632075.3 Acanthosepion pharaonis | reverse complement strand
ATGTACATAGGCGTTTTTGAGTATACGGATATGTCTGTGTGTGTGTGTGTGCATGTGGTTGTGTATACAGGGTATGTTGTGAAACTCACTCATCGGTGACCTGAACATACCGAATATTTTGATACTGAAATACTCAGGCATCGTCCAGGGTATGACGATAAACTACATCCGGCAGCAAGACCTCTGACCGGAGCTTTTGAGAAACGTGGAACCACCTCTAAATTGTTGGTGTTCCCAAGTCCACCCTGACCCGGGGTGGTAGCACCTGTTAGGGTCCCAACTATGGGCAAATAGTTAACCCCCAAACTGGGGTCAAAACACTATGAAAGTGTAAAAATAGGTTTTAATACATTTTTGTAAAGTTATTACCAGCAATGTATTTTTGAGAGAAAAAAATATTACCAGGCATACATTTTTGAAAAAAGAAATTACAAGCAATAAATTTTTTTTTGGGAAAAAACAAACAAACAAACAAACAAAAAAAAACATTAGCAGCAATACATTTAAAAAAAAAAGAAAGAAAGAAAACAATATTGGTAGTAATAAAAATCTTGTCGGCAATAAATAACCCATTGATATGCCGTAAAACAAAATAACAGAAACCAAACTAAACTAAATACATATTCTATTCATACGAACCCATTCTGAAAATCTTTTCGGCAATAAATAACCCATCGAGGTTGATATACCGTAAAACAAACCAAACTAAACCAAACCGAATATTTTGAGATACAAGATGTACATGATTATACGTGAGTCATGTAAAATTTCAAAATTAATGTTTACATAGAAATTTATTGCTATAAGATACGACGGAAAATGTGACACAGAAATCAGAAGTAGCTTTGGAATAGCGAAAGATGCCTTCCAAAAGTGAAGCAAAGTAATAAGCAACTGGAAAATTTCGTTAGAAACAGATACAATGCTGAACTGCTATTTAATGTCAAACCTCCTATATGACAGTGAATGCTGGACAATTTCCTCACAGATGAAAAAGAAACTCCGTGACAGATGTTCTACAGACAGATGCTGAGAATATCATCAACTGAACATGTGAGCAATGAGGAATTTTTAAGGAAGATAGGAACAACAAGGATATTTAGATTTACAATAAGAAAGAAATGGTTTAAATTTCAGGGACAATAAGGAAAGAAGGATTGGAGAATCTGAATCTTACAGAGCATATTAAAAGCAACAAAATGAAGCAACCAGGTTTCATCACAATCATGTTTTTTTTTATTTCCTTGTTCGCTGTGACATTGTGGCTGGTGAATAGTTTATTTGGAAGATTTTATATTATACAATGTTGACTTTCCTATGTTCCTATCAGCCATTAGTTACAATGAACTTTCACCAGCATCTAGTCTGTTTAAAATTTCCACTTTTTGCGATAACTCCAAAGTTGTTCTTTTCCTCTTTTGCACCAATACAATCCATTAGTGTGAAATAAGCATAAGCAATTATCCAAAATAATTTTCCTGAAAAACAGAAATTTCTAATCAGTTACATATCATCCAAATAGTTCAAATATACACGTCAAAATCATATCCGGATATGAGGGATTCCGGATACGAGGCATTCCGTATATGAGGGATTTCGTATATGAGGGATTCCGGATATGAGGGATTCCGGATATGAGGGATTCCGGATACGAGGCATTCCGTATATGAGGGATTTCGTATATGAGAGATTCCGTATATGAGGGATTCCGGATATGAGGGATTACGGATAAGAAGGATTCCGAATATGAGGGATTCTACTTTATTTTGATAAGTATAAAATTATAAACAAAAATTCACTAGTTTCAGTCATGTGCACTGCTATGTAAATCACCTATTGAAACTAGAAAAAAAGATACATGTTCACTGATGTTTTTAAAGATCCATTCTTAAGTACAGAAGTTGAAATATTTGAAAAAGTGTGACGGGAAAATGTGACGGGGGAATCCGAATTGCGAAAAATGCTTCCAAATCCTAAAGAAACTATTAAGAAATGGAAAAAAATACCGTTAGAAACAGAGATAAGGTGGCCGAATTGCTATGTAATACCAATCCTCTTATATGGCAATGAAAGGTGTATAGATGAAGATCTACATGAGATGGGATTCTACGGAAGAATACTAAGAATACCTTGTTCGAATCATGGCAGCAATGAGGAAGTTTTAAGGAAATGAAAAACAAAAGAATTCTTAAACTTACAATAAGAAATAAATCGTTCAAATTTCTGGGGCATATAATAAGGAAAGAGGGCTTGGAGAAACTGACACTCACAGAGCATATTGAAAGCAACAGAGGCAGAGAGGAATAACCAGTAAACCTACCTACCGGATAGCAGAAGATGAACTACAAGACATTGGATGTTGTGGAGAGCCATGATCCCACATATCTTGGCATGAAACGGCACATACAAGAAGAATGTTTACAGGCTTTGAATGAGAGGATTATAGATTACGAGATAATTATTGACACATCCTTGTTAAGATAAAAATTTACCAATGGTCATAGTGGTTGGTATTTAAGTCCAGACAAAGAGTCGGATTTGTTTTCCTGATTTCAAAGACAACCAATTCTTCCTAAACCGAAAGACTAGTGCAACATCACCTTTTGATCTCCTCCAACCACTTTACCTTGCATCACCTTCAGCGAAAACAACATGTATCTTCTTATATGCCGTGTCCCTTCCATTTGTGGACAACCATGGCTCTCCACATCTTCCTATCCTTTGTAGCTCTAAAAAAATATTTGCTATCTTGCCATCACTCCCAGTCAATATTCTGCCTTCCATTTACAGATGCTTCTTAGGGGTAGGTTACTCGATTATTCTATCTATCTCTCTTGTTTTCAATATGTCCCGTGTGTGTCAACTCTTTGTTAACAATGTTCAATCTATGGTATTCTCAGCATCCTTCTGTAGAATTAAATCTCTGTTGCCTCAAGCCTCCTCTTCATCTATGAGGAGATTGTCCAGGATTCACTGCATGTAGGAGAAGAGATATAACAGAACATTTCAACACTAATCTTTGATTTTGAAGAAATATTACGGTTAAGTAAGATTTTGTTTACGTATACCGATTTCCGTGACAAATTTTTCAACCTCTGTTATAATAATTCCCAGTGGATTAAATTTCTATACTTGCTTCATTTTGACGTCTCCAAATTTTAGCTCGCATCTTGGAGTGTCATACATTGTTTCTTGGATTGCCCATGCATTTTGTCTTCTTGCCATTGACAATTCTTTCGTCGCGATTTCCTAGACTACCTTTTCTAGAACTAGAACTACAAGGTAACGAATTATTCTCCACCCTTCAACCTGTCTATGGAGACGCTTTTGAACTCTGTCAAGGCTGGAAAGTGAGGTCTGGGCAGCTCACGCCCAAATATGACAACAGTACTTCATTTTTGGCTTGATCTGTATCTTGTAAAGGTAGAGGATATCAGGAGGAGTCAGACACTTACAGGAGCGGTACAGGGAGCGGACTATTTTACTTGCATCCTTAGCAATGGATCGTATGTACGAGTTACACTTGACGTCGGATATGGGTTTGAGGCCCAACAGTCTTTCAAGGCACTGTGTTTCTCCGAGAGGATCTGCGTTCATTCAGATTGGTAGCAGTTCGGGGACAGATCGGAAATGATGGAATGTAACTACCCTGGGTCTTCGAGACATTGAATGTAACTAGCGAGTTTTTACCCCGTTGAGTAGTTTCTGCAAAGGGTGATCAGTCACCAATCTCTGACTATCGAGAGTTTTAGAGATGCGCCCATATATAGTCGTATCATCGGCATAGATGTTTACAAATGATCTGAGTCCAGGTCATTTATGAAGATCAAAAAGAGATTTGGTGCCGGGCGACGCCTGCGTTGACCTCCAGGGCTCCAGAGAACTGGCCATTGATTACTACCTTCATGGACTTACCTGTTAGGAAGGATTTTATGATCAAGAAAACCCTTTCGCTGATTCTATGACTGGAGAGCTTGTAGTAGGTCTTTGTGCCACACCTTGTCTAAAACCTGCTAAGGTCCTCGAAGTGTGTTTGTCGTCAAGAGCCGCACGGATTCTGTGAATAATGGCAGTTTGGAAGTCGGCAGTACATCGGGCCGACATACTTCTCGTCGCTGAAGGTTCTAGGTTCTCTAAGACCCTCTTATTGATTCAGTCAGTTATGTGCCATACGTGATACACGCTTAGGCGATCATGTATCTTTCGATATATGACTGACGAGGAAGATTTTTTCCGCAGTAGGTTGCCATTTTTTTCTGCGGCAGGTCAGTTGTCATCCAAGGCTATAGAACCCGGTCTGTCCTGCTATTTACCCATAGCTAGTGGGGGGGGGAAGAAGAAGCGGATTCATACCTTTCCGAAGAGTATTAGCACGTAAGTGAATGTAATGGAATCTACTGGAATTCGAACACGTCTCTCCGATTCCTCAATCTAAGCCACTATCCATTACCCCATCGGCCCGGTGGCTAGGATCAAAGTGTAGTATCTGCGCTTTGTGAGCTGCCGGGTCGGGTGTCTGTCGAACTCTCTGCTTGCAGGGAGGAACCCGAACGAAGCTCCGCCGAAGGGTAGGGTTTCGTTGGGGGACGTTGACGGAACTGGCCCGCCGCGGCGGGTTTGGATGGTTATTTATTTTTGGCTGGGCCTACGGGCTCAGAGATACCCACATTAAAAAGGCCTTGTGCCACATTCGATCCCCGTGGGTGGATCGATAAATACCATCCATTACCCCATCGTGCCTCCGAATGTAAGTAATACTTGCTTCAAATCAGATTAATTTAACATGAAATCACCTAATATTCCTCTAATAAAATTTCAGAAAAGTACACTTTATTTTTAGACGATTTTTTTTTAATAAAGAGAATTACTTTGTGCTGATAGATGGTTAAAAATGGCGCTGAAATAATTAATGTTTCGGGATTTCAAACAAAACCCCTTTCCAGTTAATTTAAATTAGTTTTAAAATACAGCAAAATATTTTGCTTATTAGAAATATTAAATTTAATCTGTTAGCTTGAAATTAAAATTAAAATAAAAGCTTCAAGAAAGAGTTTCATTTGAAAAAAATGATTTTAAACCTTAGGTATCGTGTTTCTGTAGAGGTACCTACTTCAGGATTATAACGATCACATTTATTTACCTTATATCTTTTTTATATATCGTGTCCTTTCAAGACGTGGACGATCATGGCTCTTTAACGAAAATACACTGTTCTCATCCTATTTCCGGTCTAATTCTGTTACGCGCCCGGGTAAGTTTAGTTATGTAGAAATAGTACCAATATAAAGTATTTCTTCCTTCTTTGTATATGTTGATATATACTAACATGTATATAGATATATACATTTGTTAACACTCCTTGCCTTCCCAAATCTTCTATTAGAATTGAAATGCATTCAGACTATTGTCAAATGTGACGCTTAGTAATCTCATAAGCCAATTACTTTCATAAACAAATTGTGCGTTAGGAAAAAGGGTAATGGGAGAAGTGATAAAGGTTAGTGAAACCTGTGAAGAAAAACGTTTTTTTTTTCATTTAGCCTCGTCTTTTCATGATTGTAACTTGAGATCCAACTCCAATATCCATTGAGAGAGAGAGAGACAGACAGACAGACAGAGACAGAGAGATATTAAACAAATTGCTATGAAATACAATTTTCTTGTCGGGGGTGGCAGAGAAAATGGAAGGAAAGAGAAAAAGAAAGAACGAAGCGAAAGTTGGATGGGAAGAGAAGAAAGGAAATATGACAACAGTTTAAAACCGATAGGTACGCTAAATTGTACTGAACTCGTAAAAACGTCAGAAAACTCATGAAAAGCCAGAAAAAAAATCACAAAAAGGAATGGAAGGAAAAAAAAAAGCAACAATGAATGAATAAAAAAGAAATCAGTTAAACAAACAGGTAAACAAACATATGCAAGTGAAAAGGAGGCGGAAATTAACGCTTATTTAGCCAGAAGGATATAAGCAAATGTGTGCTTGAAACAGTCATAAAATTGTCTTTGTCCTTTGACCTCTAACCTCTGCAACTAACCAGTCATATTTACTTAGATAATGTTTTACGATTTAAACGTTTTTTTTCTAGTTGCATTTCTCTTGATGTCAAAGCATATCAAGGTGGTCTCTATCTCCCTCTCTCTCACATACAGCATGCTAACATATACACGCGTTTTTATGTACACATACACTGAGATAAGGTATTATGATTACTTGCATTATTTACATTATTCGTTATACTCATCTTCATTGCCATATTCACAACGTTTCGGCCGTTGTGTTTATGTCTCTCTCTCTCTATCTGTTTATATCCCTGAGATAAGGGATTATGATTACTTGCATTATTTACATTAATCCGACTGTTATCCTCATCTTCATTGCCATGTGAATATGGGAATGAAGATGCCCTTGTGCAAATTAACTGAAACAAGCGCTTTAGTTTCCTTTCTTTCACGGTCAGTTTTAGACTCACTGGAGTGAGAAAGCGTAATCGATTCCTATTTATTCTTGGATGAGGTCATTTGCAGTAGTGTGCAGTAATAAGAATCTATTTTCGGGGTGTATGATGAAATTTGTTTGGCCTCAAAAATATTGCGTCATCTGTGATTGCATCAGATTTTCACCACGCCCAGACATTATTGTCTCGACTGTCGATTAGTTGTCCTACGGCCATTGTCTGCGATGGACGTTACTCCAAAGAAGCCTACGAAAATTGTAACTTGCACGAACACACTGGCAAGCCTTACCAGTGAGCAAATCAAAGTACTATCGACTGAATCAAAAACTCTCCTGATTTAAATCCATTCGGGAACCGTGGTTAATCTGCAAGTAACGACTTGGAGTGGACATACGAAGTACTAACATGTTCACTGGAATATGTTTCATTGAAAAAATACGAAGAGAAAGTAAATAATAACGGAATTCTTCGTTTTGTTTCAATTAATTTGCACAAGGATGTATCTATAACATTAACAATCACTATGTAGATTATTGGTTCAAGCAGATCAATATATAAAATGGTAATTCATCATCTAAGAAATTCATAAATATTAATATACATAATGAAATGGATTTAGTCCGACAATTATTTAATATATTTTCTGTTCATACGTTATTTTTATCGATAGAATTTACTTAAGTAAATGAGCTGTTTTTAATTAAACGGGATTAATTACATTTACCGTCTCAAATGTTCGAGACATTTCGTATAAAATATGCGTTTGCCGACAGGACTCGAACCGGTATTCCTATACGGAAACCATCATTTGATCTGACATGCTATACCAGTTAGCTACAAAGAAGCGTCTGGTTAGCAAAGTGCAAATGACTGTTTATAAACACAATCTTCGATGATTTTCCTCCATCGATCATATCTGCTCATGAAGCATATCTTAACGTAAACAATGGCAATATATAATGAAATTGATTAAGTTCTACAATTATTTAATATATTTTCTGTTCATACGTTATTTTTATCGATACAATTTACTTAAGTAAATGCTTTGTTTTTAATTAAACAGTACTAATTATATTTACCGAACTTTCACTATCACGTCTGATCCAAAAAAGTGGTCATTGAACTTTCCTGACTTGAATCTACTGGATTGAACGAGGTCAAGATGAAGACTAACAAACAGCCCTGCAATACCGAGCCATTATCCTTAATATGATGTCCAAGATGAACGAGATGTTCCTGGTCCGCATATCCAATAGCATCTAAGGTTGCATTAAGGCCAATCTCGAGCCTGTGGCCAGTTTTATTTAAATCATTTCTTCTCATTTTGTAAGTAAATCGCTTGCAATTGTTTTCAATTAGTGTTTTTCTATTGAATGTCCATTTGTATTATAATTTGTTCTCAATTACCTAGAGCAAACTGAATATACAGTTTTACATTTATTTTTTCGATGGTATAAAAATTTAACCTATTTGAGAAATTGTTGATGTTCTGTTTACATCTTTGAAAAATCTCCGGAGAGATTCAAACTATTTCAGGTTTTATATAAAAGAAACAAAAAAACAATACATCGAAGTTAAGGAATGAACAATGGAAAGCCGTTTTTCTTTAAATTGATCAATGGTAAATGGTCGTACAAACCAATCATAATGCTATAAAATCAAAAAGATTATTATAAACGCTCTTACTGCCACACTTTGAATTGATCTTTTTTAGCTTCTGTTTCGGTCGTTACCACCCATAAAATCAATTAATCATCAACTGACTAGCGTAAACATATCGAGCGCTATTCACTTTGACCTTTGAACCGCGCTGATAACTAAAAAACACAAACTTAAAAAAAAAAAAAACTCTTTTGCATTATATTCTAGGCTAGGAGTCGGCAACCTAGGGCACGCGTGCCACACGTGGATCGCTAAGCAATTTCCAGTGGAAACGCAGTCGCAAATGACATCACAAAGCACGAACCAATAACTGCTACAACGCAAAAAAGATATTTAGCTGTTTCAATTTCGATATATACTAAAATATATATGTATTACTAGCAGCATGACCCGGTGTTGCCCGTACTTTATTCAAAAATCGGACGACTCATACAGCAATCGCTATCACTTGACTTAAAATATTTTTGCCCTTCCTTGCCTTTAAAGGAGTGCCCTTTGGCGTGCTGATGTTGCTACATGTCTTACTTTTTGCCTATCTCATACTGCGAATTTTTTCTAAGCTCTATACTAAACATTAAATTTGTTACGAAAAAAGAACTAAACAAAATGAACACAAAACGATCAGCTTTAAAAAAGGACTCGTAACTGGAAAAACCGAATGAAAAAGAATGTTAACAACAAATACTTTTTCACACCCAACCCAGTTCTGCGGAATCAGAATCAACGTTAAGTTTAAGCAAGCGAATGAGCCAGTTGGAGTAAAGTGCCATGCAGATTTAAATTTTTCCCACTTGTGACGAATGCAGCTATCGATTATTTTTGCATGCTAGCATGCTAGTTAACATTCGTGTCAGTCAGCTGTTGGCTCTCACGCTTGTCAATAGAATCTTTCTGCCTATTCGTGGCAGCCAGCTATAGGCACATACTCTGGCCAGTAGAAAATGGCCGCAAACTACATGAAAACTGCCGTAGAAGCATGAAGAAATCGATTATTTCCACTGTCGATGGCAGTTGGGAAATGCAAAGTCGGTCTTGGCCTTCCCGCTAACTTGGAGCATGTGCATGTAAATTTTGGTGCAAATCCGTCGAAAATTTTAAGTCAAGTGATAGCGATAGCTGTATGAGTCGTACGATTTTTGAATCAAGCACGGGCAACGCCGGGACATGCTGCTAGTTTAGCAAATAAAACTACGCACAATAATTAGCGGAAATCAGCAATAGTTATTTTTTTATTTTTATTTTTTTTTAAATTTCCAAAGTATGATGTTAGCATAATTTTTATTAAATTTATTAAAAAAAAAAAAGGTAACAAAATTAATTTCTCCCGGGATTTTAGTTTAAATATGTAAAAATACAATGGATGATCAATTTTAGGAAGCAGAAATTTCGTCTAAACTATTTAATAATTGGGAAAAATTCTCGATTTTCGTAGTTTTTTAAAGAAGTATTTTTAAATTTTGCTGATACTAGATTAATTAGTTGAATTCATATAAATAAATCAGTTCCTCAAGATGTTTTCGAATATCTCCAAACACACACACACACATGCACGCAGAAGCACACACACACACGCACACGCACACGCACACACAATAGCACAAACGCGTGCACACACACTATTTTTTTGCATACTTCGCGTTCCTCTGTGTTTAGATAAACAGAAAATTCACAGAGGTATAAATATGCCCAAATACTTTTTTGTTTATTTATCCACAATTTTTTTCTTTTACGAAGGCATGAACTGGTGTTGTTGGATTTTGTAGGGGGTTTCGGCACAGAAAGTGGAATCGGCGACCAGAGTTCGAATTCCAATTTAGTCTTTTACCTTCGCTTTCGTACAACTGTCTGTGAGAAAGACCTGGCTAAAACCTCTCCACCCACGTCAACCAGAGGTTAAATAGCAGCAGGGTAGACTTTATTCTCTAAAGAAGGAAAACTTTGAATTCTAATCCATGTACAAGTCATCGGGAAACCACTCTATAGTCTATTATCATTTCCAAGAATTCATCGATGATAAAAGTAAATGGACCTGTAAAGTGCCATGATTGCGTACGACCTGGAGAAACAGGTTAATAAATAATGTGCAAGTAAAGACAAAAAAATGAAATTTCTCTCTGTGAACGACTAAACATCGTGCAGACAGACTGGTCCGAAAGTCTCGTCAACCCTATATAATGTAATTTTCTATTTCAGATGGCTGACAACTTCTCCTACAGGATTGGAAGAGAGGCGGCTTGCAAGTGTATAGGCATATGATCGTGAGCATTCTAGCAAGAGTATGGAGGATGTGCGACCTGACTTTACTTGGTCTATTGTTTTCATTACTGTTTGGGAGGGTGTGACAAGACTTTATGACCACCCTGTACAACCAATATTAGGTCTTCAATAACACTTCCCAGGGTGCTACATATATACTTAGCAATGATGGACAATATCTAGAGAAAAAAAAATTCAGATTACATCCATATAACTGACAGCATCGTTCAACGTGGCGAAGTTCAGGGAGACGGCAAATGCATATCGAGTTTGTAGCGATTTCAATGCAAAATGGTTTTAATTAATAATGTACGGACAATTGAACCTCTACTTCGGATCGCTATATTATTCTCATGAAATACACCAGTTGAAGGCCGAAGCATGTATAGTTCGAAATATAGTATTAGCAAGTATAAAATATATTTAAATTGTATAGGGTGGTCCGAAAGACTTGTCACCCCGATATATAATTTTCTATTTCAGATGGCTGACACCTTCGCCTAGAGATTGGAAGAGAGACTGCTTGCAAGTGTATAGACACATGATCGTGAGCATTCTAGCAAGGGTATGGAGGATGTACGACATGACTTTTATTATTCTTATTTTTGGCATGGTGTCCATGTTGGGTGTATAATCTGAAGTTTGTTAGTATTTTTTGTTTTTTATTTTTAAGAAGACAGTGCTCCATATATATATATATATATATATATATATATATATATATATATATATATATATATATATATATATATATATATTTTTTTTCTACAGGTTAACTGTGAGAAATTTGTCATATATATATATATATATATATATATATATATATGTATATATATATATATTTATACATATTGTCTTTTTCTATAGGTTAAATCTGAGAAATTTTTCATATATATATATATATATGTGTGTGTGTGTGTGTGTGTGCAATGATATTTTTATTTAAAACTATTTTACATTGGGACACGGATATTTCTATAATTCGGGACTTAATTTTTTTTTTATCCCGTCTTAGTTTTAAAATATATAAAAATAATTAAAAAAACAAAAACAAAATATTAACCGATTTTTAGATATACAAAACAAAATATTAACCTATTGTTAGAGATATTCTCTCAGATTATTTCTTCGTAACCTAAAGGTATATTCTTAACCGGAAGTATGATTTCTTGTCTTAATATAACAGTCCCCCGAGACATGTATGAATACCCCCTTCACTAACATCTAACTTATATTTTTAACTTTTCTGCTTTAGCTTTGGCCTGTCTTTTGATTAATCAAAAGAGACATACCCATAAGATTGTGAAATCTGAATCCACTCTGATACGTAACACTTTAATAAGCAAACATTGTTTTCTGCTTTCAAAAGTAAATCATTTTCATCAAAAGTTAACGAACATTTCCTGATGACATGATAAAAAATTTTAAGTCCCGAAACGTAGAAATTTCCGTGTCGCAATGTAAATATTTTTAAATAAAAAATATTATTATAAATATATATTTTCCAATTTTATTGTACTATGACTTTTTTCTACATTGAAACTTATTGGAAAAATAGTTTCGGTTTACGAACATTTCAGGTTAGGATCGGCCTTCAGGAACGAATTAAATTCGTGAACCGAGATTCCACTTCATTATACATACACACACACACACATATATATATATATATATTTGTGTGTATTTATATACATATATATATACATACATATATATATATATATATATATATATATATATATATATATATATATATATATATATATATATATATATGTAAAGAGGTACGTACACATGACCCTCCTTTTCAAATTCTTTTAAATTAATTTCTTAATTATTGTGCAAATATTGGTTCTAGAAACATTTTCATCAACCTATTTTATATATATATATATATATATATATATATATTAGTTTGAGGACTAGAAATATGTATTTGGGTATAAAATATATGCATGTATAAATATGGCAGAAAATCACGTCTACTCATTTGCATATTCTTTCCTTTCCTTTGGATATGTTTTCCGTTTATCTATTAATAAATGATCACATAAACATGTTTCTAGATGTGTGTGTCTGTGGTATATTTTCATATGCACAAAGTTTGCATAGAAATGTATACACAATGTAATATCTACTCGATGTTCAGTAACACAATAGTTGAACTGGCTGCAACTGGCACACGAGATCGAAAAGCAACATAGAATTTTGGTATCATGCTGCATTACTCTGAAGTTGTAACACAGTGTGTAGCTGAATTTTGTGCTGGAGATTCTTTAAGATTCCTGGTTGGTTTACCTCTGTGGAAATCAATCAGGTGTCCCGGAAGTACAACTCCCCTGGTGATTCGAGTGATGCTGTTTCTGCAAGCCACTTCCACAAACTTAAAATTGTCCCGCGACACACACGAACATTCCATAACGAATTAACTGTCTAAAGATGGATGTAGAGTGAATTAGTTGCAACTGACGTATATAGGTGAATCCAGGTTAAAACGTCACGAGTAAAAAAGTCACAGGAAAAAAAAATAATGGAAAAAATACGGGAAAAATGTCACAGGAAAAAAGAAAGAAACAGGACAATGTTAGCACGGTTTCCGCGTCTTCCTTAAATAGACAGTTTTTAAAAGCATATCCCTAACCTTAAACTTAACCCAGAAAACCGCGTAAATAGCGGAAATCTGGGATTTTAGTGATGTTATGGATCAACAATACTTGGATTTAGTGAGAAATATTTTTTTTTATTGTAAAATAATTTTTATGCTCCCTACCATGGAAATTATCGACAGTAATAAATTAAAATAATAAATGGTAAATTGTTATAAAAGTTTAAAATATCTGCTGAAAAGTGCTCATGTATACCAAACATGTTACTTCCAAAGCCAAGCTGTGTCTTTTTCTCAGTCATAATTTTGACTTTTCTTGTGACTTTACTACCGGATACGATCAAAACAACAAATGTATTTTTTATGAAATTTCTTGTTTCTCCAATAATAAAAATCAAATAAATTATACACAATTCAAAAACGTATTTTTTTTTAAGCGTTTCACCCCAAGCAAGGCGAGAAGCCACTAGGACGCAAGGTGTTACAGAAAATTTGGAGCAAGATCAGATAGGAGTGATAGAAGAAAGGATGAGGAGAAGGGTAGTGGATAGATCAAGGCAACTGGAGATGTCGATTGACATTACATTTGAATAGCTCTCAGGGAAACTGGAATAGAGAAGGGAGTTCCACAGGCGAGAGGTGCGAGACATGAAGCTATTGGAGTAGAAGAGACGGCTACATTTAGGAGTTTCGACAGTGAAAGGGTGAGAAAGGGATGCCAGCCTCGTAGGGCCCTTGAACTCATGAAGTCTGGGAAGTTTATATTTCAGTGTCCCCTCTCCTTCATGCGCAAATATATATTACATTAACGTAAACATCACTTTATTTACACACACACACACACACACACACACACACACACACACACATATATATATATATATATATATATATATATATATATATCTCACGTCGTATTGGACGTATGAGGATCAAGCAGCTCAGTTCCTAGGAACCGACAGCTCATACAACGGCACATATGATTTGAATATAGTGTTGAATTGAAAGGCCGAATACAGAGACTTATTTGCACTACGTGCCACAAGGTCACCAAAGGACCCCCCACCATGTTTTAAATTCAACATCATCACTTGATAAAACACCAGAGGTGTTGAAACAAAATGTCTATTTTTTTAATCTATTTATGTTATAATTTTAAATAAATAATTATATATATATATATATATATATATATATATATATATATATATATATATATATATATATATATATATATATATATTAATGTAAAACATCATTTTAGTCCGATGAAGTCCTTAAGAACGAAACACGTCACATGGAAAAAAAAGAAAAGAAAATTGTCATTCATTTTCATTATATCTGTCTATATCTCTGACATGAGGTTTTCTGATTACTTACATTATTCGGACTGTTATCCTCATCTACATTGGCATTAGGTTTCTAAGTGACAGAAATGCATACACAGATGTCCTCAAGGACACCTGGCTCAAAAATCAGGAAGAGGCATGACACATGGAAGTAGAACAATCGAACCCGGTGGACGAAATAAAGGGTTCGGTTCGAAATTTCAAATGTGAACATGCCAATGAAAATCGGGACAACTGTCCGAATAATGTAAATAATTTCCTTATATATATATATATATATATATATATATATATATATATATATATATATATATATATGTATATATATAATTATGTATATAAATCTAATCATATATATATATATATATATATATATATATATATATATAATAAATAACCTGTTGGAATAGTTGGGTACTAGTGAGCCAGCCAAAATGAGCTGACTCATTTTATAGTTCACCAATAGAAGGGTTAACCAATCAGAAGGCTCAAAATATTCAATGCGACGTGTATAATGGCGCTCATGTTTTTTCCGGAATACTCACTGCCAGCCTTTGATATCGAAGACTGAAGAATTACGGAACAGCTGCTGCTGGTGTTATTGGCGATATAGTCAGATTCAGTAGAGTGTCTGACTCGTGAGTGTTAATCTTTAACGTTGTTTCATCGAACAGATTACGTACTGCGCTGTATTCTATATTCATAGACTATGGTGAACATGGTCAACATAATCATGTACATATAATATTCCTATATATATATATATATATATATATATATATATATATATATATATATATATATATATATATATATATATATATATATATATATATATATATATATATATATATATATATATATATATATATATATATATATATATGCATACGTTACCTAACATATATAAATCTAGTCAGGTTAGGAATTTCTTTAAAATTTAAACAAAAAGAAAAAAACAAAGATCTCGTAGAATGCTCCCAAGATGTGACAAAATGGATTAATTTTTACTGAGAAGAACTGCATAGATTATCGTATGTCTTGAACTCTTGTAATTTATCAGAGATGACGCTCGTCTCATTCAACATATGTATTTGTCAGTAGAACGTTAAAAATGTGTCTACCGATCTGAATATATATTTCAATGCATTTAAGTGTGTGTGTGTGTGTGTGTGAGTGTGTGTGTGTGTGTGCGCGCGCGCGCGTTTGTATGTGTGTGTGTATTTTTGCGTGTGCCGGCGTGCTCGTGTGTGTGTGTGTGTGTGTGTAATCCGGTGCGTGTGTGTACCTGTTTTTATCTGTATGTGACTAGGGTCTTCATACTACAACAATTGAATAGATGTTATTTCACGCTTAACTAACCATCTTAATTAGTCGAGATGGACTTGACCGCCTTTAAGGCTTCAGTTTCCGAAACAGTCACGCTCGTTTGACAGTTACCCAGCCCATCGGCCCACCTAGCGTATATATGCAGCCGATTCAAAACATTATGCTGTGAAGATAATTCCCGCTGTCACTATTATCGAGAAAAGTAATAAAGATCAAATAGGAAAAATAATGTTGAAAATATATTCAAGTTAAGGGAAGCATCAGTAGCAATAATGATCATGATTTTGTTTAAAATGAACCTTAATATACCAGTTGGATTATAATGACATTATTTTTTAAAATGCCGTGTCCTTTCAGGAAGTAAGCGATCATGACCAGTGGCGTAGCTAGTGTCGCCCCTCTCCAGAAGGAATACAATATTGTAATGCACATTAACCCATTAAGTTCATATATAATAATCGACTCTCCCGTCGAGATTCAGATCAGTTTCCAGGAAACCGACAGCCCGACACCGGCACATGAGATTTGATTATAGTGGTGAAGGCCTCGTGCAGGACCATCGACACTTTTTGAAGGGACGAATACAGAGACCTGGTGCACCGAATGCCACAAGGTTCCCAGAGTTGTTGTTCTTCTAGAGCAGTTGCCATCCAAGGGTATAGAACCCAGTCTGTCCTGCTATTTTACCCATAGCTGGAGGGAGAGTAAGAGGATTCAGACCTTTCCCAAGGGTATTAGCACGTAAGTGAATGTAATGGATTCGACTGGAATTCGAACTCGGCTCTGCGATTCCTCAATCCAAGCCGCTATCCATTACTCCACCGTGCCGTGTATATATATAGATATGTGTGTATGTGCGTATGTGTACATGTATTGTGCATTTAGGCAGCAATTCTTCATTTATATATGTTTCATTGAAGACGACAGATGATGGTCTTTATTTAATTTTTCTTGTGTTCGAACAGGGCACTTACTTATATCTGTAAAATAATATATAAACAAAAAATAAATTTCATATATATATATATATATATATATATATATATATATATATATATATATATATATATATATATATGTCATAAGCCGTTGGTATATAATCCAAGTGAATAACAGAGCATATAAAGTTCATAGAATAGAAATCCAGATTTACAAGAAGTCCTATGTTGACAATAGCAATATAGGTCTTCTTGTTGGTTGAAATAGCTTTTCGAATGAAATAAATTTGGATTTCTGTTCTATGTAATATCTCTCTCTCTCTCTCTCTCTCTGTATATATATATATATATATATATATATATATATATATATATGAATAATTTGTATGGATATGAGGTTGTGACCCAGGATTTCATGCTTTTGAGATGATCAGACAAATTGGTTTATATTTTAAAAACTGGATTTTTTTCATGCTTTTTTGACTATGTTTGTTGGTAGGAGGGAGAATATACTTCTGTTTGTTTGGAGTGGTACTATCATACTCATAGACACATATCTGTTCATTCGGGTATACATATACTGATTTGGAGAGCTTTCCACTAAGTACCGCGCATATTATATATATATATATATATATATATATATTTGGTTGGATAGATGTGAGTTTGTGACCCTGGGTTTCACGCTTTAGCGATCGTCAGACAAACTGATTACTGTTTTAAAAAATTTGGGTTTATGTAGATTGCGTGTATTGGTGTTATTGTGGAAGTGGTGGGGGAGATTTCGTCGTTTTGTCATTCATCGTACTAACGCAAACATCGATGTATGCAGACACATATACATATACATACTTGGTCGTCCGTCGGGACTCATACATATATATAAACATATGTAGACAGTTTCGGCTATGACACATGTATGTATACGGGTGGTGTTATGTCTATGCATACGCATTTGTATGTTGAAATGTTGAAATTTAAACATTGGAAGTGTGGCGGAAATGTCTCGTTATTGTCTCGTGAATGTATCCATGTCATATTATGAAATTTTTTTTTTTTTTTTTTTTCCGTTGAAAAATATTTGAAAAATATTTTCTCGCATGTATGTATATATGTGTGGTGGGGTTTGTGTAAAATTATGATAGGTAAAAATTATTATTAAATTATTTATATTTATTTTTAAATTTTTGAAAAAAATGGGGGTTTATTTGTTATATTTAAAGCTGGTTATTTGTTTGTTTTTGGTGACTGTGTATATGTAACAGGTAAAAAATTGTAATCCTTATTGTTTAATTTATATGGTGATGTTTAATTTAATAACGGGTTTATATGATATGATGTGATAGTAATGTTTCAAAGGATTGGAGACAATGCTATTTAGGTTTTAGCTAATAGTTATTGTAAACTGGAAGAAATTGCAGATTGGTAGAAATGATTAGTAACGGTGGTGGGAGAATGATAAAACCATGAATGTAGTTATAGTGGTGGTAGCTTGAACTAAAAAAGTGGTTGTTGGTGTTTTATTTTTTGTTTTATTTTGTTATATGTATTAATTTATTTTGGTATAAATCCTGATAATAGGTATTCTATGTAAAATTATGGTAGTTGAAGATTGCTATAATTTTTAATTACAAAATTATTATTATTATATTAAAGCTGCCTGGTAATAGGTGTTTTGTTCTCATGGTTACATATGGAAATTATATCTGATCATATTGTTTTAAAGTATTAAATATGCTGGGGGTAATAAAGATTGTAGTGGATTATATGTTAATAGTGGGTGTGATGTGTAAGTGATGGTGCTGTGTGTAGGTGGTAATGATAATATTGATAGTTAATAGATATTGTAAGGTGGTAAAAGTGATTACTAATGGTGGTGCAATTATAATAATGATAGGTGCAATTATTTTGATGGTATCTTGAAATTAAATTGTGATTGTTGGTGGTTTGTCTGTTTTATCCGTTTGGTATGAATTCGGATAATAGATACTTGTTCTCATGCCTACATTTGGAGATTATCTCTGATTTTTGTTTAGCAAGTTCTTTTTGCGGTTTGTGTGATATTATTGCTACTTTTTCGTGTAGGCAAAAATAGGCATTTTTTCGTAATGTTGTTGTAGGCAGGGGCTTTTTTCAATATTTCCCAACTTATTGTTGGTGTGATGTTTTTGTCTTTTTTGCTGCCATATGTATGTAGAAAGTGTTGTGCTGTTCGAATATTTCCTGTTGTTGAATGAAAGGTTGTGATTGTTATTCCTCATCTTGAATGGACCTTCAGTGGCACCGATGTAGTGCATAGTGTTGTTGTTTGTACTTACCTTGGCCTTGTATATTGTGTTCGTAATTTGGCAATTTCCTGGAGTGGACATGTTGCTCTGTTTCTGCAGTTGCATATAGGATCCTTGGTTACATTTTGTAGGTTGTCATTTTTTTTTGTTGTGGTTTTTGATTATATCTGTTATGTTTTTTGTACAGCTGTAACTGATCTTTACGTTATTTTTGTTAAATATTTTTGATAATTTGTTTTCTTCAGTGAAGTGTTTTTCTATTAAGTTTAGGAATATTTTGCCTATGTTCGTTTTAACAGTTTTGTTATATGGTGGGTTAAACCAGATAATGTTTCTCTTTCTGTTTCTGCGTTTTGGCTGTGGAGGTATATATTGTAGTTGTTGTGTGTAACCACTTGCTTTTAGTGCTTCGTTGTATGGTGCTATTTTGCTATTGAAAATTTGCATGTTAGATGAGTTCTCAGATAGTCTGCGGCTGATTGACTTTGGTATTTGTTTGATGATAGAAGGTGGATGGTTGGAGGATGTGTGTAAGTAAGTTGGTGTGTCATTTTCTTTTTTGTATGGTTCATATGTGTTGTTGATCAGGTTAAGAGTGACGTCAAGGAAGTTTACTATAGTTGTGCCTGTATTTATCTCTATTATGAATCCAATGTTTTTTTATCCGTTCACTATTTTCTTCCTGAATTTGTCTACTTTGGGGCCATTGGATTCCCTTATTAAAGATAAGACCGTCATCTCTGTATAATCCTGTGTCCTTTCTCTCCAGGATTCTGGCCAGGTATGATAGGATGAGTATGCCTACTAATTCGCATATTTCTGCTCCATCGTAGCTACCCATTGTTACGTCAAACAGGTTGTGGTTTTGTGTCTTTGCCCATGGTTCATTGTTGTGGAACAGCAGAGATTTGCGGCAATGCTTGATTATTTTTATATCACCGTCCGTGAGTTTTACATTTAGCTGTGCCAGTTGTATGGCTTCATTTAATATGCTTTCTGTAATGGAAGGGTAAAAATCCACAATGTCAAATTGGATGAAAGTGGATTTGTTCTTGTTGTCTATCGATTTAAACCACTCTATGACGGCTTTGGTGTTCTTCCACTGGTTGAGACTTAATTTTTCCTTAGGCTGGTGTTGATATTTTCTAATATCTTCTTACTAATTTTCCTATCTCGCTCTTCGCCGGGTTAATTAGTCTGAATGTTGGTTTTCTATGAAGCTGGCTTTGTGGTCCTTTGCCGTGATGAAAGCATGTTGTTCAGCTAGTTTGTTTACTCTTTCGTCTATATTCAATTTGGTGGCTATATTTTTTGGCTTCTTGGTTTATAATGTTTATTGTGTTCGTGTTTGTCTTTTTTGTATAGTTGTGTAATTTTGTTGGTTAAGAGTTGATTGTAGGCTGTAGGTTCTATGGTATATATGTTTGTGGTTTTGTCAGCCAAAATGAATACTTTGTTGGAGTTGATTATTTTTTCCTGTCGTCTATGATTTTTTTTTGAAATTGTCCAAGTGTCTTTTGAATTTCAAGGTTCTAACTATGTTTATCATGTCCTCTTCAATTTTAACATTTTCTTGCATATTGGTGGACACTTTTTTTGTATTAAAGTTGAATGTCTCAGGTTTTTCAGTTGTTTGGTTTTTTTGGGTCGTTGAGGAGAAATATGCTTTCCATCTCATTCGTCTTATTAGACTTTCGATTTTCTCAGTTAGTTGGAGTTTGTATGAAGCTTGAGTAGGTATGGGGATGTTTTTCAGTGAGTATGGTAGGTCAAATTTATCCATTATCGTAAAAAGAATGGCGCGAGTGCTCAACCCGTCGGGGAGCGAAATATATGTGAAAAGTGAATATAAATATAAATAAATATATATATGTATAATAATTTATATATATATATATGGTACTTATTAGAAAGCGCTCAATATCAGAGACAGAGCTAACATATTTGGTTGGATAGATGTGAGTTTGTGACCCTGGGTTTCACGCTTTAGCGATCGTCAGACAAACTGATTACTGTTTTAAAAATTTGGGTTTATGTAGATTGCGTGTATTGGTGTTATTGTGGAAGTGGTGGGGAGATTTCGTCGTTTTGTCATTCATCGTACTAACGCAAACATCGATGTATGCAGACACATATACATATACATACTTGGTCGTCCGTCGGGACTCATACATATATATAAACATATGTAGACAGTTTCGGCTATGACACATGTATGTATACGGGTGGTGTTATGTCTATACATACGCATTTGTATGTTGAAATGTTGAAATTTAAACATTGGAAGTGTGGCGGAAATATATATATATGTGTGTTTGCGTGTGTGTGTCTGTCTGTTTGTGTGTGTGTGTGTCTTTTACTTAATTTTTTTCGCTAACAGTTCACAGATATGAAAAATCTTTGATGAAGTCTGGACTACTCAGGTAGCTATGTAAAACTGTGGATTCACTAAATTGACTTAATCCAGCCCCACATCAAGCCCTTTAAAAAAATGTTCAAATTTTTTTCACACCTTTTGCTCACGTCTTGTAGGTAGGGTTTATCCCCATCAGCTGACAGCGTGTTTTGGAGACATTTTTTTTTTCTATCGCTAGCTCGCTGACTTTGAGCCAGCCTTATCAAAGATAAATTGGCTTCATTTGAATCCTATCTTCCTTATCGCTGTTTTATTTTATTTTTTTTATTTTTTTTTTAAATTACTGAAATTATTCTATTGTTTCTTTCTTTTTTCTTTTCTGAAAACTCACCGCAGACCAAAAGTGCCGCCCGGGGAGGGCCGCTAACTCCCCACCCCGTCAGTTGCGCCACTGTACTTCGCAGATTATCTGTGAATTGGCATACGTTTTTAGAAAGATTGCACAGAGATTTCCCATTTTCTTCTTCATGGTACGGAATTTACAGTTTTATTTCTTTTTAACTGGTTACCACACAAGACGAAAAAGTCCAGTTTAGAGTCCAATTAAATTTTCATCAATCTAATGAATGATTATAACTAATAATATAAATATAAATAAAATATAAAATACGTTTAGAGTTTTAAATTTATTTCTGTATTATGTTATGCGTTTGTTTCAATGTCACACCGTCATGTAATATTTTATGGAATGTTTTATCTAATTTACTAAATTTATTTAATATGTTTTTAATTAGTGGAAATGTTATTAATATAGTGTTATTTATTTTTTATGGTTTATGCTTCTAGTATTTGTTAGTCATTTTTACAATTCAGATGGCATAAATCTTTTCTGTCATTCTATATTTGTCGGCTTTTTTCTAATTCTTTTTTATCTGTTGGTTGTGCGTTTCAGTATAGCTATCTTATTTCTGTCTGCGTGATGCCATTTCGTTCGAGATCCATCCAACCGAATTCAACAAACTTGGCACATACATTGTACAATGTAAGAGATAGGTTCTTAGCGTAAAAAATTGATAACTTTTTAAAAAAATCAATAATCGGTAAAATCGATCAAAAATCGATATATTCAGTTTTGTCCTTCAATTTCGTTCAAACTCGGTATGTAGGTTACTTACATCTTGATGAGCTCAACGATACCTCAATTGGTATTTCTACGCCACTTCTTTTAGCGAAAGACCGCTATAAACGGAAAATCGATTTCAACACAACTTTTAAGCTAAAAACTCCCTCAATTTTCAAGCAATCTAATACAAACTTCACTTTATTGTAGACAACGATAAGTTGATTGTTTAACAGTCATTTAACTTGATAATTAAGTCCACCCATATAGTGAAAACCCGCGTAAATAGCGAAAAATAGCGATTTTTACTGGTTTCTTTCTTATTTTTCGTTGATCTTTCAACCAATTTTCATCAAACTTAACAATTATTTTATAAATGTATCCTTTTTAAAACCTCTGTAGCACACTGACAAATTGAATTTCAAAACTCCAAAATGATTGTGGTCTGAAGTAGGTCTTCATGTTGCCTTTCATGTCCTTGGCTAAGTTCGATTGAATAAATAAAGACTACTTCTATTATATCAGTAACTGCACTAATTCAAAATGTTTTTTTTATAATGAAAGTACTTTAAAGTAATTGAAGAAGATAGACTCTATTACAACTAAACATGATGCTGTTTTTCCTCCATTCCAATTGAACGCTTTTTTCGGATCGGCCAGCTGAGTATGGCTGCCAGTTATTAGATAAATGGCAAGTTATTTTGCGAGATAATGCAATAATAGTCTATAAGTTATTTGAATTTCTATTATTACTTGAGAATCATTCTTAAAGTGGTTTATTTCATAAACAACATTAGTTTGTTATCGTTTTGATTTTGTCCATATTGGATTATTACTAACGATAATATTAGATCTTTTTTAATTTTTATATAGTATTTATGTATTACGTTTCTTACAATCTTTTCTTTTAATCTGTTATTACAGTAGAATCCCTGAAAACCGAGCTAAGAAGGCCTTTCGGATATGAGGAATTGGTTACAAAGTCCGGATATGAGAGGTTATATTTAGATTAAATAAAAAAACTGAAATCAGGTTTAAAATTTATTTTCAGTGTTTTATAGTAAACAAAAAAAGCTAATGGTGAGTGAAATATAACGGAATTGATTTTAAGGGAAAACAAATAAATTATGTAATGTTAATGAAAATTCTTTAAATTAAGTATGCCACGTATTCAAAACAAATAATGTAACGAGGATTTTTAATCTATGTTGCATGATGATTCTTTTTCGTCAAATGTTATTCTCAAATTTTTCCGCATTTCGTTTTGTTTTTGTTCTTGAATTTTTTGAACGAAAATCACTTTTTAACTCGTGTGCGTTATTGCAATTGTTATAGCTGAATGATGGCTTTCTTTCCATAAAACTGACAACCTTTTCAATAGCCTTTTCAATTTCAATCCAGGTTTCATCACAGTCATGCATCTCATCGCTGTATTGTTGCAGGTGTGTCTCGTTGTTATCCTTTCCTCTTATTCCCGACATTCTTTGCATCAACACAAGCCATTAGTGTGAAATAAGCATAAGCAATTATCCAACGTAAATTTCCTGAAGAACTTCAAATCATTTACATATCGCCCAAGTAGTTCAAATATACGCATCAAAATCATGTCTGGATATGCAGGATTCCGTATATGAGGTACTCCGGATATGAGGGATTCCGGATATGAGCTATTTCGGATAGTAGGGTCCTGGTTATTAGAGATTCTACTGTATTATGCAATTTGCTAATATAGAATAATTTCAAAGGTTTTTTTTATATTTCTTTATTATGTGTGTTATTGTCTATTTTTCTAATGTTTTATTGATTTGTTTATGTATTACATGGCTTAGGAAATTGTTTTATATTTTAAAGTTCGTTATAACATATTTTTCTGAAGAAGATATTTTGTTCCATTTAACCATTAATTTAGATTGCCATTAAGTAGATCTTAGTCTCTACCTAGAAAAGGAAGTGGATTTATTCAAGAGTCATGATTCTTGCTAAGTTAGATATTTGTAAAGTTTACAGTAATCTGACACAATTCTGCCCGAACTTATCAACTATAATTAACTCTACGAAGAGGAAGAATTTGCTACCCACAACTTATTTTAGTACAAGACAAACTCAAATTAATTTTCGTATAAACAGTAATAATAATTTTAAAAGTCCGTTAAATGCTCTTATATGTTTAGAAAACTAGAAAATGTAATATTTTTTCTTCAAATATCCACCATTGAATTTCTTTATTACAAAATATTGACAGTTAATGCTCTTTAAATTATTCAAAAGAACACTCAGTGGCATTTTATTATCTTTCTTTTTCGTAATATCTATCTATCTATCTATCTATCTATCTATCTATCTATCTATCTATCTATCTATCTATCTATCTATCACCGTCGGTTTGTTATCTATCTATCTATCTATCTATCTATCTATGGTGAAATTATCCAAGTTTATGATAGTTTAGTTCGAGCACTTTAGGAATAGTTCATTATCACATTGATCATCCCATTACAACAAACCAAATTATAACTCGTAACATAAGACAATATTAAATACGAGATAATATCATACTAAAATAACCATAACATTAGTGGTAAAGAAAGACTAAATATGCATGAATCAACACACATTGAATGATCTTTCATCAAAGGAAACGGCATTATAAAATAGGCTTCGTCCCCAGATACTCAAATTTTGTGATTTGCAACGGACTATTTTTCTTAATTTAAAATAACATACCAATTATGATTACAAACCGTCCTACATATGACGTCATATAGGTATGAAAAACATAAATTTAATTAAAAATGCTAGGATTAAGTTAAAAAAAAAATTCTGTATGTTACTGAAACTATCAACTTTTCTGATAACAAATAGAAAAGGTCGAATGTACTCAAAGAAAAAAAAAAAAAATCTTTGAAAAGTTTCTCCATATACGTGTTCCGGATGTGCGACAACATAAAGAGAAAAATAGTAAAAAAAAAACTAAAACAAAAAACAAAAACAAAAACAAAAATAAATAAAACAAAAGCAAAAATAGATATTTTCGGTTGATATTAATAAAACTTTCTAAATGAATATTGCCACACACACACGCACGCGCACACTCACATATACACACGCACGCATATATTTATATGTGCGTGCGTGTATGTAAAAAGAATTCGGAAAATTTCTACTTGGACTGGCGTCATCATAAAATTGTTTTTATTCCACAAATATATAAGATTAGCGAGCCAAAACATAAGTTACTTTAAGCAGGTGAATGCTTAATCTTTTCTTCATTTGTATCGTCATGGAAACTATATTTTAATTAAGTTTAAATTTCTCTCTCTCTCTCTCTCTCTCTCTCTCTATATATATATATATATATATATATATATATATATATATCATCATCATCATCATCTTTTTTAATAATCGTGGGAATCCGAATGCACACACTCATTCTCCTCCACGACCTTCCATCAATGGCAGCCATCAGCAATTCTGGGATAGTCATACATGTCCATTGTTTGACATTGTCCAACAAGTTTCTGTGTTGAAGGTAGTCATTTAAGACTACCACCAAGCGCAAAATCAAACCTCAGATATGTCAGTGGGTGCATGAGGCTGAATGTAGGATGTGCATACAAAACAAACAGATGACAGGAAGTTATATAAATGTTTCATTAACGGTGCCTTGCATGATTGTCTTGCACAGGCTGTCGTGCTTTGTAACGTGCCCAAAACCATGCCATTTTTCTCCGTTTGACAGTGGCGAGAAGAGGTCCTTGTGACCCACAAAACTTTCAGCCCTTTTCCACGCAAACTCATTGGTGTTTGGTTCCCAATAGAAAACGCCAAGGAGTTTTTTCATGTATTTGTTCTCAAACGATTGTATCCCTCTCTCTGTATCTGCCAATAGTGTCCACGTTTCACATCCATTTTAGGAGAATGAAGACTAGCAGTGATTTGTACAGTGTGTGCTTCTTTTGAAAGCTGATTTTTCTCCTCCATATTCTTGCCAATTTGGCCATCGCTGCCATGGCTGCGGCAATCCGTGTGCAAATTTCCGAGTTGCAGCTACCATCTTTAGACAAGATTGCTCCTAAGTATGTAAAACAGGGCACTTCTTCCAATGAATTCCCATTCATGATAATGTTGACACAAGTGTTACTCTTTCTGCTATTCACCATTTCTAGGAGCTGACCACCATTCCATATGGTTCTGCTCTTTCAAATAGTTTGTTGGACAAGTCCTGGAGTTCCCTGTTACTAAGTGCTATTAGGTCAATATCGTCTTCAAAACGTTAAGTTACAGACGAGTCTGCCACCGATAGAGATTGATCATGGTCGCTCAAGGTATCTTGCATGATATTTCTAGAAATAGGTTGAATTATGTGGGTGAAAGTACATCCCTGTCTCACGCTGACAGTTGACCTGAACAATATATATATATATATATATATATATATATATATATATGTATATATATATATATATATATATATATATATATATATATATATATATATATATATATATAGTTAAATTACCAGATCAATGCTGTGGACAAGACAGATTCGTATAAAATGACACTTGGAAAAAATCTTAGATTTATTTTGCCGACGCGTTTCGTCTTCCAACATTTTCAAGGCAAAAATGAAATCGAAATGGATGAAAGGGATTTTTTTTATACCAATCTGTCTTGTCCAAAGAATTGATCTGGGAATTTAACTATATTGTCGACAGGGAAAAGAAAATCCCTTACTATAAAGGTAATTTACATTAACCAGAAAAAAGGGTTTAGACAGAAGCGTCTATCTTTTTAAATTTGGTTTTTTAATGTAACTATAAGAACAAAAACATTTCGATTTCATTTTGCCTTGAAAAAGTCGGAAGACGAAACGCGTCGGCAAAATCTACGATTTTTTCCAATTGTCATTTTATAACATATATATATATATATATATATATATATATATATATATATATATGATTTATAGTTTTATGGTATGCTATATTTATGGGTTAAAGTGCTCAATATCAGGGATATAATGTATATAAATATATAAAGATATGCCCTGACGATTGCGTTTATACATGAAACAAGCTGTCGTCTCTGGGTGTTGACGTCAATGTACACTTATCTATCTATCTATCTATCTATTTATCTATCTATCTATCTATCTCTCTCTCTCTCTCTCTCTCTCTCTATATATATATATATATATATATATATATATATAAGTAGTGAAATGTTCTACCAAAATGGATATACAAAAAAATCGTTCTTTGGTCAGATTTTGTAATGGGAATCACCTAGAACTTTCCAGCACAAAATGTTATCTATCTATCTATCTATCTATCTATCTATTACAGATGACGTTTATCTATCTATCTATCTATCTATCTATCTATCTATCTCTCTCTCTCTCTCTCTCTCTATATATATATATATATATATATATATATATATTAGTTTTGCATTTCAAACCATCTCCAATTGTTGTCACGACTTATGACCAATTAACATCTTGGAATTCGAATGTCGGAATTCGAAGTTGGCTGAGGACTATTATTCTACCATCATTTCCTTAATTAATTAATTTCAACGTCTTTTAATTTTTTATTGCATTTTTCGAATAAGTTTTTTTTCACGTCCAAACCAAAATTTGGATAAAATGTCCAAAGTTTATGTGAATTACATAATTCACATCAGAAAATGGCAAAGTCGGAATCGGATTTAATTTTTATCAGGAGAATTGATATGAGAAAAGTCGATCTTTGGCGATCCCAATCTGTACTAAGAAATATCAAAGTAAGCTTTGTAATCCATGTCCTCTCAAAAGACTTAAGTAACTCAACAATTGAAGGTAGTCTTAAATCCGCCTAAGCGCAGAATCAAGCCTCAGATACGTCAGTAGGTACATGAGGCTAAACTCAGCTGAATGTAGGATGTGTATACAAAACAAACAGATGACAGGAAGTTATATAAATGTCTCATTAATGAAGGTGTTGTAACCTAGGGAAGGTTACTGAATACAATAATCACACGAAGGTTTGTAATGGTCGATAATACTTAGGACAAGAACAAAACATATAAGATTTGCCAGCGGCGCGTAGAAGTAGTAGTCAACTGCTACAAGTGAGTCAAATGAATTTCACAATGAATCTTCAACTGCAGGATATCTACCAACCGCCCCACGCCGTCAGATGTAGCACAAGGCCGAATTTAATGTGGGGTTTCCGAGCACGTAGACTAGGCCCCAAATTCCCCGTAGACCCGGTATAAAACGGGGTCGGGTAGCTGTTTCCCGAGACGAGACTCTGCCCTTCGACATACTCATCTGGGGATCCTCTCTTCCTGGAGGCAGAGAGTTTGACCAGCGCAGCTGGAAACGAATCTCCAACTGCAGTATATTTATTGAGCAAATGTACACAATTATGGCACATGGTATAAAGGGGGGGAGGTGTTGAGGCTGGTCTTTACTGACTATCTTATACCTAGCTAATCCGATTCACGACCGATACACTCGTTACAATTTGCGCATTCACCACAAAAACTCGTCCGTCACCAATCAATACTCCATATACCATAATACCCCATCTTCTCAGGGAGATCTACAAAAAACGCAGCCCCTGACATAAAAATTTGATGATATTAAAATTTATACATAAAAATTTATGGATGAATGAAAAATGAGAGGGGAGGGGGATGAGCCCAAAAACAAACAAAATATCAAATAAAGCAAAAATAAATATAACTGATTGTTGAAACTTGACTAATGCATGGAATAATAATACAACACAAAATGTACTTAGAACAAAAGGTATTGAAACAAGAAAGTGTACACAATATTTACATATAGTCTTTTGGTATATTCTTGGGAAGACCGTTCTTGGAGAATGTGTTGACTTAGTCGCAGTCGGGCAGAGTCTCTGGATTGGATCTCTTGATTCCTTCCCGGTACCAACCATATTTATATGGTCGGTACTCCACTATGTAAATTAGGTGGATCCTACCACAACACTGATGTTAGTAGAACTTGTCCAACCCTCAAAAAAAAGAGACGACTGTATTCTGCCCAACGATAGAATCAAGAAGCTCTCTCGCTAAGGGAGAGAGAGAAAGGAGAAAATATAGACGGACATAGGGAATCAATAAAGCTGACCCAGTCGAGATGAAAAGGTGCCAAAACAAACTGGGGAGGTTGTGAATCTCAACTTGGATCATAATCAATGATGTAGCCGGGAGCAGGCCAGGAACAACACTTACTCACATTAAATAGATACACAAAGCTTGTCTAGATTAAGCAGGGGAGGGCTCCACAGAAAACCACCCCGATGTGATATAGGTTGACCTAAAAGAGAAAGTCAAGGCTAGCCCCGTTCAAACGAACCAAGCTCACCTCAGTCACCCACCTTTCGCTAAAGTCGGTCGAATGCAAGTGTTTTCTATCAGTTCTAATCTTCATCTTCAGCTGATGCTCAAAGAATCGGATCAGATCCTGATGAGAAAGACGGTTGCCTCGCAAGACTTCCTCCTTTCGCGTCGTCCAAATCACTATTCGGGCCGTGGCCATTAGCGTTAGAAAAACCATTCGTTTCACCCCAGAATACGGGGGCGACACATTGTCACAGGCGTATACGAGATCAATGGACACGAGCTTTTCGGGAGCGATACGAGCCGTCACCTCGCCGACATGGTCCCATAGGAGGCGGACCCGAGGGCAATGGTAGAAGGCGTGCATAGCCGTTTCTTCTAAACCAAAGTCACATCGTTCACAGTCTGGCAAATCCGCCAAGCTCCATATGAAGGGCATGCCATTGAGAGGCAGCCTATTCCGAGCCAGTCGCCAGGTAAGCGAAAACTCAGGGTTACTGAGGTAATCTGCTGCTATCACCCAAGACCAGAAGGAGCGAAACTCCTCCCTCGACAAGTCGAGCCGCTCACGTAGAGGATCCTTCGCGGTCCCCTCCACTAGATAACGATAGAAGACCCTCCTAGCCTGAGAAAGGTCACTGGATCGAGTAATGACCCTCAAGGCCTGTTGACACTCGCGAAGGAAATCCGATTGATCTCGGGGCTTACGATGGCGCTCAGCCGCGAGATGGGGGGACTGATAGTAAAGAAAGTGATGACGTTCCTTACGAATCCCGCCATAATCGAATCTCTTGTCAATGCGCGGCGTAGGAAAGCCAACCTCGAAGCGAGCTTGTGACTCGACAAGTGTGGCATACCCAGCCCCTCCCCCATGACACGGACGTTGTGCACAGACTTCTCTGTCGACCTGATGCTTGCGTCCCCTCCACAAAATGGCGGATAGCAAGCGCTCGAGCGGCTTCTTATGATCTTTACAGAGATGAAGTAAAGCCAAGCGATAAAGGACAATCGGGAAGACGTATGTGGCACACGCCTCCGCCCTGCTCATCATGGACAACTTCCGTCGAAGACATGTCTGACCGGCCGCGTTGATCTTTGCCTGTACTTCAGACAAATTTTTCACCATCTGTTGGTCGGGTCACGAATCTTCGACTGCAGTCCAGCATACAATATTTACTATTGTATTTATGTGAATAGGGACATACCCATTATCGTCCGTAGGTATGCTACAACAGAAGGTTTGGCAGAATCCCTCTCTCCCTCACAATGACCCCAAACTACATACCTCTTGATTAACCGGCATTATGTAAAATTTAGTCTCGTCTTTTTACTCAATATTACTAACAGAACATAACACAGGTTTTAGTCCTTTTTTGAGCATGTTGGTCATTATGAAGAACTAATTGTTTTCAGTGTAAGAGAGAAACAGTTTTTTTTAGAACGCTGCAATTCAAGTTTAAGCATACATATATCGTACAAGTTACGTCATGTTTAAAAATTAATAAAATCTGTTTAATATATTTTTTATTGATAAGTAAGTAATATATACAAACTTTGTCATGGAACTGTCTCTGAGAATAGACTTTCTTTCGTTATTTTAATTCCGATTAAATATCGTTACTCCAGATGTTAACTGTTAGTGCATGTCTCTATGTACATATATACATCTGTAGTCGTTCAGGGAGATCACCAACAGAATTTGGAAAGAAAACATTCAAAGATGAGGATGTTAGTTCAAAGTAAGAATTAATGAGGCGGCATGATATTCATTTGAGATATCCTAAAATACCCCAGACGTTGGAATTATTAATTATCCGTTTTCCGGCTTGACGAACTACAGTTAATAACATCCGCAAAAAAAAAAAAAAAAAAAAGGAAAAAAAAAGTTTATTTTCGATTCAAACGATCTCCAAATCTTACTTTGGAGGTATCAGACTAAATCAGGTCAAATCATATATTGTTTCTTGTTTTTCATTTATACAAGAATTGACAACGTTCTTTTAGCGCCTATTTTTTTTTTTTTTTTATCCCTTCCTTCTTTTTGAAAGGTGAGATAATATTTATTTTCCTTCAATTGCGATACATCACAGAGAGCTTAGATGAAAATCAAAACATTCTCACTTTGCCACTTCTGAAGCGTAAGGGAATAAGACAGGAAATTTAAAGCAAAGGAAACGTTTCGGTCATGCCAGGTTCATTGACGCTTCAGGCATCAAGGGGTCGAATGCAGATGTATTCCGTTATCTTATAAGAATCAAAAGTTGTTAACCGAATAACAAAAATTTCAACAAGCCCTTAACCCCAGTAATTCCTGTCATAAAATTTAAAAAGAAAATATTTAGGATGGAGTCGACATATTTATTTTGATATTTGTATACTGATACTTAAACAAATATTTACTACGAAAGATTGGAAGGGATAACAAAATTTAGATCTCAGATTTTTTACTTGGTTCCATCAATGGAAATCAGATTTATAGCGTTAAGTTTCTCAAGAGTTCCTAATTTCAAAAGGGAATAAATGGCTCATTACACCAAGCCATCAATAATAGCTTTTGATGGTTAGTACTTTCTTCTTGCTTTCTTTTACGAAATCCTCGAGAATTATCTGAAAATAGAATGTATGGTTATCAGCAAGAAGGAAAGTTTAAGGTTTGGTTTGGTTTAGTTTGTTTTACAGCATATCAACCTCAATGGATTATTTAATGCCGACAAGATTTTTTATTGCTGTTAATATTTTGACCAAAAATGAATTGCTGATAATACATTTTCTTCAAAAATGTGTTGCTGGTTATATATGTTTTCTTAAAAATGTATTGCTGTTAATATTTTTTCTTCAAAAATGTATTGCTGGTAATATTTTTTCTTAAAAAATGTATTGCTGGTAATATTTTTTTTTTTCAAAATTGTATTGCTGGTAATATTTATTTTCTTCAACAATGTATTGCTGGTAATATTTATTTTCTTCAAAAATGTATTGCTAGTAATATTTTTTCTTAAAAAATGTATTGGTGGTAATATTTTTTTTTCAAAATTGTATTGCTGGTAATAATATATTCCTGGTGACAATTATTTATAAAAATGTATTACTGATAATAATTTTTCTTCAAAAATGTATTGCCGGTAATACTTTTTCCTTCAAAAATGTATTACTCGTAATATTTTTTCTTATAAAAATGTATTGCAGATAATATTATTTTTTTCAAAAATATATTGGTGGAAATCATTTTTCCTCAAACATTTTATTACTGGCATTAAAAACTATTTTTACACTTTCATAGTGTTTTGACCCCAATTTGGGGGTTAAGTATTTACCCTAACAGATTCTACCACCGGGTCAGGGTTGAACTGGGAACAGCAGCAATTAAGAGGTGGTTCCACGCTTCTCAAGACCTCCTGATCAGAGGCCTTGCTGTTGGAAGTAGTTTATCATCTTACCCAGGACACGGATGTGGTTTATCGTCTTACCGTGGACACGGATGTAGTTTATCGTCATATCTAGGACGCGGATGCAGTTTATCGTCTTACCCAGGACGCGGAAAGTTTAAGAAGTCAGCTACAAATTGGAGTCGTCAAAATAAAGCAAGTACAAAAATTTATCCAATGACGAAATATTATAACAGACAATGAAAAATTTGACACAGCAAAAAATGTCTTACGGAAACTAAGCAGAATATTAAGAAATATGAAAATCTCATTGGAAACACTGATAAGAGTTATAAACTCTCACGTGATATAAATCCTCCTGTGTGACGTATGATCTGACAATTTCTTCATAGACGAAGAGGAGCTCTGGGGTAACAGAAATGTGGTTCTACAGGAGGATGCTGAGAATATCACGGATGGAATATGTGACCAATAAGAAAGATTTTAGGAAATGGGAACAGAAGAGACATTTTTGCTCAGAATCAGGAAAAGAGAATTGAAATGGTAAAAGATTAGCCGTTTTTTTTTTATAATTAAACATGATATTCATTGAGCAAACAGCGTTACTGTCAGCTGAAATTTATAAAATCTCCCTTAAGGAACAGTTTTTCAGGGGAAAAAAATGTCTTCTCAAGTGCACTAACTGTTATAGCTCTTTCTAGTGCTAGGAGGAGTTCCCTTCTTAGACTATTACTTAAGCTCGAGAATTTATTCTCCTGAAACCATTTGAATCAGTGATATGAGAAAATAATTACATTTCTACTTGTATAAAACAGAGGATGTCCGTGTGTCTGTGCTTGTCTGTCTGTATGATACCTTTACACTCGAGAACCATCCAACTGATTTTTGACCAAACTTGGCACATACATTGTACAATGTAAGAGATAGGTTCTTGGTGTAAAAAATCGATAATTTTAAAACAATCAATAATCGATAAAGCCGATCAAAAATCAATAAAATCAACTTTTTTCCTCTGATTTCGTTCGGACTTGGTATGTAGGTTACTTTCATCATGACGAGCTCAACGATACCACATTTTTGTTTCTACGCCACTGCGTTTAGCGAAAAACCGCTATAAACAAAAAATTCGATTTCAAATCAAATCGATTTGAACACAAATTTTAAACTAAAACTCCTTCAATTTTCAAGCAATCTAATACAAACTTCACTCAATTGTAGCCAACAATAAGTTGATTGTTTAACAGTCATTTAACTTGATAATTAAGTCCACTCATATAGTGAAAACCTGCGTAAATAGCGAAAAATGGCGATTTTTATTGGTTTCTTGTTTTTCTTTGATTTTTCAACTAATTTTCATCAAACTTAACAATTGCTTTAGAAATGTATCCTCTTTTACAACCCCTGAAGCACACTGACAAATTGAATTTCAAAAACTCCAAAATAATTGTGATCTGAAGTGGGTCTTCATGTTGCTTGTTTTACTCCTTCATATGCTCAGTTAACTTCGATTGAATAAATACAGACGACTTCTGTTACATTTCAAAATGTATTTTAATGAATGCACATTAAAGTAATTGATGAAGATAGATTCTGTTACATGTAAACGTGATGCAGTTTTTGTTCCATTTTAATTGAACGCTTTTTCGGATCGACCAGCTGGGTATGACTATTAGTTGCTGATAGTTTAGACATTTGTGAGTGAGGTGGACGCCATATCTGACATCTTTATTAAATTTTAGATTTGACGAGGTTATTTAAGAACGTTATTCAAGTTTTGATGTTAGTATTTTGGTTTTAGGTAACTTTCCGTGTTTGATAAATGTAACCGTAACGCAGCCTATCCCGTATTGTATTTCTTGATCTCCTATACTAAATTTGTTATAAATGACCAATACACCGATGAGTAGCTAATATTCTAAAGTTTTATTTCTACTTATATTTGATGGCCAAATTGACAAGAATATGTAGTAGCAAAATTAGCTTTCAAGCATAGTACAGACTGCACAAATCGCTGGTAGTGTCTATTCTCCTATAAGGATGTGAAACGTGGACACTATTGGCAGATAATGATCCAAGCCTTTGAGAACAAATGCATGAGAAAACTCCTACAATTACAAACGTCAAGATGATGATAATATATATATATTTATATGTATATATCATCAATCAGCTGACAAATTGTAGTTGTATTAATCATACATAAAAAAATACAACACTGAGGTCAACACCAAGTGGTAACAGTCTGTTTCATGCTTCAATACAATCTTCAGTCATTACGTTGAAGCATGTAACAGACAGTTGCCACTTGGTGTTGAACTCTCTGTCCATTTTTATAATTACAGACGCTCTATCTGTAATATTGAGAAGTTTTACCCATAAATATAGCATATCTTAATACTATATTATTCATACACATACACACACATATACAAATTGACAAGAATATGTCTGAGCAATCAGCTTCAAACAAATTACAGACTGTCCATATTGCTGGTAGACTCCATTCTCATATATGGATGTGAAACGTGGACACTGTTGGCAGATACAGAGAGAAGGATACAAAAGCACGAGAAAACTCCTTGGTATTTTCTATTGGGAACAAAATCAATGAGTTTGTGCGGAAAAGGGTTGAAAGTTTTGTGGGCCATCAGGAACCTCTTCTCACCACTGTCAAACGGAGAAAAATGGCGTGGTTTGGAAACATTACAATGCATGACAACCTGTGCAAGACCATCATGCAAGGCATCGTTTAAGATGGACTTAAGAGAGGATGCCAAATAAAAACTGGTTGGACAATGTCAAACAATCGACAGGCATGACTATACCAGAATTGGTGATGGCTGCCATTGATGGACCGTTGTGGAAAAGAGTTAGTGTGGCATTACGTTCGAGGAATGAGCATTTCACCGCTCAAGGCTTGGGAGTGATTTTTAGAAATAACCATACTAGTTCGCCCCGAAAGTAACGCCTCTTCCATTGTTAGTATGGACCAAAACTTCAGAGGCTGATGCTGGTGATGTGGCAGTAGATGTAGAACATATCCATAATTACCTCTCTATTATAATACTGCTTATCCCTTCCTCCTTTCTTTTTTTAGTTTGTTCCTAAGTTAGCTTGCACGACCGTTACGCCCTGTCAATACCTCATAAATAATGGACAACTCCGTTTTGACCGCGTGAAAACACGAAACTGACATATCAGAGACGCTAATTGGTTTCAGTGAGAAAATGGAAGAAAAAAGAAAGATAGAAAGAAGTGTTTAACGTCTGTTTCAGTGAAATGAAAAAGTTGTCATTTTCCAATCTTTTCATTTGCACCAACTTACTTAAAAATGAATTTGTCCATAAATATGTTTGCAAGACAGGTTTTCGGCTAGCAACCCATAATTTTGTCATATTAGAGATAGCAATTAAACTGTAATCTAGCAAAATAGCGTCTGACATAAAAGTCTGCACGAAGCAGAGGTATATCACTGAATTTTCGCCCGTTGACATCAATCGACACTTCAAGCGCTTCAGTCATTTATTATTTTACTCGAAGTGTGGTCTTTGAATCGCCATTGTTTTGTCAAGAGTAAAAAGAAGATTCGACCATCTAGATTTAAAAAAAAAAAAAAAAAAAGGTACCGTTTAAATTTTTTCCTTGACCTCTGGGCAACACAGGATTAAAATGTCACAAGAGGTGCTAATGTCACATAGTTGAGTGGAAAGGCATCCTGGATTTGTTATGCAATACAGATTAAGCACAGCTGGTGTGTGTGTCTGTGTGTGTGTGTCTGTGTGTGTGTCTCTGTGTGTGTGTGTCTGTGTGTGTGTGTGTCTCTGTGTGTCTCTGTGTGTCTGTGTGTCTGTGTGTGTATGTGTATATCTTGTGGGTATGTTTGAGTGCGCATAAATGTAGGTGTGGGATTTTTTTTAAGGTGTGGTGTTTGAAACAATAATTATTAATTTACGCTTTCTGCAGTGAAGCTGCTACGCAAAAGTACGTACAGAAAACACATGCACACACATACAGGCGCGCACGCACTTCGAGAAATAGAGGAAGAGTTGCGAACATTATTATTTAAGTAAAGTTTTTCAAAATAACATTTTTATTAACCAACCGATATCAGGAAAGATTTACGATATGCTTAGCTTATAGTCATACGATAAATATATCACGTGAATTTCAGTTTATGATATATGATTTTATTGTAAATATTTTCAGTAGTATGTGTGGGACTGGAAGATTTTATACAACTCGAGGTTTATTTTCATCACACACACACACACACACACACACACACACACACACATATATATATATATATATCTTACTTATTATAAAACGCTGATTGTGTGTGCGTGTGTGTGTGTCTGTACGTTTATATATTGGATCGGATTTCCTAAATTTTTCAACCGATTTCAACAAAACTTCACAGGACTACGTAAAATTACCTTGCGGTGATTCTGACAGCGCCAAAAATCGGAAAAATACAATTGTTTTTGCACGAAATCAATTTGAAAACACGATTCTGTCGCCAGAATGAAAGGGGGACAACTCATATCGAGTTTTACTTATTATAAAACCCAGGTTGTTTTTTTTTTGTTTTTTTTTGTGTGTGTGTGTTCGTTTATATATGGGATCGGATTTCCTACATTTTTCAACCGATTTCAACAAAACTTCACTTTTTTTTTTTGGCAGGTAGTGTTTCTTATTGTCTTGCACACTTTTTTCTTTATTTTTACATTCAGAATGCTTTAAAAACAGACAACAGTTTATAATAAAATTCTATTCAATCGGTAGACTCATACCGATTGAAAACAATGTTTTTGTTTGAGTTTGGGTTTGACCAATTCGTAAAAAAACAACAACAAAAAAAAATAATTAAGACATGCGTGTCTGTCAACCTTAAGCAATAATCTTTGTCAATTTTATTTTTCAGTCTTTATGATGGTCGATACTTGATCTATCTCTTACTGTTACATCCTCCAGGCAACGCCGATTTACTGCTAGTATATATATATATATATATATATATATATATATATATATATATATATATATATACATATATATAATTAGTGTATCTTTCGTAAATTAAAACAAACTGGGTCAGTGGCAGATGTGAAAACACCACTGCGTGCTCGTTTGCGCCGTTCATCTGAAAACATTACCGAAACATCCAGACGCCTCTATTCGTCATCGCGCTCAGGAATTGAACTTCATTGAATAAATTTACTCTTTAGTATTTCAAGATATTTTTTGTGTAATTTTGGTAAATATCCCTGTTAAAATGATATTTTTGCGTAATTTAGACGACAGTTTATCCATTGCACCTTGTAAGTGATAATGACGACGAATAGAAACAATAATGAAAACCAAGCTCCCACCCCGCAAAATGATGGAGACAATTAAAAAGGGTATCATAGGACATTATTGAAAAACAAACAACAGAACGTTGGTTAAATGAATGAACACATAGGTATTAGCGTGTTACATAGGATTCTTCTTAAACTTGACAAAAATATTTTTTAAGTTTATAGACTGATATTTGTAACCTCCCATTTGCACTTAATTTTCGTCCAATTTCTCAATTTACGCAAAAGACTGTGGAAGGAACAAAAATACTTTACCATTGACCAGAAGAAGATCGTAGAGACAAGGAACTTTACGTAAGTGGGCAGTTCCGCCAAGAACATTAATAAACCTCACCAGGAACAAAAATACCAGTCGGAAATGAAATAAAACAGTCGGAGTTAGACTGATGAGAAAATAAGGGACAACTGGAATATTTATTTTTAAGTAATATGAGATTCAAATGTAATATACACGATGGTAAATCGTTAAACATCTTGCCAACGTCAAATCCTTCTATAGCCAAAAATTCAGCGATATATGGCAAGACCGACATCTACTTGTTCGTAACAACGACATATGTCGTGGTCATAAGTATATGAGCTGGTAAGCGTACTTAGTGTACTTCATCTTGATGTTTTCAATGCTTCAGGTAGTTATTGGTAAAAAGAATGATTTGCCTGATTTGATAAAAAGAAAATTGTCACGGGATGGATTAGATCATTTTGTTCACGGAACTGCTCGGTTTGTCGGGTGCTCATAATCACTTACCCGTGAAGGAAAAAAATAACTGTTTACAAAACATTTGGTAATTAAGACATTGACGCGAGTATTAAAGAGATGTTCTCTCGTGAAGTACGAGCCAATAAAAGGGCTACTGTGGCAGAATTTTTTGATAACGTTAACGAAATTGAATACAGTAATCCACCGACACAAAGAGAACATTGGACCTTGTTGTGCATAGGATTGCATAACTGCATACTGGTCATATTGCCCCCCTCTTCCACTTCTTTCTCCTCCTCCTTCTTTTTTTCCGTCTCCTCCTCAGTGCTATTAGACTTCTTTGTGGCTAATAAGTACACAGCCGCACCATGGTACCCATTGCTGCTGTAGTGTTTCTAGTAAGTTGTTTTTTTATGGGTTAGAGTAGCCGGCACTGGGACCAAGCAGTTTTTTTTCATCGTCCACACACTACAGACGAAACTTCAATGGGCAAGCGAGCGTCGGAACTAGGCCTTGTATCAATATAAAGTCTCGTTTTATCTTACATAAAGTGGAAAGCAGGGTGCGTGTGTTTTTTAACGTTGGGAAGAGATGGCACCAAGATGCATTTTGGGAAAAAAATCTTATGAAAAACACGGATTCTATAACTGATATGGAAAATACATCGTTGCGTACCAACTACCTCAACAATACTGAAGATCAAGTACACCTCTAGATGGCATCAATATTCTATGATATCAGAAGTTTCTGTTTTTAACGAGACAACGCACCCTGCCATACACTTTCTTGGCTTCTATAGGTAGTCGTTCCGGAGACATAAAGATTTTACTGTGTAGCACTTGTCACTAAACTTCACAGATTTGAATCTCACTGCGCTAAAAATTTCAAATTGCAGAAACACCACCTTAAAGTAATTAATGGCCCTACTGCTAACATCCGAAAGGCACATGCGAAATGAAGTGATTAGCCCATAATTGATCGGATAAGAACTGATTTGTTGGCACATAGAAGATTACATATCATTTGTGAGGTGGTCATAATGTATTTTATTTCAAGAATTTATAAATATATATATGTAGGGAAATGTATATATATATATATACATTTTCTTACATATATATATATATATATATATATATTACCTCTTTTCCTCACTTTCAATTTTCCTCATACTTTTACTCACTTACTTCCGGTATTCTGTTCTGGTATCTTGGAGTAGTTTTCTTTGGCTTGAACTTGTCTGAGGATGCACAGACACGCACACACACACACACACACACACACACACACACACACACACACACACACACACACACACACACACACGCACACACACACACACGCAGACACACACACACATACATATATATAATATGTCATCCACAATATATATATATATATATATATATATATATATAGTAATTGGCTAACTAGTGTGGCTAAATATCCGGTTGCCTCAAGTCGAAACCCGACTGATTTAGTATCAGTCGGAGAGTCTACCCCTAAGCCACCGGATAAAGTGAATTTAGAAGGGACTGGGAGAACTTGATATAAACCCCCAAAGATTCGCCCAAAAATTGAGCTATACATGATGAAAAAATACCTCAAACTTAATTAAAACAAAGTTTTTTGTCAAAATCTTTATGTTATTATTAAGAGAATTTTTTGATTATTAAATTATATTTTTTGATCCTTCTTGTAACGTTCGAAATTTTGGCTAAACATTTTGTTTTTCTCGCGTCAGCAGAGGACCATGAATTAGTACAAGAAATTTTACTGGCATTTTTTGCGGTGAAAATCACAGATTGAACATTCTTGCAAAAATCAAATAATTGTCGGATTTTAATGAACCTTTCTGAACTTATTTACAAATGAATGAAATTATTTTTGAAAATCTTGGTAAAAACATTTTTTTTACAGCTGTTACTCACCTCATTGATTTAATTTTATGAAATTTCGGAAAATTCATTTTTACATCACTTAATTTTTATTAGTTAAAAGCAGAACTTCTTCAAGAATTTAAATAATCAATTTGTTTTTCGTAAAACAGAACCCCCAGTTACTGAAAATCTATTCAGAAACATAAAATAATAAAAAAAAATGCAATAAACTTAAGACATCTAATTAGAAACGTTTTTAATGGCTTTTATGAATGAGATATATTACGGACAGTATTGTCTAAAGAAAAAGAAATGTTTTACAAAAATTATTTTCATTTTTTTCTTTTAAATTTTGATTAAAATAATTTATAAAGTTTTAAATCTTCTAAAATTCTGTATTAATTTGTCCGGATTAGGTGATATTGTTATTAAGTAAAATCTACATTTGCTAATCATAAATGGAAAAGCTTACTACAATTCAGTGGCCATCAGTATTTTAAAGAATACCCGCCCGGCCCGGTGGCTAGGATCAAAGTGTTCTATCTGCGCTTTGTGAGCTGCCGGGTCGGGTGTCTGTCGAACTCTCTGCTTGCAGAGAGGAACCCGGACGAAGCTCCGCCGAAGGGTGGGGTTTCGTTGGGGGAGGTTGACGGAACTTGCCCGCCTCGGCGGGTTTGGATGGTTATTTATTTTTGGCTGGACCTACGGGCTCAGAGATACCCACATTAAAAAGGCCTTGTGCCACATTCGATCCCCGTGGGTGGATTGATAAATACCATCAGTATTTTAAAGAGAAATTCGATTTTCTTTACTTATGTATAAACGAGCCCATTTTTGTAAATACGGATGTCCAAACATTATTTTAAAATAAGAACGATAACAATAGTAAATTTAAAGCCAAAGTATCTAAAATTAAATAAAACTTTAGATTACGGAAATTATTTGCTTAAATTTTTAAGATTACTGTGTAGTTAAAATTATATAAAAATGGCGCTCACGTTATATTCCTCAAGTAATTTTTACAGATATGTCCCCCGTAGAAATAATTAGTTAAATTTCCGGTTGTTAATGAAGCTATCAGACTGTCAATGAAGCTTTCAACATCATAAGTAAAAACTTACCACGATGTTAATAATGCATTTCTTACATATTTTGTACAAAAAGTAACATATGTTTTAAATCAGATTAATTAAACTTTAATTTAGCTAATTTTCCTCAAATAAAGTTTCAAAAAAATATATTGTATTTTTGAGAGATTTTTTAATAAAGAGAATTACTTTGTGCTGACAGATGTCCAAAAAGAGCGATTTAAAAATAAAACCCTTTCCAGTCAATTTAAATTTGTAAAGTATTTTGCTTATTGTAAATATTACATTTAATCTATTAGCTTGAAATTAATACTAAACTAAAATGTTCAAGTAAGACTTGGCATTTTTAAAAATTAATTTTAAACGTTAGCTATC
>CAHIKZ030003391.1:1147500-1190000 GCA_903632075.3 Acanthosepion pharaonis | reverse complement strand
TCTACTGGTGATAGAGGTGTCAAAGCATAGAGAATAGTTTCTTGGCCTACATTGAGACCTTGATACCAATAAGAGATCATTTAAATACCGCAGACTATTTAGGTATTGTGACCGACAAAGTTTCTCAATTTTTGACAACCTTGTACTCGATCCACACCCTTGTGCAAATGAATTGAAACAACCGTTTTAGTTTCCTTTCTTTTCACCATAGAACCACTGAAGTGACAGCATGTAATCGATTTCTATTTTTCTTCAGATTATGTCATGTACAGTAATATGAATCTATTTTCGGGGTGTATAATGAATTTTTTTTGGCCTTGAAAAATATTGCGTCATCCGTAATTGCATCAGATTTTCATCACGCCCAGACACTATTGTCTCGACTGTCGATTATTTGTCCTACGGCGATTGTCTGCAATGGACGTTACCCCAAGGAAGCGTACGAAAATTGTAACGCTGCACGAACACACTGGCAAGTGTTACCAGTGAGCAAATCAAAGTACTATAAACTCGCCAGGAAACTCTCCTGATTTAAATCCAATCGATAATCTGTGGTTAATCTGCAAGGAAAGACTTCGTGGAATGAACATACGAAGTATTAACATGTGCACTGGATCATGTTTTATTGGAAAAATACAAACAAGTAAATAATAACGGAATTATTCGTTTTGTTTCAATTAATTTGCACAAAGGTGTAGGTGAATACCTTCACATATTCTAAAATAAAAGAGTGTATCAAGAATAATATGATCCCATATTAATACGCTGTATATCATCCTTTGGTGTTAACATAAGTAGGCACCCTTGCATGCATACGATCTTACACATTTTGAACTATTGCTCGTGTTGATGTAATACAGGAAATGGTGTAGCTCGGATAACTGAAAAATTCATGAGTCATTTCACCATGTCTCATACATGTTTAAATGGGGGACATATCTGGCGACCTTTCTGGTTAGGAAAGTTGCCAAACATCTTGCAGAGCAAGATGTTTAAAAACATTTAAAAGTCACACGGGCATGATGTGGGCGGGCATTATCTTATTGGAGACCTATATCTCTTTCATTTTGCAGGAATGGCAGCAGAACGAATGTTAAAATGCGGTGAACGTATATAGTACTGTGAAGCGGTTGTTGTTGTGGCTTCAGAGAAAGTCTGGCTAGAGGCACTCGCACTCGGAGTTTTACTGTAAGTGAACGGTTCTAAACGATCTTTGTTGATGTTCCTGGTGCTACATTTATTCGGATTTCCGCTGCAGACGCCGTGTGGTCTGCAATTGCTGACTATGCGCCGATCTTGACGAGCGTCTTTCATTACCTGACAGTCCAGAAACTTATCGCAACTTGACTTACCATCTGAAAATCAGACGCAGACGATTTTTTTCGATAAATATCATCCGCGTCACAAGATGGCCGACGGCTGTAAACATTTTATCAGAACATCTACTACCCACTAACATGATCATACGTTAGTCAGGTCAAAATCGACATTGGCCTTCAGGGTGTTGCTTTTTTTTTATTAGGGTATAAGAAAATGGGTCGAGAAATCGACAAGAGAAAAAAGAGAGAGAGAAAGAGAGAGAGAGAGAGAGAGAGAGAGAGAGAGAAAAAAGAAAAGGAAAGAAAACGAAATGCCTTTTTTTATATCTGATTTTTGCCTTTTCTTTCTGTCACATTAAACCTCAGTTTTCTTTGTCGGGATAAATTTGTGTTTGAGAGCAATTTGTATGTTTACGAGATTTTGTTTTATGTTTTTCAAATTTTAGTTCTTTATTCAAAGGATTGGGTAAAACTGACAATGAAATAAGAGAGAAAGAAAATTACAGACCATATACAAACATGGCAGAGAAGAGAAATGATTTAGAAAAAAAAGTGGATAGACGAGAAGGAAAAACATATCAGGAGTTATACACAAAAAGAGTGAGTAAGTGAGTGAGAGAGAGAGAGAGAGAGAGAGAGAGAGGGGAGAGAGAGAGGAAAAGATACAAGGAAAAGACTGGAGGGGCAAAATAAAAATGATACACAAAATAGAAATGGAGTAGGAGAGACTGAAAAATAAAAAGCGGGAAAGTAACAAAAAAAAAAAGGAAAGGTTTTCATTTTTATTTTTATTGACACATAAACTATTCAAAATGAATCGTGACTGAGTGCAGTTCGACGTGGTGTCATCGTTAGCATGCTTGTCTCGCTTGATCAATTACAACTGAATGAAGAGTTCTATCCTATCAGGGTCCACCATACATTCGGACTTGTGCCGCACCAAAGCTCCGCTGAGAAAATCGCCATGACTGGATTTATTGGACACTCGTATAACACTAATCAGGTTCCATTCTAGACTCAAATCTCTACGCTTCAGTTACATGCCCCGCTGTTATCAAGAAAATAAAATGATAAATTAACTTTCATACTTCAAATCTTTGGAGATCGAAAGCAAGTAAAGATAAAAATGAGAATAAAGAAAGAAAAATAAATTCGAAATTCTTATCATCAGAAAAAAATAAAGCAATTGATTTGTCTTTTTTACGAGTTATCAATTCATTGTAGGTTATTTAATGTCGAAAAAATTCGGAATATAAGAATAATTAGTTTTTTTAAAGTGAATATCAAATTAACAAGTTTTTGAGAACAAATATATATTATTTTTCTAGGGAAGGAGAGAGATTCATATATTTCGTCGGGATATTTGAGCGTAAGTGAATATAACGAATCCAACCAGAATTCGAACTTGGCACTTCAATTTCTCATTCTGAGCCGCTATCCATTACACCACCCGCATATCCGCAAGAAGATGAAAATATGTAACAAATCCGACTAGAATTCGAACATGTCTCTTCAATTTTTCATTTTGAGCCGCTACTAATTACACCAGAAGCACATCCATAAGAAAGTGAAAAAATGTAACGAATCCGATTAGAATCCGACCTCGGCTCTTCAATTTCTCATTTTGAGCAGCCATCCATTACACCACCCGCACATATAGAAAACAGTGAAAAAATGTAACGAAACCGACCTCGGCTCTTCAATTTCTCATTTTGAGCCGCTATCCATTACACCAGCCACACATCCATAAGGAAGTGAGAAAATGTAACGAACACGGTTAGAATTCGAACTCGGCTCTTTCATTTCTCATTCTGAGTCGCTAACCATTACACCAGCTGCACGTCCCTAAGAAAGTGAAAAATATAACGAACCCGGTTAGAATTTGAACCCGGCATTCCAATTTCTCATTCTGAGCAGCCATCTTCTTCACCACCTGCACATCTATAAGAAAGTGAAAAAAATGTAACGAATCCGACTAGATTTCGAACTCGGCTCTTCAATTTCTCATTTTGCGCCGCTATACATTAAAGCACTCGCACATGTATAAAACAGGGAAAAAATGTAACGAATCTGATCTCGGCTCATCAATTTCTCATTTTGAGCCACTATCCATTACACCAATCGCACATCCATAAGAAAGTGAAAACAATAACGAATTCGACCTCGGTTCATCAATTTTTTCATTTTGAGAAGTGATCCACTACACCATCTGTACATCCATAAAAAAGTGAAAAAATGTAACGAATCCAAATGGAATTCGAATTCTGCTTTTCAATTTTTCATTCTGAGCCGCTTTCCATTACACCAGCCGCAAATCCGGGCGTAAGCGAAAAAAGTAACGAATAAGGCTAGAATTCGAACTCGGCTCTCCTATTTCTCATTTCGAGCTGCTATCCCTTACATCATCTGTACATCCATAAGAATTTGGAAACAATTAACGAATTCGAACAGGGCTCTTCACTTTCTCATTTTGAGCAGCCATCCTTTACACCACCTGCACATTCATAAGAAAGTGAAAAATGTAACGAATCCGACTAGAATTTGAACTCGGCTCTTCAATTTCTCATTTTGCGCCTCTATACATTACACCACTCGCACATCCCTAAGAAAGTGAAAATAGGTGACGAATCCAAACTCGGCTCTTCAATTTCTCATTTTGAGCAGCTAACCATTACACCATCTGTACATCCATAAGGAATTGAAAAGATATAACGAACACGGGTACAATTCGAACTCGGCTCTTCAAGTTCCCATGCTGAGTCGCTATCCATTACACCACACGGATATCCACCAGAAAGTGAAAAAATGTAACGAATCCAAACTCGGTTCTTCACTTTCTCATTTAGAGCTACTAACCATTACGCCATCTCTACATCCATAACAAAGTGAAAAAAAATGTAACGAATCCGACTAGAATTTGAACTCGCACTTCAATTTCTTATTCTGAGTCGCTATCTACTACACCATCTGCACATCCATAAGGAAGTGAAAAAATGTAACGGAACCGACTGTAATTCGAACTCGCCTCTTCAATTTCTCATTCTGAGTCGCTATCTTTTATACCACCCGTACATCAATAAGAGAACGGGAAAATGCCATCAGGAAAACAAGAGATGAAATTAAAACATTAATTAAATCAAATGAACCTGGGAGACTGGGAGATAAATGAACGGATGAGATACTTATTTTTATACACGGAGATGTGAATCACATGACCTTATAGCTGCACCAACCTTTGTGGGAAAGAGAATGTATATCAGAGATAGATATATAAACAACAACTCCTGAGAGGAGCTGGGAAGTCTCTCAGACATCGTGGAGGTAAAATGTAAGTGAATGTCTCATCGCATGCTGTTCGAGAATAATTTAAGAATTAATTAGAATAAAACAAGTGTAATGTTAAATATGAGGGATTACGTTACATGTTATCATTTGATGTGCGCCATTAGTTAATTACTGATTTACTTAGAATTAAAGCAAAATAAATGAAACTGGAATCAGTGGTATCGCTCTGTCCGTGTTGTCGCTTCTATAAAGTCGGATTAAGAGCAGAAAGAACTCTACGCCATCCATGATATTAAACCAACACATGCACAGACAACATCACATTGATATTAGGGCAGGGCGATTTTGGCACTATGGTATTGCGCTCAATTTGAAAGTTGGGGCTTGACATGATAAATAACATCACAAAATATTTTTTTTCCAAAATCGTTAGCGTTTTTTGAAGAGACGAGTTTAAAGGTTAAGTTTAGGTTTGAAATCGCAGCGTTGAAATTTTATTCCGGTGATCAGTGAAAGCTATAGAACAGTCTTATAAAATTTATAATTTACTTCGGGCAGTTACGTGCCATGCGTGACTCACGAGTAGGCGATCATGTATCTTTCGATACATAACTGGCGAGGCAGATTTTTTTCCGTGTTCTATAGCAATCCAAGGCTATAGAAGACGGTCTGTCCCGCTATTTACCCTTAGCTTAGAAGAAGAGGATTCATACCATTCGCAAGGGTATTAGCACGTAAATGAATGTAATGTATTCGATTAGAATTCGAACTCCGACTTTTACAATCCGAGCCTCTATCCATTACTCCACTTAATTAAGTTACTTCTGCCTTACAAATTGTAGATGGACAAGACGCATTGTTTAAGCATATTGTTATTAATTGACGATGCCGTAGTTTAATAAACAATAATGTTACGTATGCGGGATTTAGTTTCGTGTTTTTATTCATGTGTCCGACGATAGCATGACATAATAAGTGTTTGTTTTTGATTTTTTTTTTCGAAATCATTTGAAATATCCCAGGTAAAAAGACCGCGGAAAGAGAGAAATTAACACAATAAAGAAGTAAAAACGCAGGTAAGTAAAAATGAAAATTTCAAAGCGTTAAAATAAAAAATTAAAAAAAATGAATAAAACAAAATATTAAAACTGAAGTTAGAATTTAATAAAAATAGAAGAAAATAATGAACTACAAAAATCAAAATAACGAAGATCACATTTTCTTTTTTGGCTTTATTTTTTTTTTTCAAAAAATAAATCCGATAAAAAGATAAGACAAATCCAGACCAGAACCGGTTAATTTTGGAACCGTGGTATCGCACTCAGTTTGAAAGTTGGAGTTCGACATTATAGATAATAATAAACATAATATAAATAATATTAAATGATAATATTAAATAATATTAAATAATATTAAATAATAATATTAAATAATATTAAATAATATTAAATAATAATATTAAATAATATTAAATAATATTAAATAATAATATTAAATAATATAAATAATATTAAATAATAATATTAAATAATATAAATAATAAATAATAATATTAAATAAAATAATATAAATAATATTAAATAATAAAATAATTTAAATAATATAAATAATATTAAATAATATTAAATAATAATATTAAATAATATTAAATAAATAATATATAAATAATATTAAATAATAATATAAATAAAATAATATTAAATTAAATAATTAAATAATAAAATATTAAATAATATAAATAATATTAAATAATAATATTAAATAATATTAAATAAAAATAATATAAATAATAATATTAAATAATATAAATAATATTAAATAATAAAATAATATTAAATAATAATATTAAATAATATAAATAATATTAAATAATATAAAAATATTAAATAATAATATTAAATAATATTAAATAATAATGTTTTCCAAATCGGTACCATTTTTTGGAGGAAACAAATTTAAAAATTAAGTTTAGGTTCAAAATCGTCGAGTTGGAATTTTATTCCAGTCATCAGTAAAAGCCCTATAGCACGGCCTGACAAAATTTATAATTTACTGAAGCTTTACAAATTGTATAAGGACAAGATGCATGGCACAAGCAATTTTTTATTAAATCACTGTGCCATCAAATAAGACCTTCATTTACTTCAAATGAAAATATACTGAAAAATTACGCTATATTATGATGCAATGTATTGTACAGTGCAGTAGTTTTAGTATAATTTTTAATAAACAATGCAACTTTCGAACATTTTGTCTTCTGATTTCTGTCCAGCCGTATTTTGGTGTTATATACACTTTTATCTATTTTTTTATTTTTATTAATTATAATCTTACAAATGATCTAACCAATCTTATTCATTGAGTAGCCTTTTTTGTAATCTTTTACATTTTTTACACAGCTTTTCCTTATCGAATACAGTAAAAAAAAAATTGCTTATTTTGCTCGTGGTGATTTATAATTAGAATTCTGGTTTGAATATATTTTCCCTTGAATGAATCTAATACAAAAACTATCAACTTTATTTGGATTTATTCTTGAAATTGTAAAATTTTGAAGTCAGTTTGTAAACAAGGACCTACGGAAATTAGGTATTTTTCAGGCGATCGTTAAAACTCAGGAATTTAAAGCTCAGAAATTGAATCTATGAATCTAATTTTTGGTGTCAGAACATATCACATAAAACCCCAACTTTCACAGTGAGTGCGCAATGCTAATCTTCTAAAGACAGTGGAAAATCAACCAGCGCTAATTTATATTGGGTTGGTGAATAATTATCAGGCGTTTTTGTAGGCGGGTTATTTGTTATTAAAAATTGCTATTTTGTTTACTTTTTTAAATAAAAATATTTTAATTCCAGGTTATAAAAATGCGTGTCGATAATCATACTTATTTAAAAATGTTACTGTCATATTTCTTTTTTCATAATAAATATTGTTTAAAAACGCCTGATAATTATGCACCAGCCCAATATATGTATACACATAGTGCATACGTATATGTATATGCACGTGTATATCTATCTATCTATCTATCTATCTATCTATCTATCTATCTATCTATGTGTGTGTGTGTATGTGTTTGTGCGTGTCTGTGTAACGTATTTATATATTTTGCATTTCGGATGAAACGTTTGATAAAGTCGTGCAACGATTGTCATCTGCAATTTTTTCCCCTTCCGTTTCTATGTCGTTTGTTTTTCTTTTCTTTGTCGTTTCTTCGCTGACACTTTGCAACACACCACGAAACATTTTGTAACGTAAATATGGAAAACCATAGTTAAAAATATATTTACACTTCTTTATTTTATTGTTTGGCTTCACAGCCAGGATTTTATCTGGCTGCTTTTCCATGGATCAAAAAAAAAATTTCTTTGGTCACGGTTCAGGGTCCATCCAGCGCTGCCTATATAAAAGAATAATATTTTTTATTCACGTGCTAAATGTGTTAAATAATTATTTCATTCAGCCTTGATCTTTTTTTCTCAAGGGAATAGCGATAACGTTTTGTACAGATCTTTAGTTGTGGTCCTCGCTGAATGTATTGAGCCAAGAACCGTGGCGTCGTTTGCGTAGGTTAATTTATTCTTGGTCATTCACACAGCGAAAATTCTTCGCGAAACGGAACCGAAAGTTAAGGAAGATTAGAGTAAACTTCCTTTTTTTTTTAAACTAAAGAACTTACGTGTTTTCTTAAAGAAAAAAAGATTAGCCTCTAATGAATCTAATACAACAAGCGAATATACGGAAGAATATCTGTATAAAATAGGATATAGAATCCCGATAAAGTTTTGAAGAAATTTAACAATTGGATGAGGATTTACCTTAGATTCCTTTCAGAAAAACCAATATGAATTTCTTGCTTTCGAGCCATTCTGAAAACGAGATGAAGATTTACTTTTAATTCGACACAAAATAGCGGGGGAAAATATATTAATAAATTTCGACATGAACTAAGAATTATAAAAAAATATATATAGAATAAATATAAAAATCTTTTTAAAAAGTCACTAATTTTCATTCTTTTATTTTTTTCACAACGAGAAATTCTAGATTAGGAAAAAATATACTAATAATCTATTATATAAGCATACACAAAAATATACACACATATTTCTTTCTTTCTTTTTTTTGATCCCATGAAGCCTAGAAAGGCGAAACGCGTAATCAAATCTAGTTTCAATGAAACGTTCTTGTTAACTTTCTTCAAAACAGAAGAATATGAAAGAGAGAAGATTTCCTGAAGGGTCCATGTACATTTCGGAATTTTTAATTGTTGATTCACTCAAGTAACGGGAAGCTGACATATATTACAAAATGACTTATTCTGTGCTTCTACTTATAACTGTAAACATCGCGTTTGAGAATTTCATATGGAGTGTTCATATCGTAAAATAATTATCACAAACATTTTCGTTCCCGCAAGGAGTTATTAATATTTAATTAAAGATGGTCTACAATTAAAGAGTACATTCCTGAAATTCTTCATATCGATTGCTTTACTTTACAACATAACAAATATGTGGATCATTCAACAGAGATAAGGAAATACTATCCGAGATTAGTTTACTAATCATACAAACTACCCAAAAAGCAAAATAACAAAATAATCTGTCCATAATTCTGAGATGAAGTATTATAACTATTTACATGGTTCGGACATTTGTCCTCGTCTTTATTGCCATATTCCCGACGTTTCAGCCATTGTACGCTCAGACCATCGTTAGGATCTGTCTATATCTCTGAGATGAGGTATTATAAGTATTTACCCTATTTACATTGTTCGGAATGCTGCCCTCATCTTTATTGCCACATTTACGACATTTCGACTGTTGTACGCTCCGGCATTCTTCAGGATCCGTCTATATCTCTGAGATGAGGTATTATAAATATTTATACTATTTACATTGTTCGGACTGTTGTCCTCATCTTTATTGCCATATTTACGACGTCTCGGCCGTATTACGATCCAGCGTTCTTCAGGTGATTGGAATTTCGAACTGGACCCTTAATTTCGTGCACAGGCTTGCCTTTTTCTCGATGTCTCAGGTTCAGTTATTTCCCTTTTGTTACTCAAATTTCCACGGTTTTGATTAGCTCTGCTCTGGCCAGCGATTGAACTCGCAACTCTTTGCGTCAAGTCACTGGATTGCTTCAGCCAACACTTTTATCCTCTGGCCCATGTGTAACAAAATAGCCCCCCCCCAAATAAATAAGCAAACATCAAAAACGCTACCGGAAAAAAAAAAAGAAAAAGACGAAAAAAGCTGGGGAAGAAACAAATAGTTAAAAAGAGAGCATGTGAAATAAATAATGAAGTATAACTGTAAAGATAATAAAACATAGTGAAATGGCACAACTAACACATGAACAAATCAAATAGCATGTAAGAAAATAAAGGTTAAGAAAGTAACACCACCCCATCCGACATAGAAAGAATAGCATATAAAATATGGATCCATAAAAAAACCGGCTCTCATATAAAGAAACACGTAGTAACTGCGGCTCTTCTTTGAAAGGCAAACCACCAACAACGAGCAGACGACATTTTACACACCCTTGTCGTCAGCTTCATTAAAGAACAGAAATGCAAAGGAAGAAAGGCAAAAAAGAAAATTGGGCTATCAGAAAAATCTTATCAGTTAAGCCACTCCGTTTGATGTGCCACCCCTGCTTCTTATAAGTACCCATCTAACACCCAAGTTATAAAACAGCAACCGAGGAAAAAGAAAACGGAAAACGAAAAAGAAATAAAAAAAAACGATAAAAAATTAGAATAATGAGAAAAAAAAGTATTTTTTCTGTTTTTTTTTTCTCTCTTTTTACATACCTCGATTTTACAACTTATTTTCTACTTATCACATCACATGTCTTGTTTTTCAGTTTCTGTATTTGTTCAATTTAAAAAAAAATGTGTCATGACTCACCTGATAAAACGTACAATTTTTCAACAATGGAAGTGAAGTGATCGAAAATGAATCCTCTTTAAATATCATTATCATTATGTCCTGTGAAATTTTATAACGTAATAAACTGAAAATTGCCATTTACTAATTATATTTACATTTTAATGAATCTTGAAAATTTTAAAAAAAAATTTAAATCTATTTTTCTTTATTATTCTGGAAAATTGTATAATTTTTACTTATACCTATTAAACAACAACAAAAAAAAATACGCAAAAATAAATTTGTTATTTTCAAAATTTATTAAACAAAATCTTTTAATTAAAACAGATTGTAAATAAAAATTTCAAAGAGATCTCAAAAAACCACACAAATCAAACATGATGGAAAAAAGACAGCAGAAATCTAAAATGACATTAGAAATTTACGAACATAGCAAAGAGATCATAAGTTATAAACCATGTTTCAACCAGTTGTTGCTGGTTTTTGTAAATTAAAGTATCTTTTGAATACAGATAAATACGAATGTTAGTAACGACTCGTCGTCTCTTAACTGCTAGATTGCCAGCTGATCTACAGCAAGAGACTTCGATACTCCAAGAGGGGAATGAGGCGGCTAGAAATTCTAGATTCTAGAGACGATATTATATCTTCTCTAAGTCAATGCGTTTTTACTTCCTTTTTCTGTAGTTTAAAGAAAAATGATGAACAGAAAATTCATACATTTTAGTAAATGTCATTATTCTGTTTGAGCAATGACTTTATCAAAAGCATGAATTTTCTTGAGATCAGATGCGTGTTCAGCTGTACGAACATATAAAATCAGAAGACTGTTTATTATGAAAAGATGCAACCACTGAAAATAAACATGCAAACATATTGAAGTGAAAATGTTAATTTGTAATTTTAAAATTTAGAAAATTCTTCAAAGTTTATTCCTTATTTTAAATATAACTATGTCGAACTATCAACGTCGCTACAGATATTTCTTTTCTTACTTTAATAAACAGGTTGTTGCAGCAAATGTTTAAAAATGACTCTTTCATTTACAAATAAAGTTTTTTTTACTGAAACATTTTGTTCTTCATTGTAACATTTAATATATTAATGATGTCAATTGTTTTGGGACACCCTGTATATTATTTGGGACATTATGTATATTATTTGGGACACTCTGTATATTATTTGGGGCACCCTGTATATTATTTGGGACATTATGTATATTATTTGGGACACCCTGTATATTATTTGGGACATTATATATATTATTGGGGACACTCTGTATATTATTTGGGACACTCTGTATATTATTTAGGACACCCTGTATATTATTTTAGACATTATGTATATTATTTGGGACACCCTGTATATTATTTGGGACATTATGTATATTATTTGGGACACCCTGTATATTATTTGGGACATTATGTATATTATTTGGGACACTCTGTATATTATTTAGGACACCCTGTATATTATTTGGGACGTTATGTATATTATTTAGGACACCCTGTATATTATTTGGGACATTATGTATATTATTTGGGACATTATGTATATTATTTGGGACACTCTGTATATTATTTGGGACACCCCGTATATTATTTGGGACATTATGTATATTATTTGGGACACTCTGTATATTATTTGGGACATTATTTTATTTGGGACACCCTGTATATTATTTGGGACATTATGTATATTATTTGGGACATTATTATTTGGGACATGTATATTATTTGGGGCCCCTGTATATTATTTGGGACATTATGTATATTATTTGGGACATTATGTATATTATTTGGGGCATCCTGTATATTATTTGGGACATTATGTATATTATTTGGGACACTCTGTATATTATTTGGGACACCCCGTATATTATTTGGGACATTATGTATATTATTTGGGACACTCTGTATATTATTTGGGACACCCTGTATATTATTTGGGACATTATGTATATTATTTGGGACACTCTATTTATTTGGGACACCCTGTATATTATTATTTGGGACATTATGTATATTATTTGGGACACTCTGTATATTATTTGGGACATTATGTATATTATTTGAGGCACCCTGTATATTATTTGGGATATTATGTATAATATGTGGGGCACCCTGTATATTATTTGGGACATTATGTATATTATTTGGGACACCCTGTATATTATTTGGGACATTATGTATATTATTTGGGACACTCTGTATATTATTTGGGGCACCCTGTATATTATTTGGGACATTATGTATATTATTTGGGGCACCCTGTATATTATTTGGGACATCCTGTATATTATTTGAGACATTATGTATAATATGTGGGGCACCCTGTATATTATTTGAGACATTATGTATATTATTTGGGTCACCCTGTATATTATTTGGGACACTCTGTATATCATTTGTACACTTTGTGTTACATTTTATAAAGACATTGTCCATAAATTTATAAGTTCAAGATGTTTCCTGCTTTTCCGTTCATTTTATATTTAAAGTAGCTGTTTCTCTTCACATTAATTGGTTGCATCAACACATCAACATCAACACATCAACACATCAACACATCAACATCAGAATAAAAATCTGTTATGATTTCAAATTCAAACTTAGCTTCAGATCCTTTTCCGCATATTTGTTACATTTGGTAATGTTCGTAGTGTTATATTTGGATTTTTAAGCTCTGATTTATATAAGAAAATGCCTGGAAAATTGTATTTTATCTCGTTTATTAATATCCCCAAAAGGCAAACTCATTATATATATAAGAAGGGATTTAATAAAATAGCGAGGCGATATGACTCGATATTACTACACTGAATCAACCGACTGACGACTGATATAGCAACTAGAGCTAGATGAATTGAAATGTAGAACTGAAGCAATGACTTAAAACAATGAAAGAAGGAAAATATTTTATTTGTGGATAGATTGTAGTTTAGGTTAAACTGATTTAGTCGGGACTAGGTTTTCTTGATGATGACTGCTGTGAATTCTAATGTGAGGATTTTTTCTTTTTTTTAAGCATTACGCCCCAAGCAAGGCGGAAGCCACTAGGATCCATGGGGTTGCGGAAGATTTGGAGCGAGAGCAGATAGGAGTGATAGAAGAAAGGATGAGGAGAAGGATAGTGGATAGATCAAGGTAACTGGAGATGTCGATTGACATTACATTTGAATAGTTGGAGATTATAGCCTTCAGGGAAGCAGTAACTGGGGAGGGTATTCCACTGGGGAGAGGTGCGAGGTATGAAGCTATTGGAGTAGAAGAGACGGCTACATTTGAGAGTTTCTACGGTGTAAGGGTGGGAGGGGATGCCAGCCTCGTAGGGCGCTTGAATTCATGGAGTCTGGGAACCGGTGAAAGCAGCTCGTCAGAGCAGTTACCATGGAAGTATTTGTAGAAAAGAGAGATTTAATGGAAATAATTGCCCTTAGAACTCATTCCTAAGAATATATATATATATATATATATATATATATATATATATATATATATATATATATATATACCCAAGTCTTTATCTAACCCTAGTTTATATGTATTTAATTTTAAAATCAAGTATTTTCTTTTTTCTGCGTGTGTATGTGGAACATTATTATTTTTTTTTAATTTGAAACTTTTTAGTTGTTTTTTCTATATATACATATTAAGAAAGTATACGTATATTATATATATATATATATATATATATATATATATATATATATATATATATATAATGAGAAGCTACGTATATTTATAATATATATATATATATATATATATATATATATATATATATATATATATATAATGAGAAGCAAAGTATACTTTCTTAATATTATATATATATATATATATATATATATATATATATATATATATTCAACTGACGTTCTGCTTCTACTTTTCCTTCCAAAAATTACCTTTTATGTTTCATTTAAAAGCTATGTTTTTGTTGTTAAAGATTTCGAATCTTGACACTCAGATAACAACAAAGTGACTTACTAAGTGACGAAAGACAAAGTATGTACTGAGGTCTACGGAAATTCTAAGCAAATCCTAATATTATGCTGTATTGTGTTCTGAAAAAGGAATCCTGAAAATATAATAAAGATGGCGGAGAATGAACAGATAACATTTAAATTTCATAGAAACATAAAGGAATTTTCGCTAAGGTTTATGACCACTAGAGGTTATATCTAGCGTTCTATCGTGGTCACTAACATTATAAAGATAGAGATAAAGACTGATCTAATGCATAACAGTTTACTTATTATTTCACTTTGTTCATATCAAGTTATCTCTCCTGCACACAGAGGAAAATATCTGCATCTAGATAAAATGATTTCATATTTTTGTGATCATAGTTCTAGTATTGATCAAATCATTCACTGTCGAAACGATTAAATGTATTCAATAGCTTCATGTTTCGCACTTCCCGTCTGTGAAACTCCCTTCCTCTTCCTTGCTTTCCTGACAGTTATAGTCATCAAATATTCAAATGTGATATCAATCGACATCTTCTGATGCTTTGATCTAATTCCCCGTCCTTCTCTTTATTCTTTCTTCAATTACGTCTTTTACTCTTGCTTCCATTCTCTGTAACCCCTTGCGTTTTAGTGGCATTCCCGACTTGCTTGAGGAGAAATGCTTAAAAAAAAAGATCAAACTGTTAATGTTTGAATACATAGAAAATGAGGGTGTATCAAAATTATGTTAACATATGTTTATCATACCCCATAACCAGAAGTTACAGAATGTAATTGGCCCATATTTCTTTACAGTCACTCCAACAGTAATTGTAAATGCTTACTTACAAATGCTGCAACAGTTTGCCCTTGATAACATACCTCTACAAATCAGACATTTCTAACAGGATGATGCATCGTCTCATTTTGCCCGTCCTGTTCGCGCTTGCCTCGATCAAAGTTTCCCAAATCGTTTGATAGGCCGTGGTGGACCGTTGGCATGGCTACCACACTATCCTGATCTGACAACCCTGTGACTTCTGGTTATGGGGTATGATAAAGTATCACGTGTAAAGTTAGAGACATGGAAGAATTCAAGGACAGAATAAAAGGTGCTATATCAAACATTCACCGTGAAATGTGTGTCAAGGCACTAAATTGTACTGTTGATCGCTGGTTTTTGTGCATCAATCGTGCTGGTGGACAGGTGAGAAACTGTTCAGTAAACTCTGAATAAATGATTTCACTCATACTAGTGATAAAATTGTTATGACTCATCCTTTCGTACTCGTGTTAACATAATTTTAACTGTAGAGCTTCGAGATTCAAGACAAATCCTCACTGGCCACTTCCTTACAAACACGTTAAGAAATGCTATTTTCTGCAAATTTATAATCAGCCATTAAGGTGGCACCAATTTAATGGTTAGAGAAAGACATTGTATCAAGTATAGTCGTTGATGCCAGATGGTCGGATTTGATCATTTCAAAAATTGGTGAACGACTATGATTTTTACGCACAACCATCTTTACATTTATAGAGAATAGTCAGAAAAAGACAATGTCAATTTATGGTAATTCTGTAGGTGAAAAAGACTTGCTGACAAAAATGGACGAAGGAAAATAGCCAGACTAGTTTTAGAAAGGCATCAGTAGTTGAAATAGCCACTCTTTATAGCGAAGGGTATATATGAACGCACCGTATATTGAACTTTGAAAGGAATAGGCTTCAGCAGCAGAAAACCACACCAGGTACCGCTTCTGTCAGATGAGAACAATTCACCAAGGATCACAAAGATTGGACGATAGAAGATTGGTAAAACGTTGTCTGGTCTGATTAGTCTTGATTTCTGATGCGACTTTCGGACGGAAAGGACAGAATATGGCGTAAACAACATGAATGGATACATCCATCGTACTTTGTATCAAAAGCTCAATCTATTGGTGATGGTGGTGTCAAAGTATAGAGAATAGTTTTATATTCTACATTGAGACCTTGGAACCAATAAGAGATCATTTAAATACCGCAGACTATCTAGGTATTGTGACTGACAAAGTTTCTCAAATTTTTTTGATCCTACACCCTTGTGCAAATGAATTGAAACAACCGTTTTATTTTCCTTTCTTTCAACATACGGTCAGTTTTAAACCCACTGGAGGGACACGGTGTAATCGATTTCTATTTTTTCCTGAGACTAGGTCATTTGCAGTGGTGTGAAGTAATATGAATCTATTTTCGGGGTGTATAATGAAATTTGTTTGGCCTTGGAAAATATTGCGTCAGCCCTGATTGTCTCGATTGCCGATTTCTCTTACAGCCATTCCTGCGATGGACGTTACTCCAAGGAAGCGTACGAAAATTGTAACGCTGCGCGAAAACACTGGCCAGCTTTACTAGTAAGCAAATAAAAATACTATAGACTGGCCCGGAAACTCTCCCGATTTGAATCCAGTCGAGAATCTGTGGTCAATCTGCAAGGAACGACTTCGTGGAATGGACATACGAAGTACTAACATGTGAATTGGGTCATGTTTTATTGCAAAAAATACGAAAAACAGGTAAATAATAACGGAATTATTGGTTTTGTTTCAATTAATATGCATAAGGGTGTATAGTGACCACATAAAAAATATTGACAAATTGACCTATAAAAACGTATTAATGAATTTTCTGTGTAAATATGGCTTTCATAGTCACGGGATCTTAATCAAAGAGAACAACTTTTGTTTGTTTTGGTTTATTTTGTTTTACGGCATATCAACATATTAATGGGTTATTTAATACCGACATTATTTTTAGGACAGGTGCGTATGAACAGAATATGTATTATTTGTAAGAAATCTGTTTCTAGATCAGATTTCATTGATGTATTTTTGTAAAGAAAGTCTTTGTCGAAAGTCAAATGTATTGCTGGCAATATGTTTTCTTTCAAAAATATATTGCTTGTTATATTTTTTTTTTCTCTCAAAAAAGTATTGTTTATTTTTTTCTTTAAAAATGTATTGCTGGTAATTAATTTTTCAAAAATGTATTGCTGGTATTTTTGCTATAAACTATTTTCATGCTTTCATTGTGTTTTGACAACAGTTTGAGGGCTAACTATTTCCTCATAGCTGGGAAGCTAACAGGTGCTGGCACCACGTGTCAGGCTGGACCTGGAACAACAGAAACTAAGAGGTGGTTCCACGCTTCCTCAAATGTCCCGATCAGAGGTCCGGCTGCCGGATCTTTATACCCAGGATAAAGCAACTTTGGTATGTAGGGGAAAGAGAGATTTTAATTCTGGATATGCAGCTAAATAATGTAGCCAAGCATTGTGGGGTGCCATAATAAAAGCATGGATCCAAATTTCGAAAGGGTGCTTCCAGAACATCGTCGATTGCATGTCAAGAAGAACTGAAGCGGTTCCAAATGCAAAAATGAAGGTGGGGTCCAACCAGTTATTAAAAGAATATAATTGACCGGTGAATGTTTATTCCAAGTGAACGATGCAAAACAACAATCTACTCTCTTTGCAGTTATATATTTACACGATAATAGAATCTGTGATCACGTATTAGTCTATATCTGTACAGATAAATGTATGCATATGTGCATGTATAGGAGAGTTAGTGCCTCATTCCTTTTAACTTTTCTGCGGGCAAACGCTTTCATTTATCACATTTACTATCCAAGATATATGAAATAACGGGACTCAATTTTTCTATTCATTTCTTTTATTTTTACCTCCACGTTATTGCGCTTAGAAAATAAAAGGTTTATTTAAAAAGAAACACATTCAAAATAGCAAATCATTCACTGTCAGCAGGTCCAAAATCAGATGATTTAAACCAGGAAATTCAAGAAATAAAAACTGTCCAATGTAAAATTAAAAATAAATAAATAAATAAGACAAAAAAACAAAACAAAACAAAAAAACAAAACTCAAATATCAGAAGCTATTACGCTAAGAAAAAAAAAATGGAAGTAAACAAAGAAATTCGGTCCGGTCACTTGAACGCTTTAACCAAAAAGAAAAAAAAAAAGAAGATAAACCGTATAGAGATTCGTAAAACAAACTCAAGCACACAAAAGACGCATACGCGCATTTCGACTAAACAGTCAAAAACTGGACACTTAATTACCTCCCTTGCTAAAAATAAAGAACAGTATAATAAAAACACGTAATAGCCTTTAAAACACTGCCAACCGTTGAACGTCAATCTTCATTCGAAATCCACCCCCACTTGATCTCTCTCTTGTTTTCCGTTACTTTTTGTTTTATTCCCCTTTGCCCCTTCTTCTATCGTTTTTCTACTGCACCTCCATTATCCACATTTCTTCCCGTGATCATCCACACGCGGTTGCTTCCCTCTATGCCAGGAAAAGAGTTAGCTTCTTCCTGCTGCTGTTTTCAATCTCTTCATTCACGCGTGCGCACAAGTAAACTGCTTAGCATAGCTGTTTCCGGTTGCCGCTCTCGCTTGATAACAAAAGCAATAAGATCATGATTACCATTACGTCCAACCACCTTCACGTCGACCAACAGATTCAACAAGAAAAAACAACACACCTAGCGTGTTCAGTTCAGTGGTTAGTGTGGAGGATTAATAGCTGGAAGCTTGTCTCTTTAACTTTCGAATAGATAAACTCCGATGTCATGCTTGGCCAAAAATTACTTATCAGAAATTAACAACATTAAAGCTGTAGACTAAAATATAATTAAGGCTTAAAATAATGATAATCGGATTATATAGAAGAGGGGAAGAAGTGAATTTTTGATATAATCCGTGCCACAATATGGCGATTTACTAAGAGTAGCTTAGATGTATGCGTGGAGCACGCAGTGAGGTTCGAACTCACTACTCAGTCGTAATTGATCTAGCGAGACAATAATCATTATACCAAGTCGAAGTTCACTTTTTGTTACTTAAGTTACAAAACTCTTTGTGAATAACCAAATCTCTGTATCTTACATAAAATGGTGAAATATTTGCTAAGCAGATCCTCCCGTAGATTACGTGTAATATATAATACAATGTAATTGCTACCTAAAAAGATGTTATACATATTTTTTTAAATATGACACGGACTTAATGACGTAGGCAATCATAGCTTTCCACAGACATCAAATCTTTATTATCGGTGTATTTTCATGCCATCTTGGAAAAGATAGCGTAGTTATTTCCCGTTGTCTTCTGTGCAGTTTGGAATTAAGAATATTCCTCTCACCTCTTAGAATTTTTTTTTATCCAAGGCTTGAGATTCCAGTCTACCCTTCTATTTTCATATATAGCTGATGAGATGGGGGAGAAGAAATAGATTTATGTCATTCTCAATGGCAATTAATTCGAAAGTGATCGCAAAATGTTAATTCAAAAGATTATTGACTGATTTAAAAGATTAGCCCAGATTTCACATGTCCTGCTGATAAACGTTACACGTCCTTGCTATATAGTAGTCATAAAGAAGAGATTTTTTTGTCTGGAAAGGGATAACTGACGTGTGGTGGGGGCATGTATGAAGATCTTTGTGCTGTTCGTAAGAAGAAACATTCTAGGAAATTCCGATATAAAAATTATTTGTCTACATTTTATTGAACCGGGGATATTTGTGAAAAGTGAAAAATGGTTTACCAGTTAATAACAAAAAAACAAAGTAGCAATAATTTTATTAGATACTAGACCACCCATAAACTCGTTGGGTCCCTTTTAAAATCAGTTTATGATGAAAATGATGAGGAAACAATATTATCAAATTTATTAATAATTACACATTTTAATTTGTATTTAAAGACGTTAAAAGAAGGTTTATTGTTCCACTAAGCTTCATAGTTAACACATTACTTGAAAATTTATAGTAATAGCTTAAAACAGGTCTAGTCTTTTTCAAAATAATAAGTATATTTTTATTATGCATACTTGTTTCTTCTTCCAGTTTATTTCGAAATATTTAACGGCGGCAAACCAACGTGCATCTATTTATTTACCATCGATCCATGTGACGAATATAGTCTCCTCACCATCCAAGTAGTTTAAAAAAAGTTCTAATGTAGTGGATTTAGTGGCTTAAATATAAGTTGTGTTATATATATTTAAATTTATTTAATAATGTTCTTTTAATATATTATGGATGTTTATTATTTTTCACACCCATAATAGTGAGAAAATGATATGCTAGTGTTTGTTTATATACGTGAATTGATATAAGAATGTGTATCGAAAATAAATACTGAATTTTCTATTAAAAATGCCGTAAAAACAGAAAAAAGTCCCTAGCTCAAGAACCCCTTGCTTAATTATGATATGATCCTAAATTGGTTGGGGTATTACGTATTGTTTAATCTGTGTCTCAGGAACAAACATACATACAAGATTAAAGTTTTAGTATCATATGGATATTTAATAAAAGCAAATCAGCGATTTAAAATTTTTTTCAAAAAATATAGAACTCATGCAATACAATTAGTGAACGCGAGCCGAACGATGGTCAAGTTCTGGAAAGAGGCTGATGAACTTTGAAATATCGGGAGTCTGCAGTACGGAAACCGACACGTCACTTCATTTGCGTGGATTCCTTGTCGTACTCGGCGTGTGGCAAATTCCATTTTCGCTTACTGAGACTTTTCTGGATTTTTTCCGAATGCTCTTGATCTGCAGTTGCTTGTATCCACGAATACGAAATACAAAAGTGCTTCACTGTAATAATTGTTAATAACAATAATGATGCCAGTTACGTTTTGTTAGATTTCAAATTCTTATATCAATGAGAATAGGATAAGAAAATCAATAGCAAAAAGATATTATCAATTAATAATAACAGCGACAGTAAACGTTCTGTCAATAAAAATTGCGCTAAAATGATGATAAAAAAGAAGTAGTAACACATATAACTAAGAATAAAAGTGAAGCAAAGAGAGAATGAAAACAAGTGAAAGAAAAAGAGCAAGGTAAAATGATTTACTGAGAGAGAATCAGAATAAAATTAAAATTAAAAAATGAAATTCCACAAAGAAACAGGAAATATTAATATATATATATATTGCTAGAATATGTAAAACTTGGGATGACCCATGTCCTTTGTGCCTACATGAGAAATTGCACATTATTAAGCTTCTAAATAATAATAGTCTATTAAACAATAGACATGAGTTAACGGTTTTCTGTCGACATCATCAGATTTATGGTTTGAATTATTAGCTAAAAACAAGCACACAATATTATAACTTGATTAATTCATAGCCCAATCATCAGATTCATGGTCTGAATAATTAGCTAAGAACAAGCATACTATATAATAACTTTCATAATCCATAGCCCAAATAAATAGTTTAAATACCCTACAAAAAAAGATAACCCTTTATGAAGTCGCCAAAAAACAAACGTTACGGCAGTTTTTTTCATATGCACAAACCCCTTTCATAAAAAAATAAAATAAAAAAATAAATAAATCTCCATAGACGCGCATGCCAGACTAGGGTTAATACATCTTCCGTTTCAAATTTAGACACCCCCACCTTTCCCTGACTTGACATCCATGAAAATAACTCTATACTGATACTTATTATTAACACCCAACACACGCCTACCCAATTTAAACAATTCGCCCTAGCTGTTACCATGGAAATTTTGATTTCAATTATTAAAAAACGTAAATTTCAGAAATACGTTATTCCAAAAAAAATTTCGCTTGAAGATGGAACAGAGCTCACTTTAACTCAATTTAATTCAAATAATTATACTGAAGTTTTAGGTTCTTGTTTTGAAACATGAGACCTCTTATGTCGCGAGTTGGAATCATATTTTTAAATAAATAATTATATTTATGCTCTACTTTTGTATCGAGCACTATTTTTAAAAAATAATAACTAAAATACTAAGGAACTTTGGATTATTTACCTAACCAGTTCTTTCCTATTTTATATATATTTTCACACACACACACACACACACACACACACACACACACACACACATATATATATATATATATATATATATATATATATATATATTGCATGAATCATTCATACAAAAAACAGATATAGAAGTTAATGATATAAATGGCGAGAATACATCTTCGCAAACAAATGTAATAAATTACATTAACCCCGAACCTGTAGATGAATGTTATGATTCCTGTTTATAAATTCCAGTTACATAAGGTCTTTTTTTGTTTTTTGACAAGCTTTCATCTGTGCATACAGACATCATCAGGTATGGAAATAGATTTGTTTTTACTTCCCGGTAATAACAGGACAACGAAAATATAGATGTAATCCGAAATATTTTTTTAGAAATGTGTTATTGTTAATTGTAAGAAATTTTTTTTGGAGCGTGCTGTCGCAACGCTGAGGTTGAATTTTAAATTTAAATTTAAAATTATTTGTTTGCGAAGATGTATTCTCGCCATTTATATCATTAACTTCTATATCTGTTTTTGTATGAATGACGTCATGTTATGTAAATTGAACTGCACCACATACTTATATATATATATATATATATATATATATATATATATATATATATATGTGTGTGTGTGTGTGTGTGTGTGTGTGTGTATGTATGTATGTATGCACACACATACGCACTTTTTTGGTTAACGTAAAATACTCATTCAGTTTATTAAATAAAAATAATTTTATTTTCGGCATTAACTTTATTGATAAATATGTTTACCGTCTTGTTTCGCTATTTTCTTCCATTTTTCAGGCTACTTTATAATTCCACCCTTACTAGAATTTTCTTAGTAAAGATATGTTGTCTTGAATAAATGGTAGCGCAAAGGGGCAATAATTGTTGAACTTCCTAGTCAATCACATTATGTTGTGTTATTCTAATAAAAAAACACTGGACACATCGTCGATTGCTATCTTCACTTGGTCTAATTCGTATCAATATTTATTGAAATAAATAAAAAAAAAGAAAGATATAATAGGGGCATATTTTATGTTTGTTAACCTCTCACGTTAATGTCCATTCATGTGAAGGTAGCGTAACTGCTATCGGCGCGGAAAGCGGAATCAACGGGCCGAGTTCACGTTCTGTGTCATCTTCTGTATCTTTCTTAATATAGCGCCAAAAGCAACAAATATATCTACAAGTGTGAGGCCAGGTGTCATTGCAACCTAATTCTGTGGTACTATTATCAAAAGCTATCTATTTGGTAATTTTCTGTAAAAAAGAATCCCTCTCTGATGTTAAGTAACTAAAGTGCAGGAAACCCGTTCCACTGAAAGTTATTTGCAAAATCCTTATGGAGAACTGAGTAAAGAAAAGCTAAGGTCCTACAAGCTCAAGGTAGTTTTCATCTGTAATTTTCCATAAATTAAGAAAAGTTTGTAAACTCTTGCTAATGGCAATCCCATCCAGACATTTGAGCTTGAGTGACATGTAATAATTGTTTCTGTGGTTGGCCCACTGCCTCACTAAAAGGAATTCCTTATTTTCTGATTTGTTAATAAAATATTTTTCTTTCATTTTGCTTTTAATCAATTTTTGACTCAAAATATGGTAGGTGTTTGATCTTTTATATATCGATCATTTATATATTTTATATCTTCTTTTATATATTTTATATCTGTTTTATATTTTTTATATCTTTTTATTTGTTTTATAACTTTTATATTTTTTACATCTTTTTTTATATCTGTTTTATATTTTTTTATATCTTTTTATTTGTTTTATAACTTTTATATCTTTTTTATATTTTTTACATCTTTTTTTATCTTTTATATCTGTTTTATATTTTTACATCTTTTATTTGTTTTATAACTTTTATATCTTTTTTATATTTTTACATCTTTTTTATATCTTTTATATCTGTTTTATATTTTTTATATCTTTTTATTTGTTTTATAACTTTTATATCTTTTATATTTTTTACATCTTTTTTATATCTTTTATATCTGTTTTATATTTTTTACATCTTTTTATTTGTTTTATAACTTTTATATCTTTTTTTATATTTTTTACATCTTTTTTATATCTTTTATATCTGTTTCATATTTTTTTATATCTTTTATTTGTTTTATAACTTTTATATCTTTTTTATATTTTTTACATCTTTTTTTATATTTGTTTTATATTTTTTATATCTTTTATTTATTTTATAACATTTATATCTTTTTATATTTTTACATCTTTTTTATATCTTTTATATCTGTTTTATATTTTTTATATCTTTTATATTTGTTTTATAACTTTTATATCTTTTTTTATATTTTTTACATCTTTTTTATATCTTTTATATCTGTTTTATATTTTTTATATCTTTTATATTTGTTTTATAACTTTTATATCTTTTTTATATTTTTACATCTTTTTTACATCTTTTTTATATCTTTTTCATATATCTTGTTTATATCTTTTTATATCTTTTATATTTTTTAATATCTTTTTATATCATTTTATATCTTTTTATAACTTTTTTTATACGTTTTATATCTTTTATATCATTTTTATATCGAACGGGAACTTCCAAGATTTTTTTTTTTTTTTAAGAAAGTATTCAATAATAAATTTTGAATAAATACCTAGAAACCTATAAGTGAAAAATGAAGAATGAAATTTGGATAAGACCCGAATGAAGGACAGTGTCTTTTGACTATAATTTATGGAAATCGATTTTATCACTTCATCCACCAGATGTTCCAGAGAAGATGATGAACTGACCATAAAGTCTCTGTTTTCTTTTTGATTCGTTGCAACAGAATGAGGTCTTGGATTCTTGTATATTTAGGAAATAAAGAGATTCAATATGGAATGATCTTTCACAGTAATCTATGATACCAGTTGTCTAATTAGCTCACGTAGCAATAAGCATGATACGTTAAATATGTTTTTTTATCATGTTAATCTGGTGATCCTGTATTTCTTCATGCAAATTAATTGAAACAAAACGAACAATTCCGTTATTATTAATTTTCGTATTTTACAATGAAACATACCCCAGTGCACATGTTAGTAAAGAATAGTCATGATCAAAGACATCTATCATTCTATTTTTTTTTTTTTTTTTTTTAACATACAACGTGTGTTAGCACGTGCGATACCCTGTCTTCATCAGCCGCCGACCAGGGGTGATCTCATGGTTTCGGTGGCTATGGCGGGACCGCCACCCCTAGCGCCACCAGCAGCGTTTGCCACCAGGCAGGGTATGAAGATAAGCTAACTAATTGTTCCTTTAAGTAAAATCTATCTGCAATGAAAGTTTCTTGATGATGTCACAACAGAAATTAGAATGATATGACGTTTACAATATTTATGTTTTGTCTACATTTGTGTATACATGGGCGATCTGCATCTCAGACTTTCTGTTACAATTTAGAGATGTGTCCACATTCATTTATTTATGTTCATTCCACGAAGTCTTTCCATGCAGATTGACTACGGATTCTCGATTGGATTTAACTCAAGAGAGTTTCCAAGCCAGTCTGTGATAGATGTTACTCCGAGAAAGCATATAAAAATTGTAACGCTTCACGAACACATTGGCAAGCGTTACCAGTGAGAAAATTAAAGTACTATAGACTGGCCAGGAAACTCTCCTGATGTAAATCAAATCGAGAATCTGTGGTTAATCTGCAAGATCGACTTTGTGGAACTGACATACGAAGTACTAATATGTGCACTGGGTTATGTTTCATTGGAAAAATACGAAAAAAAAGAAATAATAACGGGATTATTCGTTTTGCTTCAATTAATTTGCACAAGGGTGTATTGTTAAACATTCTCGTACGTGTTAGGAGACTCTATACTTTGTCTTTGTGTCTGTGCTATTGTATCGCCAACAATGGTTATGGAGTTTTGATTGAATTTTTTTTTATTGATACTAGATATAGACCAAACGTATATGATTTCACGATTGACTATAGTTAACTATTTACATTGTTCGGACTATCGTCCTCATCTTTGTTGCCATATTTATCACAACGTTTCGGCTGTTGTACACTCTGGCCTTTTTCAGGTGGTCGAAATGTCGAACTGAACCCTTTATTTCGCTAGCTGGGGTATACTGTTCTAGTTCCACGTGCCATGTCTAATGGATGTCAGTTATCTCCTGTTAATTCCCCTCTCCAAGTTCTCCACCGCTTTAACCAGGTATTGAACTCATACTCTTTGGGTCTTGTCACTGGAACGAACGAACGCCTTCATCCAAATGTGCCATGTGTCCTTGAGGACATATGTGTATGAATTTCTGGGACTTATAAACCTAATATCTTCAGCAACCATTTTTACCAGTGCACATATTGCAATTTTTGCTTTTATCATTTCATTTTTTTATACCAGAGCTCATATTGCAATTTTCTTTGTTATTATTGCTTTTTTTTCTGGCACTCCTTATTGCTGGTTCCCATATTGTATTCATTTCTATGCTTGGTCGGCTCAGGAGATTTTGTGGCCTGGCATATGTGCTGATTCCTTAAGTTTACGAATTTTCCAATGATATTCTTTGTCTATGATTTCAACCTGATCCCACAGAGGGCGGTGATCTTACCTTTCTCTCTCCATATGTGGTCAGCCACGCCTGATTTTTTCACTTCCCCTAGTGTTACAGCTTTTTGGTGTTCTTGGAGCCTTACCTTAAGGGGTTGGCCTGTCTCCGCTTTATATTTCTTTCCGTAGCTGCACATTCCAACACCCTGAAGAGGGCCGGATGGGCACAACAGCCAAAACGTTGTGATAAATATGGCAACAATGATAAGGACAAGAGTCCGAACAATGAAAATAGTGTACATAATACCTTATCGCAGAAATATAGACAGATACTGACTATAGTTAGCATAGTGATTATTCTGTGGTTACGCAGCTCCAAACACAACAATGATTAATAAACTGTGTGTTGTAACACGTTATTTTTTGATCTTGACTAAAACTATCGGCAATTTGCCCCAGTAGCCTTATTTTGGCTCGTACTTGGCATGAAATCCTCTGTTCATTTCGATAAGTTTTGGATGCTTAGTCGCTGACTGATTTTTCTTTTCTCAAGCTACTTGGCACTTCACATAACTGACCGTGAGCTCTCCCACAAGTGATACAGTTTCGAAAAACCTTGTTATTATCAGGCCATAGCAATTTTGTCTTATCACATTACTTAAATCATTCTTTTTTCCGTAACTGTAACGGCGAACACAACAAAATTACGTACTCAAGTCCGGATTAACTGTTTATGTTCTAATTCAGATATGCGAAGTTAATTCGAGACATTAGCTGTCATTATGATCAAATATTTTAGCTCAAGTGTATATATTTCGAGGCTTGAGTCATTAAAAAAAAACAGACTTAAAGAGCCATCTTTAATTCGAAACTGAAGCCTTTATGAAAGTAAAAATTATCTGCACCCCTAATTGGCAAAAATGTAGCATTGATCCTTTTTAGTGTTGATATTTAATCAAGTCTAGAACCACAGACATATAGAATGCCACTAACCATCATTTTAAGTAAATGACCGAACCTCGTTGCCCGGGTGAATCATGCTTTCATCTTTTTATATGGGGGTGAAAAATAAGTGTTTATAATGAAATACGTCAATGTTTGCCGATGTGGATCGCATGCCCCACCGGTGGGGCATGGTAATATTTTGGTGGGGCATGGATAGTATGTGCACCATTCGGCTTACTATACCAACAGAATAAGGGGGCAATTCGAGAATGAGTTATGAACAGTGAATTGTTTTCTAGTGAGCTCAAATTTCATTTTGCATTATTATTTCATGATTAAAAGGGTCAAAGTATATTACAGAATAAGATTTCATTCAAATATTTTACATTTCTGCCTTTCAGTTCACTATTATATGTTTTGAAACTATATATATTTAACTGTCTTTTTTTTACGTTTTCTCTTTAATGGACGCCATGTTTCTTGGAGATTTGTTTAGAGACCAAGTTAATGGCCTTTTAAGATATCTTTACGTGAAATTTTGAATATGTAATGATGAAATATTACAGGGGGTGCACCAGAATGTTAGAAATAACAAAGTGAGGCATGGCCCAAAATCGATTTGGAACCATTGAAATACATCAAAGTATCAACAGAGGATATTTTTGTTAGCCCGTAATGATCATACTTTTCTCTTAAAACTAACAAATGCCAGCAAGTGTGTAACATGACATGACAAGATATGCAATCGTTAGCACTGAGTCATTTTTAATCATTTAGTACTTCTTTTCTATTGCAGGAAAAAAGTTCGGAATACGACAGCGGAGCGAGAACAATCGAATGAAAAGTTAATTTGGAAATTTCTTCAATATTATTCGGACCGATAGACACTTAAAGTAGGCAAGAGAGCGCAACGGTTTAAATGTTGTGATAATAACAACAACGATAAGGATAGTCTGAATGTAAATAATGGCGCGGAAGTTCATGATTTTGGTTCTCATACTAAAGCTGTGATTCTATACGCAGTATGAGCCGATTTGATCCTGTTGCCAATATTTCCTTCGCAGGTGACATTATTCAAGATGATGGTGCCAAGGTAGAATTTCTTTTTATATCAACTCTTAAAATATAGAATCTGCAATACATTAATCATATGTTTTTCTCTGTTTGTATATATGTGAATAAACATATAAACATTCATTAAAATAAACATGTGTATGTGTATATCCACCCGATTTTATCATTTGAATACTTTAATATTGCATCTAGCTGGACAGTGAATGCAAAATTAAGCCAGGCCCGAAGTAGTGCGTCTATTTACATTTTCATTCTATCATTTGATGATATTCAGTCAGTTAACTGTCACATGCGATACAAGCTTCGACGATCATGTATCTTTCGATACATGACTGACAAGGCAGATTTTTTCCCATTTCTTTCTATGGTAGACTGGTTGCCAGCCAAGGCTAAATAGCCAAGGTTGTCCTACTATTTAACCCATAGATGGGAGGAGAAGCGATGGATTTATACTTTTCCCAAGCGTATTTGTGCGTATGTTAATCTAATAAACACGACTGGAATTCGAACTCGGCTCTCCGAGTTCTCACCTCGAGCCGATATCTGTTACGCTACAACGCACATTCTAAATGATAAACGTCCCTGGGTGGGAATGAACCACCAACATTTCGCTTATCGAATATCATGATATGCGTATATATCTTAAATATTTACCGCTAAAATGTTTAAGTGTCTGCAGGTTTATGGTTGTATAAGTTGAGGGTTGTATGTATCTACATGTACGGGGACACACAATTGACACACGGATCTAAATGGAGACAATTACAAGGAGCAAAAGCACAGTGATAACTGTGCCCGACATGAACCCTTGCGCCGCGTAAAATAGTTACGGAGGTTTAACAGCTTTTGGTCTTCGTCTCATGGGTTTTTTCCTCTCGCGTCTTTTCCACGCAATTTAACGCGCTTAATGCCCGCACGACGATCGGCGGCCCCACAAATGAGACGTGAGGACAGCAGGAGGCTGGCTCGATGTGTTGATGGAAAGTCCCGGGAAAGGTATGGGTAAGTTTTGGTGGGGATGAGTAGCAGAGTACTGACCGCGGCGGAGTAATTTCCTGTGACGGCCACGGGATGTCGTTTCATGCGGAGGACTTTGATGGCCCGGGAAATGGGTGGACGACGATGATTATTGGCTGGCTGAATTGGTTGATGTGGTTTAAACACTTGGACAATGTGCACAAAGCCTTAGAGTAAGTGAAAAGTCTGTGAGACCTTTGAATTTGTTTGCGAGTTTGACGCTGTGTGTATCTGTGTGTGAACACACTATCTACGTTTATATACGCACATGTCTTCACAATGTCTTCTATGCCACGATTTAGTGTATTGATTTAATTTAGTCTTAACGTGTGTGCGCGTGTGCACGTGTGTGCGCGTGAGTGTCTGTGTATATATATATATATGTAAGCCTGCGTATATATCAAACGTATGTGTGAGCATATAGGAAATTGTATGTGTATTGAGAAAATTGACCAAGACAATATGTTGTTTTGTCGTAAGTACATATATATCTATGTATTGTTCCATGTATGGGTACGTGTGCTTTGTTAGGTATTGTATTACTTTATATGTGAAGTAGTGGATAGCGGCTCGAATTGAGGAATCGGAGAGCCGAGTTCGAATTCCATTCGAATCCATTGCATTCACTTACCTGCTAATGCCCTTGGGAAAGGTATTAATTTCTATCTCCCTCCAGCTATGGGTAACAGTAGGACAGACTGGCTTTTATATTCTTGGATGGCAACTGGTGAAGGATACCTCTGAATTCAAAACCTGAGGAGGGTTTGTTTGGGGGCCTTGTAGTCCTCCAGGTCGCTGTATTCGGCCCTTCAAAAAGTGTTCTGTACAAAGACTTCACCACTATAATAAAATAATTTGTGCTGGTGTCTGTCTGTTGGTTCCTAAGAACTGAGCTGCTTGACCCTCATACGACACAGGTGAGTCCACTATATATATATATATATATATATATATATATATATATATATATATATATATATATATATATAATAATAAAATATATGGTAATCCGTATGGAATTACCAAGAGGTATAGATACAGGGACAGCTCTCTGTCAAAAGACCGAGGAAAATTATTATTAAAGAATATGAAACATCTAAAATCATGCAGCTAATCGTTTTTATTAACAAATAAATCACAAATCATTTGTGATTTTTTTGTAGGTCTTGAAGATTGAGAGCTAATTTTTTTAAAGCTCATTGAAATAAAAATGATTACCCATGGTATTATAGTGTTTGATATTCATCATTTGATAATAATAATGATAATAACAACAATAATGATGCATATATATATATATATATAGTACAAGTAATCTATCCGTTGGTATATAATCTGGGTGGATCCTAGTAATATTAATTATTAAAACTGATCCACAGAGAACTCGATGGTTTTATTTTAACAGAACATATGTATTTTTTTTAAAAAAAAAAAAAAAAAAAAAAATTACCTCAATATAGATATAGTTTATTTCAAGCCGTTCTGTATACGGATATCACCAGTCCCTAAGTGTCTGCCTAGGAACATTGTTTTAAATTTATTTTTAATGTCTTGCCTTCTCTCCAAGACACCTTGTAAATGAGAGTGGGTTTGTGTTAGGTTGATTGGCCGTTTGGGTTGGGGTATATATATATATATATATATATATATATATATATATATATATATATATATATATATATATATATATGTGTGTGTGTGTGTGTGTGTGTGTGTGTGAGTCTGGCATGTGTTGGGGCGGATTCGATTAAAAAAGACAATAGACAGGGTAAAATAACACATTAACATATAGAAGCGTTGTATAGAAGGAAGAGATTCCAATATTCACTGTTTGCGGTCCACGTGACAGCGTTAAAAGAAATCGATTAGTTTTATGTGTTTGCTCGTGCTGTTAAAACACTTTGCGTCTGTACACGTGACCGAATGGATGGAATGCAAGCGTTCCGACCATGTGACTCGGGTTCGAATCTCACTATGGTCACTATATTCGAATCTCCCTATTTGTCGAAAACGTGATAATATTCGGCTCGGATGAGTCGATTTTAGCGTTTCGTACCGTTGAGAATTGTCTTAAGAACGATAGCGCGAGTTGACCCAAGCCTTGCGAATTAAATTGGGTTGACAAAACTGTTCGGGAGCAGTCGATGGTTATATTAGCACGAAGTCACACGCCATCGTAACCGAGGGTTTTAGTGAACTAGCCATGTTCACACTGTTGATTACGCAAGATTATGCGCTCACTCCCAGACGCTGTAGCTGAGGTCCACGCAGCATAATCTCAGTATAAACTACTGAGTGACTGTGTGGGTGCTAAAAAACACAAATTTGTCTGCAAGAAGGATTAGGTAACCCCCGACGTAGAAGGATGTACTCGGAAGCGTGTAGCCAGCTATTACTTAAAAAAATACTGTTGATTTGTATGAAAAAAAAAAATGAAATACACACGTACACCTATCTATCTATGTACAAACATATATACCAGGTGTAACAGCAAAATTGTCCAAGTCGTGTAACAACATGGGATAATTGTCCATCCCACAAAATGTTTAATGTCTAAAGAACCATTAATCTCATTTTTCTGGGTTTTCTGATAAGATGTTTAGCCATCTTGAAGCCGTTTGAAATCACTAAAAAAAACCCTTTGAGTTATTCATCTAGAAAGAGAACGAGTTAAAATTGTTTTGTGTCAGCCCCACTATGTCTTAACCAACTGAGCAATGGTGAGAGGAAAAAGATCATTCAGGCTTTCAGTAATGGTACCAACATTCATACTCAGGCTTCCATTTTCAAAGAGCATTCAAGAAACTTCAAGAGAACAGTGAATAAATTTAAAGAAAGAGGGTACAGTAGAGAGGGAAACTTTACCAGGAGATCACACCAGCAAGAGGGATCATCATTTTTACTTAGAGCTAAATACATTCTTCTTATTTAGAGTCCAACAGAGCTATAAAAACCACGGAGAATTCCAGTAAGATATCTTTAATCATTTCTAAGATCCAACGGTTCAAAGCTTACTCTAACAATTGAACAATTAAGACAGACAGGACAGAGTAAGAATATAATGTAAAAGGCTCAAACACTAATATTCCATGGTTATAATTTATTACATTGGAATCGTAATCACGATCAATTCATCAGACCTACAAATTGAAATATATATATATATATATATATATATATATATATATATATATATTTATTTGGTTGGATAGATGTGAGTTTGTGACCCTGGGTTTCACGCTTTTAGCGATCGTCAATGTCTGACGATCGCTAAAGCGTGAAACCCAGGTCACAAATTCACATCTATCCAACCAAATATGTTAGCTCTATCTCTGATATTGAGCGCTTTCTAATAAGTACCACGCATATAATATATAAATAATTATACATATATATATTTATATACACTTTTCACACACACACACACACACACACACACACACACACATATATATATATATATATATATATATATATATGTGAATAAAAAAAGACAAAAAAGAAAAACTATACTTATCCCACGCATTTCATGCTCTGAGGGACTTTCTCAAGGCAATGTATATCTAAATGCACTCGGAATGTAATGAAAGTATTTACTTTTTCCACGATAATTATACGACAATGTAATAAAGCCGGTGAATAGAGCAAGTGTTCAATTGTAAAAAACTAATCTTCGTATAGTCAACGTAACTGGGTCTGTCTTTTACAGGTAGTTTTTTTTCATTTCAATGGTTGACAGCTCTGCATGAGCGCACAGAATGTTTGGGTGTTACGCAGCTCGCATCCACTGTTTGGTTTCCGCAAAAGTTCAGTAAAAGAAGAAGAATGTAAATGGGTGCAATGACAAAAGGCGGCTTCGTTTATGCCAGAAGTTATTCTGCCATGGTACCGCTTACTGGTAGCTGTAACAAGCCCCCAAAATGTATTGATTTGTGGTTTAAGGAAAGAAGTAACTAACCGAGATCTTCCCTTGCTACAAAGCTTTGGTGAACTTATAAATATGGTAGTGTGAGATCGTATCATGCTCAGTACGATGGATTCTTTTTTTTACATCGATTTTACTCGGACCTTAAATATCCATCGTCCCATAGTACCTGTTGTGTCTTGTTTGGTATGCTGAGACATGATTCCGTGCAATATTTTGAAGGTATCAATCTAAATTACGGAATCAGTAAAACGTGTGCTGTCACATCGGAATGTAATCGAGATCAGAAAGAAGCAGTAGACGCTGATCCTGCCAACAACGGTTCGATAGGTTAGGCCATTCACAAGAATAATAGTAGAGATTTAACAATTTTATTAAATTCTCCTCAAGTTAATAAGGAAGACTTTAAACAAATCCTTCTTACCAAGATTAGTACTTGAACGCCTACAATTATTTCATTTTAGTTATGACATCCAAATTGCCAACATGACATGGATTTTTCCAATTTCCAAATAAGATTTTGTAGATGTGAATCAAAATGTGTTTTTTTTTTACTATTTTCGACTGTATCGGTCATTATCAAGAACTGCATGTTGTCAGTATGGTAGACATGATTTTGTTGGCTATATCCAATATTCTTGGAACGATATAATTCAAATGAATTCAAATATATGCGTATAGTATAAGTGGTATTATGTTTAAAAGGGTTTACCGGCTGCACCGGAAAAGAATAGTATATATGTATACGCGTGTGTATAGAATTATGCATGTCTGTATATGTACTATTGTAAATATCAGTGTATGTTTATGTGTGTGTGTGTGACAGATGTGTATGAGAAGGAATGATCTTGTATTTCTGAGCGTGTCACTCGACTATGTACAAATGTTAATCGCTTGTGCATGTAAGTCGGAGTGTGTGTATTTTAAGCGACAGAGGCAATGGAAAAGGATAGTCTTTGTGCGTCAAACCTGATTGCTGGTGTATTTATTTGTAGTCTTTGTGCGCGTCATTTGGATGTGAGTCTGTGTGTTAATGGTCGTATGTATTTGAAACTTCTTTATATTTGTATGGATGATTTTATGTGAACCTTCTCAAAATACATCAATACAAAGTTAAGTACATTCGTTTAATGAGATGTGGTGTCTTATCTGAAGCAAAAAGACGGTCAATTAAATGAATTTATTCCATTTTCACAGATTTAACCGTCTGTGCATGTGTGCGACTATGTATTTACAACTGCGGGAGATTCTTCGTGTAAGAGAAGGAATCCAGTTCAATATATAAATAAGGAAGTAAAGGTAAAATGAAAGAGTGGGTATAAAAGAATAGGAGAGAAAGAAAAAAGAAAGTAAAGGTAAAATGAAAGAGTGGGTATAAAAGAATAGGAGAGAAAGAAAAAAGAAAGTAAAGGTAAAATGAAAGAGTGGGTATAAAAGAAGAGGAGAGAAAGAAAAAAGAAAGTAAAGGTAAAATGAAAGAGTGGGTATAAAAGAAGAGGAGAGAAAGAAAAAAGAAAGTAAAGGTAAAATGAAAGAGTGGGTATAAAAGAAGAGGAAAAAAAAAAAGAAAGTAAAGGTAAAATGAAAGAGTGGTATAAAAAGAAGAGGAGAGAAAGAAAAAAAAAGTAAAGGTAAAATGAAAGAGTGGGTATAAAAAGAATAGGAGAGAAAAAAAAAAAGTAAAGGTAAAATGAAAGAGTGGGTATAAAAGAAGAGGAGAGAAAGAAAAAAGTAAGTAAAGGTAAAATGAAAGAGTGGGTATAAAAGAATAGGAGAGAAAGAAAAAAGAAAGTAAAGGTAAAATGAAAGAGTGGGTATAAAAGAAGAGGAGAGAAAGAAAAAAGAAAGTAAAGGTAAAATGAAAGAGTGGGTATAAAAGAATAGGAAAGAAAGAAAAATAAAGAATTAAATCTAAAATGAAAGTGTGGCTATAAAAGAAGAGAGAAGAAAAATAAGGAAGTAAATGTAAAATTAAGAGTGGCTATAAAAGAAGAAGCGAGAAAGAAAAATAGGGAAGTAAAGGTAAAATGAAAGATTGGTTAAAAAAGAAGAGAGAAAGAAAAATAAGAAAGTAAAGGTAAAATGAAAGAGTGGCTATGAAAGAAGAGGAGAGAAAGAAAAAAGAAAGTAAAGGTAAAATGAAAGAGTGGGTATGAAAGAAGAAGAGAGAAACTAAAAAGAAATCAAAGCAGACAGAAAAGAACAAACTGGCAAATTCCTGAAAAAAGCAGAAAGAAACAAGACAGAAATCATAAAAAGAAAGAAAGAGAATATTTGATTAAAAAGAAAGAACGACGCAAAGATGGTAAACAAATGAGAAACGGAAGCATTGTAGAATATAGAATGAGCGGTATCTGAAAAGAACAGGGGGTTTTGATAGAAATTGGGGGTTATAAGGATTTGCATATAAAGAAGATGTCCGGTTGGCCTTGCTTTCCTGTGTTGGCGTTATAATGAGGAAATTCCTTTCTCACTCTTGTGTACGTTCGCCTGTCCGATTGCACCACTCCTCCTCTGCCTCTTGCTCTTGATATGCCATTATGAGAGTATCGAAATATGTGGCTGGTGTTTTGGTTGGTCTTTTAACTGGCCTTTGGTAAAAGAAAAGAGTATGTGCACTTGTATATACAACGCATATTTAAGTATATATATATATGTATATGTGTCTGTGTGCATATATATATATATATATATATATATATATATATATATATATATATATATATATATATATATATATATTATGATAATTAATAGGATAATTCCAAAGAGGATATAAATCCAGAGAGAGCTCAATGTAAGAAATCAACAAATATATTAATGATGATAGCGGAGACTTTAGAAATCCATGGTAATAATTTATTTCGAGGGATCAACCAGATTCTGTCTCTTTAGGCCAAACAATTTTACAACAATAGATGAATTTAAAATTTATCCAGACACAAGCGGCAAAAACTACTTTTTCAAGCATAAGAGAAGATCTAGATTTTAAAATAAGGTTTTAATATGGGGAAGAGAAAGAGAGAGAAAAATGGGGAAAAGAGATATCTATCTATCTATCTCTATCTATCTATCTATATATATATATATATATATATATATATATATATATATATATATATATATATATATATATATATATACAGAGAGAGAGAGAGAGAGAGAGACATAGGAGGAGAGGAAGATAGAGAAAGGCAGGGAAGGAAAGGAAGTTGTTGAGAAATTGCTGTCGGGTTGATCTCCTTTCGCCGGATGTGACAAGTAAAAGAGAGTGAATATATTCAAAAAGGAATATTAAAACCATATTTTCAAATCTAGATCTTCCGCTCCTATGCTTGAAAAAATATTTGTTTTTTTTTTTTTCGCTTGTGCCTGGATAAATTAAAAATTCATCTATTGTTGTAAAATTGTTTGGTCTGAAGAGACGGAATCTGATTGATTGATCTCACGAAATGAATTATTACCATGGATTTCTAAAGTCTCCGCTTTCATCATTATGCACACACACACACACACACACACACACACACACACACACACACATATATATATATATATATATTTATTACTTCAATAAGGGAAGAGGAAATAAATGGAAATATTAGAGAGAATTAAATAGAAATAATATTAGAAGGAATAATCAACTTAAAAATTGAAATAAATATCGAATAATATAAATGAAGAAAATAAAATAATTCAAAATTAAATGCAGATTTGCGAAAGTAAATAAGAAAGCGCCAGAACAAATTCTGTCAAGTACACTCTTGATAGAACAGCCGATTTACCCTTCTACGGGTCGCGTAGAAAAACTAATGTCGACTGGAAAATTTGTAAATCAAAGAAAGATTTCAAGAATATTAAAACGGTAAATTACATTACCGAAATTAGCTGGAATACTATGGAAATTTAATATTAATTGATTTTCAGTTACATGTAACGAATCAATGTTAAAATGTAACCTAATGAAATTAAACACAAGTCCAGGATAGGTGTGTCTAAGTATACGTGTGAATAAGACTTTTGACGACGAGTTCATATGAAAAAGTACATTTCTCTAATTGCTCAATCGGTCAGGAGAAATTATCAACCGGAAGCTAGTGGAGTAAGATTTTGCTTCTTTACAATCGGGAGTGAACATGTGCATTTACTATTAATATAAATTATAGCTCTGTTATTATACATCGAGCACTATTTTATTAGCGCCAGCACTCAGTGTGCAGTATCCTCAAGAGGACACATGGCACAGTGGATAAAGGTGTTGGTTAGACCCATTGACAGGACCCAAAGCGTGTGAGTTCAATACCCAGTTAAGGCAGTGGAGAACATTCAGAGGGAAAATTAACAGGAGATAACTGATAACTGACATACATTAAACACGGCTCGTGGAACTAGAACAGTCTACCCCAGTGAGCGAAATAAAGGGTTCAGTTCGACATTCCAACCATCTGAAGAAGGCCGGAGCGTACAACGGCTGAAACGTTGTAATAAATATGGCTACAAAGATGAGGACAACAGTCCGAATAATGTAAATAATGTACATAATACCTCATCTCAGAAATATAGACATAATCTGACAGATTTTATTACTTAAATGTTATTTTCAGTAGATACTCCTATTTTAGTAGAGGCTCCATTTATTTATTAAAAAGTGTATTTATATATTTTTCGTCTATTAGACTGAATATTAGAGAAATCTTATTAAAGAAAAAGATATGCCCTCCGGCAGGATTTGAACCTTTGTCTCTCTTTGCAGGAGAAACCATGGTTACATTCGTCGCGCTTTAGATCAACTTGTCCACGAAGTGCCTAGCCGATCGGGCAAAGCGAAATAGTTCCTTATTGCGCAAGTTTCTTCAATCATTCTCGAAACATCCATATCTGTTCAGTTTCATCACCTAACGTAAACAAAGTAATTTCTAAAGAAGTTGTTATTTATCACTTAAACATTATTGATCAGATGTGATTTAGATAAAATAGATGGACGAGACCCGTTGTAGCTGAGATGCTCTGAAGCACGTCTGATCTAATGACGTTTTTCCCTGTGAAGTGGTACGGAGGTTTGAATGCTGCTGGAGAGCGTATCTTTTTTTTTTTTAATAAGAATTCTCAAATATTTAGACCCGTAAACGAAACGAAAATAAATATACGGCTTAATAAATAATCGGAGCATCTATTCAAATATGGGTATCGACTAAAAATAAAGCTTAAATGATAACATTATATATATATATATATATATATATATATATATATATATATATATATATATATATAAATGTAAAAAGAACGAAAAGAATATATATTCAAACGTTAATAACATTAATTTAAAAGGGGATCAATACAAGAGTAGAGCAATAGATATTTATTATAAACTGTTATATTGGAACATGCAAGTTTTTAAATAAAATCGTTTATTACCACCTGATGACATGTCTAAATTAGACATCGAAAGAAATATACATTTTTGTTGTGGTAACTTGCATGTTCCAAATAACAGTTTATAACACACACACACACACATATATATATATGGAGAGAGAGAGAGAGAGAGAGAGAGAGAGAGCTAATGTCGTAAATGTTTCAAATAATTCGTGAGTTAATAAAAGCACGGCTATATCTCTCTAGATGATACTTACAACTAGCATTGGAAATTTTTTGTAATCTGTCTTTTAATAATAATTTTTATTACTATAATAATAAAGTTTTATCGTCAAAATATTTATGTTATTATGACAAGGCAAGACCAAAGTATTTTTTTATTATTTAATTATATTTTTTATCCTTTTTAGCACGTTCAAAATTTTGATTAAGAATCTTGTTTTTCTTCCGCCAGTGGTGGGGGTGGGGGTGGCGCGGATTTGGTGGCAAAGATTAGTATAGAAAATTTTAGCGTCTTTTTTGCGCTGAAAAACTCATTGATTTGGAAATTCTTCCAAAAATTAATTGTCGGATTTAAATGAAACTTTCAGGGTTTGTTCATAATTGAACGAAATTATTTTAGAAACGTTTCTTTTTTTTTTAGAAAATCTTTGTAATACATTTTTTATAGCTGTTACTCCCACTCCCATTTATATAATTTTATGAAATTTCAAGAAATTCATTTTTGTAGCGATTAATGTTTATATTAGTCATAAGAACAAGTCCTAGGATAATTTCAATCAACAATTTTTTTTTTGTCAAACAGAACTACTAGTTACAAAAACCTGCTCTGGATCTTAAAATACAAACTGCAACAAAACTAAGAATTATTTAATTAGAAACGCTTTTATAAATACGATATATTATGCACATTATCGTTTTAAGAAAAAAATATCCATGAATAATGAATTTTTACAAGAATTGTTTTCAATTTTAAAAAGATTTAGTTATAATAATTTATAAAAAATGGAGCTTCATTTTCCGAAAAAAAAAATGTTTCAAAAAAACTTTTTTTTACTATTATTTGTAGCTACGTTCGACAATATTTATTTACAAGATTGTAAAGAAATATTTACATTTTATAAAGGCTTATCATTTACCATTTTATAAAGAAATAAATGTAAAAAGAAATTACAAAATTATCAAAATATTTAAATCGTCTAAAATGCAATATTTATTATTTACCATTTTATAAATAACTTTGAAAACAAATTTCTTTTGTCCATAATTTTATGTGAATAAATTATAAAAGAAAATCTGAACAAACATAATTTTCTGGACATAATCCAATTTCTTAGATTATTTTATATCTCAGATTAATTCTTGTTTTAATTTTGATTTCATATACTTGGGTTTTATTAATATTATTATCAGCTTTTAAAAAACACATCGAATGCCGAGGGAGTGAACGTACGTAAAGCTGGCATTTAGCCAATGTTTTAAATCTTATTGCATTGTAAATAGTTAACATATTTGGTTTACAATTATCTATTTATTCCATCGGGGTTGGTGGGTACATTTACGTTAAATGCACATTACCAGTTTTACCTTATTTATTTTTTTCTAATCGCACAAGTTCGATTGCTGCCAGAAGGCAAATTTTTCATTAGTAGGAATCTCGATTTGTAAGCCAGTAAACAAGGATTTCACTATTAAAAAACGAAAAACTAAAGAAGAGTTGTCTACCCAAACTTGTATCCCCATTAAATATAACATCTATGGTAATAAGAAATTATATATATATATATATATATATATATATATATATTATTTCTTATTTTAATTTCTTTTCTTATTATTCTTTATAATTATTTATTTCTTTATTATAATTTCTTATTTCTTATTATTAAGAAATTATATATATATATATATATATATATATATATATATAATTCTTATTACCATAAATGTCACTATTAAAAAACGAAAAACAAAACATATATATGAATAAGTTATATTTAGGCAATAAGTGTTCATCCAAATACCAAAATACCCTTTAGCACAAATTGCAAGGAACGACTCAAAACTCTAAAAATTTATTATCATACAAAAGAAACAGGCCACATAAAATATCATTTCCCACATGAGAAGGTATCTTGAAGTGCGTGCACATATTTCAACAGTATGATAATAATAATAATATTAATAATAATAATAATAATAATAATAATAAGTAAGAAGGTATTTTGAAGTGCGCGTAAATATTTTATCAGTATTATAATAACAAAAAAAAAAAATATAAAATAAAATAAAATTAAAAATTCAAATTAAATAAATAAATAAATCACATTCTTTCTGTGCGGCCTCATTCGCAATCGACGTTACACATGACGTCACATGCCTAGACCGTTTCAAACATTCAGCTTCCCAAAGAATACTAGGATGCAGATAAAGGAATTCTAACTCCAATACAGACGCCACATCGTTTCTTGATAATGACCGCGAAAGTCGAAAGTACTTGAACAATTTAAAAAAAGAAAAAGAAAAGAAGAATGAACTTCGGACAGATTATCCAGAACTTGGAGCACAATGCTCCATAACTTTTTCGGAAATTGGAAAAAATACAATGAAAAAATTAAACAAACAGATCTTGTCGGTTCTTTTTGATCAAACTCGTTTGGATTTATACATATGTATGTATGTATGTTGCCGCGTGGTTAGAACGTTAACTTTCTGACTATGAGACCTGGGTTCGAATCTCACCACGGTTGATTTGTCAAGTGACTGATCTTATCGGTCCTAGGTTATGATCCCAGCTGGCGGCACCTTTGGAAAGTGCCTGAAAACCATACCACGGGCCTTTGGTTTGAGGACTTGAGTGTGCTGGCGTTGTTCAGATTGTTTATCATGCCAGATAACACGCTCTCTCCCAGAAACTGTAACGAAGGTCTGCTCAGCATAGTTGCAGTATAAACCATAGCTTGCCTCTTTGGGTGTTGAACAAACACAAATGTGCCTGAGCGAGTGTTTGTAATAGAGAATGAGTAGCCATCATAGTAGACGGGTATCCTCGAATACGATTGGCTAGCTATTTTTGTTATCATTATTATTATTATTATTATGTACATGTGTCTGTCTGTGCCTGTATATAACAATAAGAATAAAATTACGATTACGAAATATTCCCACCCCACTTTTAGACAGCTGTCAGCACAAATATTGGGCATACCGTTCTTTAGTTGAACGAAACGAACAGAGATGTCCTTACTGGTTCTGTCTTCAGTTCTAAGATATATT
>CAHIKZ030003391.1:1082500-1142500 GCA_903632075.3 Acanthosepion pharaonis | reverse complement strand
ATATGTGAGTGTGTGTGTATATATATATATATATATTATGTGGGAAGGTAAGGTAGATTATGAGAAAAAGGTTAATAATTATTACTGTATATGTGTGTGTGTGCCTATATATGTATGTGTGTATGGGTGTGTGTATATATGTATGTATTTGTGTGTGTATGTGTGTATATGTATGTATGTATGTATGTATGTAGATATATATATATATATATATATGTTTGTATATATATGTATATATATATATATGTGTGTGTGTGTGTGTATATGGTTGGATATATATATATATATATGTATATATGCATATATATATGTATGTGTGTATATGTATGTATGTGTGTGTGTGTGTATGTGTATGGTATGTACAGGTATGTATATGATTAAATCACGGTAGTATAATGGTTGGCCAGCATGGTTCACTAGATTGGGTGCGACTGAGTAATGAGTTCGTTCCTCACTGGATGCCCCTTGATTTCAGCTTTGTGCCACGATATATTTGTATATATATATGTATGTGTATGTGTGTATGTATGTGTGTATATATATATGTGTGTGAATATATATATATGTGTATATATATCTGTGTCCTATTTTATTGTGTATGTGTTTTATATTTAAGTATATTTCTGTTTGTATGAATGTGTTTTATATATTTGTATGTTAGACTATATGTATGTTGCTGTGTGTTGGTGTTTGAAGGTATATTTATGTATCTATATGTTAGTTCGTTTATATATGTATTTGGTTGAAAGTTGTTGTATTTTTATGTATGCATGTATATATGGGTGGTTGTTATTGCAGGTAGATATATTTATGTATATATATATGTTTAATTGTAGATATGTATGTATGTGTGTATATATATTTATGTATGTTTGTGTATGTATATATATATATGTGTGTGTTGGAACCTATTATGTATGGGTTTGTGTGTATGTGTAGGTATGGAAACTTTGGTATATCATGACTGTTTTTATATATCTAAGTATGTGTGCATAAAAAGTCTATGTGTGTATATATGTGTGTGTATTTAGGTTTATATGTATATGTACGTACATATGTACTTGTTATCATAGATATGTATATGTACGTATATGTTTATGTTTATATATTTATTTGTGTGTATTTCTGTAGGTATATGTATGTATGAATATATTTTTTTTTTTTTTTATGTGTTAATTTGTTTTTTTGCTGCCGTGTATATATATATATATATATATATATATATATATATATATATATATATATATATTTATATTTGTGGATTTCTTTTATCCTGTTTTTTCTTTTGCCAAATATATAATGAAACTATTATCAACTTATATGATTAATAATATATATATATTTTTATTGATATTTATTGTTTTAGAGTTTTCGTTTTAATATATTAAATAATATTATTTTAAACATTTTTATCTTTATATATTTGCTCCTTAAGTTATAATTCAATAAGTGGTTAGCATTTATTTAAGTCTGAAATCTTTACTGGTTGTGATTTCTCAATGTCTATGCCATTGTGGATGTATGTTTGTGTATATATCGGTGTCTATGTGTATGTAGAGTGTATTCACATTTAACTGTGTGTGTGTATAAGTGTTAGTTTCCACGTCTCCTTTTTTCGTAAAGGGCTGTGGAGTTGTTCATGTATTCCCCCCACCTCTTCCTTTTTTTTTTTTTTTTTTTTTTTGTGTGTGTATATTTGTATGTGTGTGTGTGTGTGTGTGTGTGTGTGTGTATGTATCTAATTATGTCTGGATGCGTATGTATTATAATCTGATTGTGTTTTTGTTGTGTCACGCGTGAGTTTAAGACCATATTCACAAACTTTAAAATAAAAACGGAAAAGAAAAAAATATATACATGTATTATCAGATGACCGGACGAATTGTAGCTTTTTGTCTTGTCAGACGTAATTTTAATGAAGAAATGAATTGAATAAACATATATATTTTTTTTTTCTCAATAATTTTGTAGTTTTTAAACTTAATAGTGATTAAATTTGGATTTTAAAATTGCCAGTTTTTAATTTTTAATATTAAATTTTATCATATAAATTTATAATTATTAGTTAGTAAAAATTATTTTTAATATTACACGTATTTAAAGATCTAAATAGCTATAATAGCAGGATTTTGTTGTCAAGCTTTTGAATCTTTCTGTACTTCGGTTTGATTGGTTATTCTAGCTTTTGTAACAATGCTCCCCTAGTGTAGGATCGTTAATTAATCTGAAACTTTTAAAACCATTTATTTTCTTTTCAACACCATCACTTGATAAGACACAGAGTGTGTTGAAACAAAATGGCTATTTTGTAGTGATTTTATAACATACTTATGTTATAAATTTTTTATAAAAATAATTATATCTGCTCTACTTTGTATTGAGCACTCTTTTAAGAATAGTAATTGTTGCTTATTGGAATTCATTCCGTGTATACCAATTATATACTTTGGTATATATATATATATATATATATATATGGTTATATATATATATATATATATATATATATATATATAAATTATTGAAGTCAACACTCAGAGGCGAGAGGCTGTTGCTAGACGCAATCGTCAGTCTCGGCCTTACGATTGCGTCTAGCATGAAACAGCTTGTCGCTTCTTAGTGTTGACTTCAATTTTACTTTTTTTATTTATATTTACATACGCTCTGTCTCTGATAATGTGCACTTTATCGTATAAATATAGCACACCTTAAAATTATATTTCTTCATATATATATATATATATATATATATATATATATATATATGGTGTGTGTATGTGTGTGTGTATATATATATATATATATATATAGATATATATATATAGATATGCGTCTTTGTGTGTGTATTTATAAAGGCCAATATAGACCGTCGCTTCAAATCTCCGTTAAAAACATTCAAAAATCATTTAAAAATCAGGTCTTTACAAAGTCTTTGGCATTGCGGTTTGCCTCACGGTAAAATCGATCTTTAAATTCCCGAACAAATGGCAAAACTGTTCAGAAACTAATTTGTAGGCACCAAATACGTCCACTACCGACTCTACTCTAAAGGCATCGTTGGCAACAGTCACACTCAGCGCCTTCAAAATTCAAACTATTCCCAGGTTCCTCAGCAAGTACTTATTAAACTCTGATTTTCTACTTGAGGAGGCGGGTCTTGTTAAAGAAAGGTTATAATGTGCAGTTTCTTCTCAAAATACAAACCATTCTTCTTGCCACCGTTTAACTGGACGAGTTTAACTATTTAAATAATGTTTATTTTTCAGTAATGGAGGAACTGTTTAATCTAACTTTTTGATTTCATATAAATTCCTGCAGCGTTGTGCTGTTAGTGTAGCGTCTCTTCTCGAAAGCTGTTTTATAGTTTTAATATCTCTGTGTTCGATCGGGCATCATATGGATATAATGCTAATAAATATATAAATAAAATGAAAAAAAAATACCTCCCTTATAGAGTGGAAAAACACCAAAATAAAAACACCCAAAAAAAAAAAAAAAACTAAAAAAGAAACACGTGAATTGTGAATTTTGAATTTGAAATCTAGAACTCTCCATAACGGAGTAAAACGAACAGTTGAAATGTTTTGAATTTACAAAACGATATTTACACATTCACAGACTATCTAATCCCCTGAACATGGTCTCAGATGAGATTGAAAGTACTTGGGAAAACAAAAATTATTTGAAAGAAAATTTTGGTATTTTTCTTAATCAATTTTCTAAGGCTACCAAGAAATTAATCCGTCAACTTGAAAGGATCACAACCAAAATAAGTCGACATGATATGTCTAAATTATTTAACCAATCTTATTTGAATTAAAATATGCAGTCCAAACACACACGAACGAACGCGCACGCACATACACACACACACAAACATATGTATATTTACATTGTTCGTACTGTTGTCCTCATCTTCGTTGCCATATTCACGACGTTTCGGCCGTTGTACGCTCCACGCTTCTTCAGGTGATTGAAAATTTTAAGGAGAAACAGGTCGTTCCCTTAAGATAAGACTACAGGAACACCGTAAAGTCATAACACGAGGGGTGAAAGAAAAATCAGGTGTAGCTGACCACATATGCAGAGAATAGGGAGATCACCGCCACCTGTGGGGATGAGATTGGAATAACGGAGAACATCACTGGAAAATACAAAAACTAAAGGAATCAGCACATATGCTAGGCTACAAAAATCTCTGAAGCTGGCCAAGCATAGAAATTAATATAATAAGGGAACTGGTAATATGGAGTGATAGAGAAGAACAATCAGAACAAAAAAATTGTAATATGAGCTCTGGTAAAATTTGTTACTGAGGCGTTTCATAAATTAATATATTGATGTCGTCAAGGACACATGGCCCAGCGGATAAAAGTGTTGGTTGACTCCTGTGATATGATCCAAAGAATTGAGTTAAAGGGAGAAAACCGATACTGAGACATTCGGAAGAGGCATGGTAGGTGGAACTAGAACAATCTACCGCGGTGGACGAAATAAAGGGTTCAATTCGAAATTCCAATCACCTAAAGAAGGCCGGAGCGTATAAACGTCGTGAATGTAGTAAGGAAGATGAGGACACCAGTTCGAATAGTGTAAATAATTACAAGACCTCATCTCAGAAATACAGACAAACTATTATTATTATTATTATTAATAACTACTACTAATAATAATCTATATGTAAAAAACAGAGGATGTATATGTCTATGTGATCCTTTTCATTCGCGATCCATCCAACCGATTTTGACCAAACTTGGCACATACATTATACAATGATAGGTTCTTAGCATAAACATCGATAATTTTTAAAAATCAATAATCGATCAAAAATCGATAAATTCAACTTTTTTCCTCCGATTTCGTTCAAACTCGCTATATACGTTACTTACGTCACGACGAGCTCAACGATATCACACTTTTATTTGAAACCAAAAACTCCCTCAATTTTCAAGCTGTCTAATTCAAACTTCACTCAATTGTAGCCAACAATAAGTTGATTGTTTAACAATCATTTACATTGATAACTGAATCTACCCATATAGTGAAAACTCACATAAATGGCGAAAAATGGCGATTTTTACTGGTTTCTTTCTTATTTTTCGTTGATCTTTCAACCAATTTTCATCAAACTTAACAATTACTTTATAAATGTATCCTTTTTTTACATCCCTGGTAGCACACTGACAAAATGAATTTAAAAAAAACTCCAAAATAATTGTGGTCTGAAGTGGGTCTTCATGTTCCCTGTTTTAACCCTTCGTGTCCTCTACTGTACTGTACTGATGCGGCATTCACCCTGGGCGGATTGAGCCGGCTTCTTCCTGTTATGAGAAGAAGATTCTTGGGATAAATTACAGAAGTAGGGTACCCAGGCCTACTCGGATAACGTTCTTGCTTGCCGCGGGATTCCCACAGACGCAGAGACAGGAACGACCAGAAGCCGCCGGTTACCGATGCAGACGCTCCTTGGATTTTCACCAGAGCCCTTGTTAGCCGGCGTGTGTGTCAGACCTGTCCGCGTTGGGTGGCCCTACCAGGAACGAAGTTCCGGGCGGCATAGCTCTGACACTACCGTTTTACACCCCCCCACCGACTGTGAGGTAAGGGTTGGACTTCGTGTCCTCGGTTAACTTCGATTGAATAAATACAGACTACTTCTGTTATATCAGTAACTATTAATTCAAAATATTTTGAATGAAAGTACTTTAAAGTAATTGAAAAAGAAAGACTCTGTTACATCTAAACATGATGTTGTTTTTGCTCCATTCTAATTGAACGCTTTTTTCTAATCGACCAGCCAGGTATGGCTGCTAGTTATTACTTAAGGGATATTTCTTATTACATTTGTGACGTTTAATGAATTTTACGTGTTTTCTCCGAATTTCCCGTTGTTAACCAGGTTACTGAAACTTTAAAAAATATTAGTTTGTTTTTAAGAATTACAATTACAGCCCATACGCAAAGTTTACAAATACAAATGTTTTGCGCAAGAAAACTTACATTGTAATGACAACAAATTTAGGAAAACAACATTAATGTGAAATTTATATTTCATGTTGCTAAACTAATTTTAGAATTCGTTCATTCATTGATTTTTTTTGCTGTTATAATTCTCCAAGCGTAACATCGACTATCGTATTCCAAATTTCACCTTTGCTGCTGTTTTCCAGTGTAAACATTTGTCTTCAGAATGTTTCACAACTTTTCACTTGGGTTAATCTTAGACCAGTCAAACGATTATCTTTGTCCATTTTAGGCAGATTTCTTAGTTTTCTTTGCCGAATGTAGTCGATTAATGCCGCTCATGAAAATATTCTTTCCAAAAGTATTTGGCTTGAACCATGGAAATACGCTTTTCTTTCTTTCTTTCTTTCTTTCTTTTTAGGTGCTGTGTCCCTTCAGGACGTAGGCGATCATGGTTCTCCACTTCCCCCTATCCCTTGTAGCTCTCAATATGTTTTGTCCTTTTGTTCTGTCATCCCCTTGCTTAAGCCCTCTAGGTATATCATACGCTGCTTTCCTTTGTTTCTCTTTTCCTCTATTCGACCCGTGAGTATCAGATTCTCCACACCCTCCTTTCTCATTACGTGTCCCAGAAACTTCAACTGCCTCTTCCTAATGTGAAGTATAAGTTTCCTCCTTGTTTGTATCCTCTCCAAAACCTCATCGTTGCTCACACGCTTGATCCATGATATCCTCAGCATCCTTCTGTAGAACCATACCTCCGCCGCCTCGAGTCTCTTCTTCATTTTTGAGGAGATCGTCTACCATTCGTTTCCGAAGAGGAGGACAGATATCACGTAGCAGCTCAGTACTTTTTTCTTTGTTTCTTAATACTCTGCCTAGTTTTTGGAATGCGTCCTTGGCCATTCCAATACGTCTTTGAATCTCCGCGTCGCACTTACCATCCTCTGTTAGAACACTTCCCAGATATTTACATTTCCGCACCTGCTTGATTTTAGTATCCCCAATCTGTAAATCACATTTCGCTTACATGTGTATAAAACATGCCTTATAAACAAAATACATAAAAAAAGTATATATTTGAGTTATCATTGTAATATAAGCCCACTATTTCACTATCTATATAATCTCACCTTTAAATATCACACCACTGACTTCTTGACGCTCCACTTGTGAGGACAATTTCCATTCGTACCGTCTAGTCTAGGAGTCAGTAACCTCTGATCTCCGGGCCACATCCGTCCCGTGAAGAATTTTTGTTCGGCACGCCAACTTTAATAACTGGACACAAATTATTTAATTAATTTGTGGAGCAAGTGGCAGAAACAAACCAGTTGGAGCTGATCAACTTACAATGTGACGAATTTTTAAAATCAAAATGTAATTGTGAATTCACTGCTGACTTCTACAAAAATCCGTTTTGCTAAGCGGAAAAAAAAAGAAAAAAAGCCTATTGAATGGTATCATTATTTGGAAGTACATATGGCTGTGAACAACTTTTTCGAAAATGAAATATACTAAAATCGTTTTTCGAACAAGGTTGAGTGATGATCAGCTGCATGATGTTTTGCTCCTGTTACCGACAAATATTTCATCTGGTGTGGAGAAGTTATCGAACTATAAGCAAAAACAAGTTTTTCTTTAAATAATTTGCCATTTTTAGTCTTATTTCATTTGTAGTAAGGAATTTGCATTTTTTGTTGATTGTATTAGTTGTTATTCTGTTATTTAAATAATATAACAGTAACTTCGCTGGCTTTTCTTTAAATCTCTAGACCAAGGCAGTCTTCTGGACGTAGCGGTCAGGGGTCGAGACAATTTATTATAGTAAATTTGATATCATGACCCTCCTCCAAGACACTGCATAGCTTTCTGGCCTTCTCACTCCAAAAGGTTGCAGACCCCTGGTCTAGTCGTTCGTGCGTAATGGCGTTTAGATAACAACACGCTGATCCTTCAATGAATGAATGTATAGAACAAATGGTGTTTTCTAATATTAAATTTCACTCAATACAACTCAGAATAGAAGGTTATTGTTACTGTTAACGGGGTGGGTTATGTGCGAAAGAGGAGGTTGTAAGGAACGAATATTATGAGAGTAAGGAGAATATATAACGATTGACACTTGACTTGAAGAAGTTAAAGTTGTAGTGTTGAGGGAAGCTTCCTTCCCCATGACAGTTTATTCTACAAAGGGCCAGTTCTTGGAGAAAAGCTATCTTATCCCTTAAATTTAGAGTGCGTAGGAAATAAGTGTGATTCGACAACATGGAAGTAACAGGGAATTATCGATAGAGTTTCGATAGGCTTGTGACACTGCGTCTATGTGAAAGCGCGCGGAATAAGAATCCCCCCGCTTCGGTATCTAGCCACCCCCCACGAGGGTTGCATGTGGCACAAGGCTGAGTTTATCGTGGGTTTCTTGAGCCCGTAGGCTCAGCCAAAAAATGCCCGTATAACCCGTATAAACGAGATCGGGTTGGTCATTCTCCCCGAACGAGATTCTGCCCTTCGGCGGAACCTCGTCCGGGTTCCTTTCTGCTCAGAAGCAGAGAGTTCGACCGTCAAGTCGAGAAGCTCGGCTTGATTCAACCCCCCCCCGCTTCTGCTGCCTACACCACTTTGTAAATGATTTTGAACTCTATCAGTTCTGGAAATGTGTGGACTGTCCAGTTCCAGTCCAGACATGTCCGTAATAATCTATAGAATGAATCAACGAATATCTGCCAGAATGGATACTAGTGCAAGAGACTTTTCTTTTATCTGTAGGGAGTCAAACAATGTTTTTTTTTTTTTTAAATTGTAAGGAAATATTAATTCTTTCATTGAAGTGCAACAAGCTATACGAAAAGAAAAATTCTCAGTGAAATTGACTTTTAAATGAAGGATTTAAGCCGTTTATACTTACCTATTAATCGTCATTTTATTTATTTGCTTACTTTCTTTAGTCTGTTTCAGATAATGGACAAGTTTCCTGTTGATAACAAAAGTTGTGATGGGTGTTACCGCCAAACTGTCTTAGATTCATATCTTTGCTTTAAATAGTTTAGTGAAGTCAAGCCCATATTTTGGTGGGTTACTTTGAATTGAGTATCTATTGAGAATATTTTTACGTCATGAATCATATGTTTTATGACAAACATAGGTAAAGACATTTTATACATTAGTTGCATGAATTACAGTTGTTATTCAAAAGTCAATTTTGTTTTGTCTCCCGTAAAATAATGAATATTTGTAATGGAGTTCAAGAGACTTGCTTAAAATGATTTAATCAGTACTTTATCAAATAACTAAAAGGCGACAGAAAATGCATCCTATATTTCAAAGAATTTAGTTATTTACTACACCACCAGTAAACTGATTAGGTTCCTTTTTAAAATCACTTTATGATATAAAATGATGAGGTAACAATATTATCAATTTTATAATTAACTAGCAGCTATACTCGTAAAATTCATTGAACGTCACAAATGTAATATGAAATCTCCCTTAATATTTACATATCATGTTAAATATCCTCTATATTAATAACTAGCAGCCATAACCAACCGTTCGATCAAAAAAGCGTTCAATTAGAATGGAGCAAAAAAAGCATCATGTTTAGATGTAAGAGAATCTATCTTCAATTACTTTAAAGTATTTTCATTAAAAATATTTTGAATTAATGCAGTTACTGATACAACAGAAGTAGTCTGTTTTTATTCAATCGAAGTTAGCCGAGGGCATGAAGGGGTAATACAGGCAACATGAAGACCCACTTCAGACCACAATTATTTTGGAATTTTTGAAATTCAATTTGTCAGTGTGCTACCAGGGATGTAAAAGAGGATACATTTATAAAGCAATTGTTGAAAATTGATTGAAAGATCAATGAAAAATGTGAAAGAAACCAAAAAAATCGCTATTTTTCGCTATTTACGCGTGTTTACATTACATGGATAGACTCAGTTATCAAGTTAACTGACTGTTAAGCAATCGACTTATTGTTAGCTACAATGGAGTGAAGTTTGTATTAGATTGCTTGAATATTGAGGGAGTTTTTAGTTTAAAATTTGTGTTGAAACCGATTTGTGTTGAAATCGATTTGTGTTGAGTTCGATGTTTCGTTTTTCGCGGGTTTTCGCTAAACGAAGTGATGTAGAAATAAAAACGAGGTATCGTTGAGCTCGTCATGATGTAAGTAACCTACATACCGAGTTTGAACGAAATCAAAGGAAAAAGTTGAATTTATCGATTTTCCATTGGCTTTATCGCTTATTAATTTTTTTTAATTATCATTTTTTACGCTATGAAACTATCTCTTACATTGTACAATGGATGTGCCAAGTTTGGTCAAAATCGGTTGGAGGATCTCAAGAGAAATGTTATCACGCAGACAGACAGAAAGACACACCGACACATAGACATCCTCTGTTTTTAATATAGAGAGATTACACATATTTTAATTTGCAATACAAGATATTATAATGATTATTATTACTTAAATTATACAATATTACTTAGATGAAATACAATAATAAATATATAAATGAAAAGGTTTTCAAAGTTTGTGAAAAATGCAATCTGTGTTGCACAACAACAAAAAATACTACTTTTAATATATTGAAACTATATCATTGAAATAAATTAAACCATGATTTTATGAATATTTTATTTGTTGGAAAATAATAGTTAAATACAAAAATTGAATGGTCTCCAATAATTGTTACTAGACCACACATAAACCTATTAGATTCCTTTTACAATAAGTTCATGATACAAAATGATGAGGCGAGAATTTATCAATTTTATTATTAATTACACGTATTTTAATTTGTATTTGTAATAAAAGTTATTGTAACAATTATTATTACTCAAATTATACAAAATTGCTTAGATCAAATGCAATAATAGATTAATAAATGAAAAGGTTTTCAGAATTTGTGGAAAAATGAAGTCCCTTACAAAGAAAAATTTTCAACATATTAAAATTATTAATATAATATCAATGAAATAAATTTGATAGTTTTAACAATCCAATATTGATTAAACAAACAACTCTTAATTTGTTTTCTCCTTAAACTAATTAATCAATATGAGCTGATTATCATCATTTTCAAAGATGAAGGTCATTAAAAAACAAAAAACAAAATGAAAACAAACAGTAATCATTTAGGGAGATTCAATTTATTTTAACAAAGTTTTTGTGCAATGAGTTTCATTTTTTTTTAGGTCATTTTTTTCAAAATAATAATTATATTTTTTATTATACATGCATTGTTTTTTCCTCACATTTATTTTAAAAATGTAATGGCAGCAAACTGGCATGCATCTATTTATTTACCATTACCTCATTATACAAAAAACACACTAGCAAAAACTCTTTCCACCTTAACTTTAAAAGCGAATGCCAACTCAGGTACAAAATAGCAGTAATAAAAACCTTCCTAAAATGAGCACATCAGAATTCATTCTCTCAACTATTCTTTTTCAAAGAACTTCATAATGTAAAACAAACACTAATCAACAACGGCTTCCCTGACGACCTTATAGACCACCAAATTACACTATTTCTCCCCAAAGTAAGGAATAACGATAGTCAACACAGTCAAAAGTTACATAAACATTTATTACAAAAACCTAATTCACATTAACTATAAACAAGACGAATTTTAATTTGACATATTATAAAGAAATACACTACCTAATTGACCCGAAAGTAATCAAATTATCTATTATAAAAATTAAGACAGTTAACCTTATCCTCAAAAAATAACAAAGACCAGTTAACTCAAAATTACAAAAGAACGAACATTCTATGAGTTCAAATGCCCTTAATAATCAAACCGACTCATAAATAATTACATCGGTTATACAACTACATGCTTATCCAGACGCCTTACGTTAAAATCTGATCATAGTCCCTTAGAACCCATTTAAACACACGCAAAACTTACCAAACTCCATTAGAGACATTCTAGTAGAAAAGACAAATATAATATCTTCATCCACTTGTAAAATAGATTAAAAATAATGGAAGCTTTAATAATAATAATAAAAAAACAATTGTCTTAACAATAATTACTACGAACAATGCCACAATGTGCTAAACGTATTCGAAATTAAAACATCCCTACTACAAACTAAAACAAACAAATGCACACATTTAAGTGAAAACCTGAATCATCGTTGATAATGACTAAAGGTATAGCCGAAAGCTCGGAACTATAACACATTTGGACTTTTTACACACTCTTTGTCCAGAAAAAGAAAGCTCAACCCAGAAAAATTAAAAAAAAAAACTTAACCGTGACCTTGGCTGTCGCTTAATGAAACATGCATAAACGAAAAGATTGCAAAAATTATATATATAAAGGGTCGATATAGGAGGGTCGATCCAAAGTACGGTATCTTTTGAAAAGTGCCTGAAAAAACAAAAAAAATTGGGTAAATGTTCAAACATTTTTTTTTATCTTTTTAAGATAAGAAACAGCTTTAAAAGTTTATTTCCAGGAAAAAGACGGAACCCTTGGCTGCCGCCGATAGCTTCATATTTAATTGTTGATCAAATAACAGAAACTGTAACTAAGGATGTTCAGCATAGTTTTTGTGTTGAATAAACACAAATACACCAGAGCAAGCGTTGCAATAGGGATTGGCATTTTTCCTCGAATATGGTCATTTTTATATATATATATATATATATATATACACACACACACATCACATATATTTATATATATATATATATATATGGATTTTAAAAAATGGTTCAAATTTATTTGAGTTTAAAATCAGTTGAAAAAAAAAAACAATTAAAAAAATTCCCCATAAACTTTCTTGGCAACACATTTACTTTTTTTTTACCATTTTAAGCCTCCATTCCATTCTCCCAGAACATTTTTTTCTTTTTCTAAGACAAGAACAGCTTGGAAGCAAAATACTAATTCTTCTGTTGCAATATATTTTAATACGTCCGTTAAGTGAAGTATTCACGTTTAAAGGTGGTTGTAATTTTAAGCTTGGTTGCAAAAGAAACACACAGGTTATAATTAATGTATACCAACTCAGGTTCTTTCAAAAAAGAGCAGTAATAAATAAACCGTTTGGTTCTTTGAAAAGAGCTTGTCGTTGAAGATTCCCTGCCATCCCACTATATCAAATTGAAGAGCAGTGGTCATTTGTTCTCTCAACTTATTCTTTTTGCTGTAAAGTAACTTCATCATTTGTCAAACAAAAAAGCACACGACAATGTGGTCCTGTAGATTTTCTAAACTTAAATGATGCTGGAGCGCTAACGACAAATATATAATCAAATTGACCTTACTTTAATGCTTGATTTTGATTTTGTCAATAGCCCACGTCATATAAGGTTGGTTGTCTTCAAGTCAATATCAATAATGAATTCATCTACAACCGACAACAAAGCGTCCTTCACACGAAACATCTTTTGCACGAAAACTGGCAAAAAACTTTGATATATTTGATAGTTTTTTTAATACATTTTACAAACTAAACTGTCAAAATACAGACATGCATTAAAATAATATAGAATCATCCCTTAGAGACTACCAAAACGACTAATTCAATAGCGACCTCTATATACATATAGGCTACTGGTTGGTTTAGGAGCTGCAAAGGGAAGAGAAAAATGTCTATTCCCATTTTCTTTTGATTAATGCTAATGCTTAGCTTTTTTAGAGTCACGACCATAACAGTCAACATGCAGTGTTGATTCCTATCTCCAATATTTATTCATCTTTCTTTAGAAATATAGCAAACTATATATATATATATATATATATATAGCAAACTATATATATATATATATATATATATATATGTATGTAAGCGTTAAAGATCAAATTAATCAATTATCCTCCGACAGGATTATAAGATAAAGAACAGACCAACGTTTATTAATCTAATATGTTTCAAAGAGCTTCATCAAAATTGAAAAAAAAAAAACAGAAATTCTGGTATTTTCAATTTTGCGTATTTGATTTCATTGGTCATCACGTATCAGTGCATTATCATTTCAGATAATTCTAATTTGTCTATGTGGGCAACAGATGATAATGTGTATTCATAATTGTGTATATGTGTACGTCTAGTATGAGAAGTTCTAATGTTTTCACTTTTGTGTAGTCTGATTCTCATTGGCCAGCCGTGTTTGTTCAATTACATCATGTTTGATATGGGAATTTCTTTACATACATATATATATATATATATATATATATATATATATATATAGTCTCCTCCAAAAGTATTGGAACGGTAAGTCCAATTTCTTGGTTTTAGTCGATCGCTATCTTTAGGTTTAAGATCAAAAAGACAAAATATGGGGCAAGTCTTCAATTTTAATTTATGGTATTTACATTTTAGCTGTTTAAACAACTTAGGACATACCGCCTTTTGTATCAAATTACTTTTATTTTTAGGTGGACAATAGTAAATAACTTTTAATATTTGGTTGCATAACACTTGCTAGCAATAAATGCATCATGCCTGCGATCCATTGACATCAACAAACTGTTACACTCTTTATTATTCATGCTTTTCCAAACTTTTAACGCATAGTTCTTCATTCCAGTCCCCTTTTCAGGAAATGAAATGCATGCTTTATTGGGCTATGGTCCAGTAAAAAACAGTCCAATATTTTTCCTGATGAAGTCGGAGGTTGTATTATAGTATGGTTTGGGTAATAAAAAAAAAATGGCTTTTATATTTCTGATCTCAAAGTATTCTTCAAAGAAAAAACCTTCACCCCTGCACAAACAAGTGATGTCACTGACTATTGTTTTGGGTTTTGCTCACAGCTCTAACAATGTTTCAATTATCAATAGTTTTTTTTTTCTTTTTTCAAAAAATTGTTGTGTTGGCTATGCCTAATATTTGTCCAATGGCGATCAATTTTTCTTTTCCTTTTTCGTTTCAAAATGTCTTTTTTCTCTTATAAACCTTCTTTTTAACAAAATACAGTTTTACAGGTGAAAACCAAGACTCAAACCAAGATAGAGCTTTTAATGTTTAAACAGTTTAAACCGCAACGATCAGCAACTAGAAAACACCTGCCAGTCACGTTTCCATTAGCTTTATTCGCTTGAAAAATGGATGGATTCAAACAAAAGGTGGTATGTTTTTAAGTTGTTTAACAAATCTAAATGTAAATATCAGGAAATAAAAGCTTCGTCGTATCGTTTTCAATTCCTGTGGTGGATCAAAAATAGGACGAAACGGCCGTCCTGTGCTTTCTGCATTCTGTTGAGGTTTCTTTTAGACTCGATGAATTACTCAATTATGATTATCTTCTTCCTAATAATTTCTATCACTTATATATCCTTGCGAAGCGGCTTTATGTGTAAGGAAAAACTCTGTTTTAAATACCAGTAAAATTTTGAGAAAACTTGCTTATTGTTAAGAGTCATTTTTATGATGGTACTACCTCGTTTTTCATTGGCTGTGGGAACCGATTATATATATATATATATATATATATATATATATATATATATATATATATATATATATATATATGTGTGTGTGTGTGTGTGTGTGTGTGTGTGCGTGTGAAAGCAAATGTAAATGGATATAGATCCGACAGAATGAAGAAAAATTTGAAAAAAAAAAACAAGAATCCTTAAATGCAAATTGAATGAAATGTCCACGTCTGACGTTTCTTTAAAATTTTTAAATGATCATATTCCATTTAGCATGGTTTCAGTTCATCACATGGGCGACGCTTAAAACGTATTCCTAAAAAATTTTTGATTAGTTATCTGTTTCCATTTAGACTTGTTTTATGTCCATCGTCTTTGTCAAATTGAACTGAATTGTATTTTAACGTATGTCCTGAAGAAGGTTTATTAAACTAAACGTTTTTGGATAAGACATTTTCATTCATTTTAAAAATGTCAACATAATTCATTTTAAAATTAATTTTTGTTTTTCGTTTTTTCTAAATTTTATATATATATATATATATATATATATATATATATATATATATATATATATATGGTGGAGTTTTCGGCGTATGAGCGTCAAGCAGCTCAGTTCTTAGGAACCGACAGCCCAGACACCAGCACATATGATTTGATTATAGTGGTGAAGGCTTTGTGCAGAACCAACCACACTTTTTGAAGGGCCGAATACAGAGACCTGGTGCACTATGTACCACAAGTCCCGAAACGACTCTCCGCAGGTTTTGAATTCAGAGTTGTCCTTCCCTTAGACCAGTTGCCATCCCAGTCTGCCCTGCTATTTACCCATGGCTGGAGGGAAAAGAAGAGGATTAATACCTTACCCAAGCGTATTAGGACGTAAGTGAATGGCAATGAATTTGACTGGAATTCGAACTCGAATATATATGGTTTGAATGCTTTAATTTATAGTACATAATGTCAAGAAATAAAACTATATTATTATGCTTGCTTAATCTATTTAGCCCTAAAACACACACACACACACACACACACACACACACACACACACACACACACACACACACAAATACACGTATATTTCTAAATAGCAATATATTCTACAAAGTTTGTCAGTAAACTTACCTTCCTTGGTAAATGTTTTTATATGCCGAAGAATTTAGAAGTGTTTGTCAGTTATTTCGGCATATATCTTCGACATAACATCATATCTATGTAATATTGTACATTGCTTAGAAATAATGATGTGACTTTCATTTATATAACAATTGAATAAAATCAGTCTTTCTTTTCAAGGCAGGTTCAGTAGATGATCAGTAGATTTCAATATATTTCCCTAGTTGAGCTCTAGATTTAACTTCCACACGCAACCGTTTCGCTTTGTCCGACAGTAATTATTATTCTTTAATTCAGTTAAGGCGTCATTAACCGATCAATCTTTCTTACCGACGCATTGTTATGGAAAACTAATAACATATATTCGTAAATGATTTCTTAGAAATTGACATGACAGATAATTAATGTGTTTTTTTGCTTAAAATATTTTTATGCTAAGTAATATCACATTTTCCTGAAATACAAATTTCACATGTTGTTCAGGTGTTTCATTTGATAAGTAAAAATAAAATTACACAATATGAATAAATTTAAATGAGGGGGAGAGAAAAGGAGAACATTTCAATATCCGAGTGATTTAATTAATTTCTTACAAATTTGTATGCAGAAAGCACACATACACATATCTATAACTTTATGGATATGAATGCAAAGTTAATTTAAGTTATTGACTAATATTATAGGTAAAAGAAAAAAAAAATTTTAGAGCCCATTTTTATATCATTAGAAGAGATGTAGAAAAAGGTTATTTTTTTGTGACGTGTTTCATCCTTTAGGACTTGATCAGACTAAATTTATTACATTTGTGCGATTACACATGCGCATGAACAAGGGATGCTGGGAAATTTAATTTTTTTTTTTTTTAATCTAGTCGATTTCATTTAGATTCTTTTTCTTTTCATCACTTTTGTTGCTAGATATCCCACACTGATAATAGAAGTTCTTCCAGGAATGCTTAAATGTTTTAAGAGCCCGGGACGCAAATTTACTGTTGATCACCTTGCGATAAAGGCACTCCCTAGACATTTCCGAATTGTTTGTTTACTCATTCTAACGAGACTGACCACAATTTTGATCAAAGGAGAAAGCTAACGGATGAAACGCATCACAAGAAAACTTTTACAAATTTCTCTTTACATTTTTTCCCCAATATTGTTCCTGATATATAAAATATATATATCGTTATCTCATATCTTTAAAAAGGAATGCATATTTTCCAGAGAATTATATATATGGTACATTTGGGCAGCAATTTTTAGTATGGTTAAAGGCCAATGAAAGGATTATTTATTTTCACGAACTGACACAAAGATGCAGCACTTTAAAGAAACGACTGGCCGCGTGAAACGCGATATTTGGAAAACGATAAAAATTATATAGCACAAATATAAAAATAATGATGCCTTATAAAAGCCGAATGTTCACAGACATTATGGAATTTACGCCGTCGCCTCTCTCTGCCTGTTCTACAAATACTTTCATGGCAATTGCTCCGAGGAGCTGCATTCGCTGGTTCCCAGACTTCATGAGTTCAAGCGCCCTACGAGGCTGGCATCCCGCTCTCACCCCTTCACTGTCGAAACTCCTAAATGTAGCCGTCTCTTCTCTCAATAGCTTCATGTCTCGCACCTCTCGCCTGTGGATCTCCCTTCCCTATTCCAGTTTCCCTGAGAGCTATAATCTTCAACTATTCAAATGTAATGTCAATCGACATCTCCAGTTGCCTTGATCTATCCACTATCCTTCTCCTCATCCTTTCTTCTATCACTTCTATCTGATCTTGCTCTAAATTTTCTGTAACCCCTTGCGTCCTAGTGGCTTCCCTGCTTGGTGTGAAATGCTTAAAAAAAAAAATAGTTGAACACACACACACACACACACACACACACATATATATATATATATATATATATATATATATATATATATATATATATATATAAGCTATGTCTATATTATGGAACATTTTTGGGGCTTCCGGTGAATGTTCATATAAATTGCTTATATATATATATATATATAACGAACGCCTTTATATATATATATATATATATATATATATATATATATATAACGAACGCCTTTATATATATATATATCCAGTTAGATCCAGTGACAGGACCCAAAGAGTGTGAGTTCAATACCCGGTTAAGGCAGTGGAGAGCTTTCAGAGGGAAATTAACAGAAGATAACTGATAACTGACATCCATCAAACATGTCACGTGAAACTAGAATAGTTTAGCCCAGTGAGCGAAATAAAGTGTTCAGTCTGACCTTCCAACGACCTGAAGAAGGCCGGAGCGTACAACGGACGAAACATTGTAATAAGTATGGTGACAAAGATGAGGACAATAGTCCGAATAATATATATATATATATATATATATATATATATATATATATATATATATACATGAGTACAATCTATGTGTACTTGTGTGTCTGTGTATGTGCCCAAGCAACTCCACCGCTCCCACTGGTCCAATTTCAATGATTCATGGCTCATTCAAAAGCCCTATAAAAATTAGGCGCAGGGAACGATTTTCGTTGAGCTCAGATTCAGGGTTACCAGATTATGCGCGGTTAAAAAAACTATTAAATATATTATACTAGACATTATCATTGCTTTTATGGTTCAAGGGAAGTAACTCTTATTTTTCCTTTTGTATCCAAAATTTTAAGCTAGCTAAAATTTTAAGTTAGCATAAAAGCCGTCCTATCGGGTCGCATTTAGGCTAGCCCAATTCTCTCATCTCTACTTTATAGTAATTTGGTATTTACTTGATTCCACCCCCCACCCCAGCGCGAAGTCGCGTTGTGACACAAGATCGGTTTAATGTGGGGAGTCCAATCGCGTACACCCGGGCTAGGAAGACAAATTTCTCGAGCCCCCTTAACCGTAGGTTTCGCTGGCCTTTGTACGAGCTCCTTAGCGCACTATGCCCAACGACATAGACGACGCACTAGGTATTTACTCTGTCTCCTCACTAAGGCGAGTTGTGACACAAGGTTCCCTGGCTAGGAACAAGAATTGCCCGCAGCCCTTGCAGCCGTCGGTTGCGCTGGCTTCGGTGCGAGCACCGATCCCTCTCGGGCAGTTGTTCTCCAGAGCTGGGCATCTCTCAGTATAATTTTCCCCAGTTGCGATTCTATCCTTTGACGGAGCCGCCGCCTCTGAGCAACCGACGACGACACGGTGTTTACTCCTTCCTCCACGAGGTCAAGATGTGACACAAGGTCTTTTTAAAGTGGGGACCCGAGCGCGTACACACGGGCAAGGGACAAAAATTGCTCACAGGCCCACAAACGTTGGTTGCGTTGGCTCTTGGTGCGATCCTCTGGTGCAATGGAAGGGCGCGTCCTCGGGCAGCAGTCCCCCATGGCTGGGCACCTCTCAGTACAATTTTCCTCAGTTGCCCCCCTGTCCTTTGACAGAGAAGCCCCTGAGCGCACCCTGCCCAAAGACAGAGACGCAACTGAGAGATGATAAGCCATGCGTTAGAAATCCCTCCAAGGAGGAATTTTCACACCAGAGACGACTCCCTAAAAGTTCAATAACTGTATTATATATTATCTAATTCTAAGCAATATCGCCCTTCAGGTTTAACTAATTTGCATATTGATTTTTAAAAAGTTTATTTCATTAATTAATTCTCCTTTATTACTGTTCCTTTATTCGGGGATTGTTTTGATTTTCATATCAAAAATAGTTCTGTTTAGTAATATCGTCTTATATAGTGCAGAAAAGTGTTTGACATTTGCATTTTACTTGGCCTTCAACAAGTTGGCATCTATTTGTAAAACTTTCCTTAACTATAACAAGCCAATTTATGTATGAAATGTTCATTAAAATTTTTGTTTGAAAGATTTCAAGTAGTGAAGCGAAGCGATAGCAAGTGGGCGAAGCCTGCTGTTTTCTTTTATGATTGTGAATGGTGGGCATTCAGGTTACAGATGAAGAAAAAACTCGAAGCGACACACATTTGTTTTAACGATGAATGTTGGGAATATTATTGAAAATGCATGTAAAAAAAAAAAACGTAGAAGGAAAAGAGAAACTGTAAAAAATTGTTTCTAAAGATACCAAAGAGACAGATAAGCTTTAGATAATACGAAAAGAAAGTTTGGATAATTTAACACTCAGAGGGCCAACTGAAGCATGAGAAAACTGTGAGTAGCCTATTTGAAGAGTTTGAATAAATAAATAAATAACAGAAAAAGAAGTAGACGCAAATAATTTCTTTAATTTTTACAGGCAGGGGTCGGCAACCTTTTGCTAATTATGTGACGATTTGGGTTTTAAAATCATTCAGTGTGCCAACAGCATACGTATTTTTATACAAGTCAAGGTTAATATACCTGTTCTACAATATATTTTCTATAGTAATATATAGCATATATACTTTAGTATATATTAGAATTGAAAGAGCGAAATATATTTGCGTTGTAGTAGTTACTGGTTCGGAATTCGTGATGTCATTTGCGGCAGCGTGGTATTGGAAATGACTTGGCGTGCCACTTGTGGCACGCGTGCCGTACGTTGTCATCCCCTAGATTGTAGGATGTGAATTTAGTTGACAATATTCAGCATCCCCTCATATGCATAACGACAAATTTAATATTCTCGAACTTTAAATCACCTTCAGCGTAAGTAGCATTATTAATTCTAAATTTCTTATTCGATATGTAAAACCATTTCTACTATTAGCACGTTTGCCAAGACGCATTCGAGGAGATCAAGAAAACTCTTATTTCAGACCTCTCCCTCAAACATTTCGACCCTAGTCTCGACATCATAGTCGCAAGTGATGCAAGCTCGTACGGCATAGGTGCTTGCATTTTACATAAACTGCCAGACGGTTCGCGAAAAGCTGTGGCTCACGCATCAAGATCTCTACTTCGATCTCTCCTGAAGTGCGACGCTCAGGAAGGAAAAGGAAATTTACTCAACCGCTCGACGTAAATCCCAAGAGGAAAAAGTATTAACAGTTTTATTTTTTTCTCTCATAAAAGAAAACTCTTTGGAAGGGGGATATTGTGAGACCGGAAACTACCTACACAATAGACTCTTCCAGGCCTATATTAAGTAGGCGACATAGCACTCTAGAGAGAGTGGCAGAGAGTGATATAGTAAGCGGAGCTTACACTATCTCTGTAACCTGTTGTTAATATATCATTCTTACATCTAATCCGTGTTTTACTTCTGTGGTCCCATCTTTGGCCCCACATCACTTATGTTGTCAAGATTGTGGCTGCCAATGCGGAATCCTGGTAGGATTTCTAATAACATCAAAAAGTGTCACCTTATTGACTAAATTGTCCATTTTGCTAAAGTGATGCCCACTACATAGATCATTGCTCCGAAATATTTAAAACTAGGTACTTACTCCAGTGAATTCCCATTCATAGTAATGTCGGTAGACCCGTCTGTAACCTACGCTTTGCGCTAGTCACAGTGAAATCCAGGACTTGACCAACAAATTTGTTGAAAGAGCAGGAGCCTATGGAATGGAGGTTAGCTCCGAGAAATCCAAAATGGTGAATAGCACAAACAGTAACACCTGTGTCAGTGTTACCATGATTTCCGTACTACAGGTGAGAAAACTTAATTTCTACAATTAACTCGGAATCAGAACTGATTATAAAGGCGATACTAGACAAAAATACAGGTGATACAACAGTTGTTTTATTTATGGAGAAAATGATGCGATAAGTGACCACAGCAGGCACGATTGAACCTAATACAAAAAATAGTCTAGTTGAATAGGATCAGGAATACATTTTGCTAAAGTGATGCCCACTACATAGATCATTGCTTCTTTTCTGCTGCTAGTCTAGATTTCAGTTAAAACAAAAGACAAAATAACCGTTTGCTCCCAGGAAAAGAAAATAAGACTAAATTCGAAAGAAATAAACAAAGAAAACTAAAAGTTTATATATGATCAAAAGACACAACCTCAAAAGTCCTCTGGATTCATATAAAACTATTATAGTGTTTTAAAGTCTTATATCATAGTATTTTCTTCAAAAGGTATGTCCTCTTTCTTTATTAAGTTGCCCATTAGGGAGACTTCCTTACCGCCTCACACCTAGTTATAGCCATGAATAAATCAGTGTTAAAGGAATTGCAGGTTCAATTCCTGCTGGAGAGCATATTTTGAGATTTCGTGTGCGCAGACTGATAGACGTAATGCACTGTTTAAAGAAATTTAGGTTATTCAGTGTCTAGTATTGATAGAGTTTGAACATTTTTAATTTACGGACAAATAATCAACACATGAGAATCACAGTCATCCAATGTAAAAAGTAAAAATATTTGGTCATTTTTTTATGTCCAGTATCACTAATGGACTTTTTCTTTAACGAGATTTTTCAAGGATAATGTAGTCACCTTTAGATTAAGTTACACGAATAAAAAGCTGTATATACACATTCATTGCTTTCGCATTTTGTCCTGTATTTTCCTTTAACTATTAGTCAATGCACGCACACACATATTTGGCTGTTTCAAGAACACGGCTGAATACGTCAGAAGCATTTATACCTACATACATCTATGTACACTGAACTAACTTTGCAAGCCTACTTGAGCGGCCATTCTCCATAAACTGATCTTGCAGAAGTCTGCACTATCAAGCGGTACCAGCGGATGCAATGTTTTTGCGGAAGTCAGCCCGGACAAGGATACTGACGCCCGACCGACCCTCTGCTCATCCTTTCTTTGATTAAGACCTCTATCCACAGGGGAAATGCCGGCGTCCGGCCACTTTCTACATCTTCCCAGAGCCCGGACGCGAAAATACACCTTACACCGGACGTTGGCGCAGCTGACGAGCTCAATCTGCCAATCGCTGCGTGATATGCGGACCATTCCACCAGAGACATTATCTGCTTGGAGATATGGAAAAGCGAGATTGGAATGGACTGGGTTTTGGACAAGATGAGGGTAGGAGAACAGTAGCGGGGGAAAAGTGAAAGAGACGGAAACTAGAAATATGGAGTGGAAGTATTTGATAAAAAGCGGAGAAACTGATGAGCAAGTAAAGTGTGACGCAGAAATGAAGAGAATGAAATCAGCAAGAGTTTGAAAAATATATAAGCAGTTAAGACATAGGTAAGTTGTTTGATCAGCAAATAGGTAGGTAAATTTATTATATATTAAGAGAGTATATTTGACAGTGAAATAAACATTGACAATATTGGTGGAAGGATTTACTTCGCTTAAATAAATGAAGCAGTAACATTTCAAACTGGCTAATTTCTCTTAAGCTACATAAGTTTGTGCGGTCCGAAGTGGTGTAATGGTTAGCGAACTTGTCTCGCTAGAACCATTACAATTGCGAAGTGAGTTCAATGCTCAACGGGTACCTAATACTTTCGGTGCTACGCGTAGAGAATCCCCTTATGCACCAAATATTTACCGTCAAAATAGAAAATGCCCAAGAGTAAAATTGAATGATAATGAAAGGCCTTTAATAAGGCTAACAAAAAAAATAAAAACCAAGTCTTACAGCAGAACTGGAAAAAGTGTAAAGCTGCCCATCATTTTTATTGTAAAAGATAGTTCCGAAGAGTCTTACTGATTGAAGTTGAACTAAGAACATCCAGATATAAAAACCGGCAAAGAAATTGATGACAAAGATAAATTAACTTGATCTCCAATAAAACCTATTTCGTACTCATCCCCTTGACTTTTGTAATCATGATTTTGTAATCGTAGTCGGGATCCGAATGCAGAAGTCATATTGAATCTCATCCACAGCAGTCTATCAACGGCAGCCATCAGCAAGTTTGCTATAGTCATACTTGTCCAATGCTACATAAGCCCGACGTGGTGTAATGGTTAGCAAACTTGTCTCGCTAGAAAAATTACACCTGCGTAGTGAGTTCAATCCTCAACAGGTGCCCAATACTTTAAGCGCTGCGCCTAGAGAATCAGCATAAGTTTTATTAATTTACTGTCAAAGCAGAAAATATCCAAGAGTAAAATTAAGTGAAAGGTATTTATAAGGGTAAAATATATATATATATATTTATGAATACAAATGACAATAGGAAAACTAGTAATTGCTGACGCGTTTCGTCGGATGTTGACTTTATCAAAGCAAAATACGAAAATTATTTTTCATTTTTAAATATTTTGCTGTGATAAAATCCATGAACGAAACGCGTCATTATTACTTCTGGTTAAATTCATAAATATTGTCTTCTCTACTGGTTAAATCGGAGAAATTTTTCCTATATATATATATATATATATATATATATATATATATATATATGTGTGTGTGTGTGTGTGTGTGTGTGTGTGTGTGTGTGTGTGTGTGAAAAGTGTATATAAATATAAATAAATATATATATGTATAATTATTTATATATTATATGCACATATTAGAAAGCGCTCAACGTCAGAGATAGAGCTAACATATTTGGTTGGATAGATGTGAGTTTGTGACCCTGGGTTTCACACTGATATATATATATATATATATATATTAAAAACTGTACCCTTGTGCAAATTAATTGAAACAACTGCTTTAGTTTCCTTTCTTTCACAATTCTGTCAGTTTAAAACCCACTGGAGTGACAGGGTGTAATCGAATCCTATTTTTGCAGTGGTGGGCAGTAATAAGAATCTATTTTCGGGATATATGACGAAATTTTTTTGGCCTTGAAAAATTTTACGTCATCCGTGATTGCATTACATATTAATCACGCTCAGATACTATTGTCTCGACTGTTGATTATTTGTTCTACGGCCATTGTCTGCAAAGAACGTATCTCAAAGGAAGCGTACAAAATTGTAACACTGCACAAACACACCAGTGAGCAAACCAAATACTATAGACTGACCCGGAAACTGTCCTGATTTAAATCCAATTTAGAATCTGTGGTTAATCTGCAAGGAACGACTTCGTGGAATGCATATATGAAGTACTAACATCTGCACTGGGTCACCTTTCATTGGAAAAATACGAAAAAAAAGTAAATAATTAAGGAATTATTCGTTTTGTTTCAATTTGCACAAGAGTGTAAGTTTTACAACAGAACTGGAAAAAGAGTGAAGCTGCCCATCATTTTTAGTGCAACTGATATAGTTCCGAAGCGTCTTACTCCGATAAAGTTGTACTTAGCACATCCAGACACAGCATTATGAAAATTGGAAAAAAAATTGAGGAGAATGTTGATGTCAAAGATACATTAACTTGATCTTCAGTAAAAAAAAAAAACCCTTTCGTACTCATCATGTGTACGAAATAGGTTTTACTGAATCGTGGTCGGGATCCGAATGCGGAAGCCATATTGAATCTCATACACAACGGTCTATCAACGGTAGTTATCAGCAATTCTGGTATAGTCATTCTTGTTTGACATTGTCCAACCAGTTTTTGCGTTGACATCCTCTCTTACGTCCATATTCAACGGTGCCTTTCATAATGGACTTGCACTGGATGTCGTGCTTTGTAATGTGTTCAAACCACGCCGCTTTTCTCCGATTGACATAGTCGAGAAGAGGTTCCTGGTGTCGCACAGTACTTTCAATCCTTTTCCGTACAAACTCATTGGTTTTATGTTCCATAATAGAATATGTCAAGGAATTTTCTCATGCTTTGTCCTCAAACGCTTGGATCCTTCTTTCTTATTTTGCCAAAAGTGTCCACGTTTCACATCCATATATGTGAATGGAGGCTACTCGGGATTTGTACAGTCTGTACTTTGAAAGTTGATTTTGCTCCTCCATATTCTTATCAATTTGACCATCGCCGTCATAGCTGCATCAGTCCATGTACGGATTTCCGAGCTGTAGGTTCCTCTTTAGATAAGATTGCTCCGAAATATTTAAAACTAGGTACTTACTCCAATGAATTCTCATTCATAGTAATGTCGGTAGACCCGTCTGTAACTGTTGAAACTTGACTAATGCATGGAATAATAATGCAACACAAAATGTACTTAGAACAAAATATATTGAAACAAGAAAATGTACACAATATTTACATATAGTCTTTTGTATATTCCTGGTAAGACCGTTCCTGGAGAATGTGTTGACTGAGTCGCAGTCGGGCAGAGTCTCTGGATTGAATCTCTTGATTCCTCCCTCTCTTCCTGGTAACAACCATATTTATATGGTCGGTAGTCCACTATGCAAATTAGGTGGATCCTACCACAACAGTAACCTACGCTTTGCGCTAGTCACAGTGAAATCCAGGACTTGACCAACAAATTTGTTGAAAGAGCAGGAGCCTATGGAATGGAGGTTAGCTCCGAGAAATCTAAAATGGTGAATAGCACAAACAGTAACACCTGTGTCAGTGTTACCATGATTTCCGTACTACAGGTGAGAAAACTTAATTTCTACAATTAACTCGGAATCAGAACTGATTATAAAGGCGATACTAGACAAAAATACAGGTGATACAACAGTTGTTTTATTTATGGAGAAAATGATGCGATAAGTGACCACAGCAGGCACGATTGAACCTAATACAAAAAATAGTCTAGTTGAATAGGATCAGGAATACACTTGTAACTTTGCAAACAATTGGTAACAGTCGAAACCAGAGACTTTCAGAAAGTAAAATGACAAAGATATGCTGGGATTTTGTGATTTCGATTGACCACCGCCATCCAAATAAGATCTGATCGTCGTCAAAGGAATACGTACAATATTTTAGACATGACGGTGCCAGCAGAAGAAAAGAAATGAAAATGAAAATTTCAAAAACTTGCCGGGGGAACTGGAAAAAATGATAGAAGATTAATATTATGGTGGGTCCATTATCGGATAAAAAAATAGCAAACCTATGACTGGATGAATTCGAAATACGTGGAAGAACTGGGATTGTCCGGAATATGGCAGCATTGTGGTCTGTGAGGATAATTAATGTGTTGGATATTTAAAAGATGCTTGCTTACACTCAATGTCCTATATAGGCCACCATAAAAAATGACGATTTAAAAAATACATTGTGAAGATAATGTTACAATTAAAATATTGGCTCGAAAATGATTAAATTGAAAAGCTGTTTAATATAATGGTAAAATAATTACATTAAAAAAATAAATTCTGTGACCTTCATAATAAAAATTAGCGACGGCATTAAGAGTTTTAGTTACAGATTAAGAATAGAAGAAACGTACTGATGGTAATGTAAAAAGGAATGCTCCCTCGGCTAAAATTAGACACTATTATTGTTAGAAAAAAGTGATGCTAGTAACAAAAAAGTAATTAAACTTTATATGCACACACACACACACACACACACACACACACACATATATATATGTATGTGCGAACTAAAATATATATGTGTGAACTAAAATATATATATATGTGTGTGTGTGTGTGTAAACTAAAATGCGTACACCTGCATGTGTGTGTGTCTATGTGTATGAGAATCTCGTCCCAAACAAACACAGAAGGAAATTCCCCCTCCCACCACCAAACATAGTCGAACAAGCATAAATAAGCCCAATTTTAAAAAAAATATAACAGTTTGTCTGATGATCATAAAAGCGTGAAACTCAGTGTCACAAACTCATATCCATACAACTGAATATATATATATATATATATATATATATATATATATATATATATATATATATATATATATGTGTGTGTGTATATATATATATATATATATGTCTTCACATTTTAGAAGTTAAGATAATCCGTAATAGACCAAAAAATAACAACAGGATTTTCCCAATCATGTAACAACAAAAGGAGCTTATGTTGAAATCACATTAGGCACATCAATTCCTTCACTAGCTCGGTCACTAAACGTACTTTCAATATCTACCACAACTCTAACTGTAGAAGTCATAACATAGACTCTTAGAATGCACATTGTGCCAGAAACAATATGTGGGAAAATCTGAATGACCCTTTCACTACAGAATTAATAATTATCATAATCGAATTAAGTCGGCTTCCCACGAAAGATTATTACCTGTAGAACAACATGACTTTAAAAGCCATGCCAAATTCACTATAACTGAAATAAATAGAAAAAAAATAAATAAAAATGATAACATTAGAAAAATTCTAGAAGACCATGAAGACAAATGGATTCTGCGCCTCAAAACACTCCACCCAGACGGGCTTAATCACAAATTAAACTACATAGATAGAATTAATATACAATTCCATAAATCAAGCTGTACTCACATTTCTCACCCACACAAAACAGATATGCTTGCAGAGGTGTCTCACACTTATACACACCCACCCATAATAATATATACACTTACACACATCATACACACTCCCGAAGAACTAAATGATAACATACACTTACCACAAATCTATCCCCTTCCGAGGAACCAATAAAAGTGTCAAAATGACCAAGGGAATTCAGAGTCGCATGAATCTACCTAGCCTCTATCTTAAAAACAGCTTAAAAGAGACTGTTTGACCAACACAAGGACTGAACAAAATTAACAAATGAAAACTACAGATAAAGTTCGTTTTCTTCAGAAAGTCATTAATTTACTACTATTAACAAGCAGGATATTTTTTCTCCTGATGATGGCCATGCTGGTCGAAGCTAGTCGTGGAACCTAATTGTGTTCTCACCGGATTTATTCTGAGCGAATTGGAAATCCTACCGGGATTAAGCATTGGCGACCACAATCTTAACGACATAAGATACGCAGATGACACAGTACTCATATCAAACACGGAAAAGAAATTATAAAACCTGCTACAGAAGATAGAGAAGGAGAGCGAGAAGAAGGGACTAAGCATAAACTACAAGAAAACAGAATGCATGGTCAACAGTAAAAGGATGATCCCGAAATGCGATTTGTAGATCAGGGACAATAAAATGAAGCAGGTGCAGAAATTTAAATATCTGGGAAGTCTTTTGACAGAAGACAGTAATTGCGACACTGATATCCGGAGACGTATTGGCATGTCCAAAGACGCATTCCAAAAGCTAGGCAGAGTATTACGAGACAGGAGGATTTCTTTAATAACAAAGAAAAGAGTACTGAGCTGTTACGTGACATCTGTTCTCTTTACGGCAGTGAATGTTGGACGGTCTCCTCAAAGATGAAGAAGACACCCAAGGCAACCGAGATATGGTTCTACAGAAGGATGCTAAGGATATTATGGAGCGAACAATTATGAGGTTTTGGAGAGGATGTAAGCAAGGAGGAAGCTTATACTTAATATCAGGAAAAGGCAGCTGAAATCTAAGAGACACATAATAAGAACGAAGGGCTTGCAGAATCTGATATTCACAGGTCGAATAGAAGGAAAGAGAGACAAAGGAAAGCAACGCATGACATACCTGGCGGGCTTGGGCGAGTGGATGACAGAATAGGGCCTGAGAGATAAGAACTTATTGAGAGCTATAAGGGATAGGGGGAAGTTGAGGGCCATTGACACCCACGTCCTGAAGAGGCACGTCACATAAAAGAAGAAATAAGACTAATAAGACATTAAATTTACGACATTCTTAAAATGTTTGATTTTTCGTGTTCTGATTTTGCCAATAATTCGGTTTTAGTTGTGTTCATCCTTCAGTTTCAAACGTTGTTCTCTTCATTAAATAACATATCCTATATATCATTACAGGTTAATCTTTATTTATAGAACTCTTTATGTGCTTGACACTGAAAGGAAAAAAAAACAAACAAAAAAACAAAACGAAAACTCCTAAATAAACCTTGAAAGTACTGATAAAGAAAATATTTCTCCCGAACTGGATGGAAACCGTCTTGTATTTTTCATGAGTGTAAAAGGCGCACTTTCTTACTAGGATTACAGTGTGCGATGGGTAAATTGTCGTCATTTTATGTTTTTTTTTTAATCATATGCACAGTATAGTAGGGTCAGTTGGGCACCATCTGTGGCATAAAAAGGGCACCATGACGAAATTCACTCCGCCAGAAATTTGGAAACATCATGCTGTACTGCTTGGTATTCGCGCCGGAAGCTCCGATACAAACACTTCATAGTTTTGGGGTGTCAATCTGATGACAATGTAGAGGATTCGGAAAGAGTTGGATGAGTCTAATGGTGATTATGAAGGTACGGTATCTAAGAAAACTCCCTTTAATCGTCTGATAAGTAAAGAACTCCCGAATTTGTTTGTGGGCAGTTGAGGAGTTAGTGCTGACCTGGGTCAAGAGGGTGGCTGGAATTTTAAGAGTTGTGATAAAGAAGATCAATCAATATGTACAAAAGAACACACACACACACACACACACACACACACACACACACAGACATATATATATATATATATATATATATATATATATATATATATATATATATATATATATATATCCAGGTGAGAACGAATAGAGTAACATTTAATTCGCAACATTTAATTTAAAAGAGTGCTCAATACAGAGTAGAGTAATATTATTTATTTTAAGATATTACACTGAAAACATGTAACATTGCTACACAATTGCAATCTTATTTCAACGCATACGAATCCTCGAAGTATATAAGAAAAACATCACACTAAGTAAATAATTTTAATGACAGATTTACTAGACAAATTCACGTGGCCTGTTCAAGTTCTACAGCGAGGCTTTCTTAAGAGCTGGAAACTCTGCCAGAATGCAGTCTTAATATGAGATAGGCAGAAGACAATTGATGGCAGATAAAAACTACAGAACTTCCTAAACAAGGTAGTCAATGAAAGAACAAAAAAAAAACACGTATCAGCTGTCAACTGTAAGACAGAGAGTATGTCTGTCAGCAAAAGAAAAAAATCCGAGGATGCGAATAATTAATTGGAGATGTTAACTTCAAACAAATACAGAAATTTAAAATATCTGCATGTGTTTTAATAGTAAGTAAAAATGCGACAACGAAGTCTAAAAGCGCATAGGATTGTTTTTTTTTCACCCCAAGCAAGGTCATAATACCACTAAGACGCAAGGAGGTTACTGATCGTGGTAAAATACGAGAAATACCAATAAAACAAAACAGTAGATAATGATTGATATTGCATTTAAATTTTTGAAGATCAAAGTTGACTGGGAAGCAAGAAGCCGGAAGAGAGTTCCACAAGTAAGAAGTGCGAGGGAAGAAACTATTAGCATAGAACTTACGGTTACATCTAGCAACTGTAAACTGAGACCTTTCCGCCAATTTAGTACCGTGCTTAAATTCAGAATGCTTAGGTATTATAGACGTCTTAAGCGCTAAGAAAAATGATTGCAGTTTGCCATCCTTACTCCTATGACACCCTTCTGGAAGTGTCTTCTCACGAAAATTGACTTTCCGAAACACAATAGCTCGGGACTCAATGTTGGACATTGGGGATCTGGGGACGGCACTAACAAGACTGAACAGTGTGGAAAGGGATTGTCAATGGAGTCCCGACAAACCATTGGGAGGTCGAAGGATAATAATGATTATAGAGGTAACTTCAGAACAATTAAAGTAGGTGGGGAGGGTGGTTAAAGTGATTTAAGGCAAGATGCCATGTCAGGACCAATAAAATTGCAGAATCTAGATATATAGCAGCTATACAAGACCAGATTTAGCAGCAATATTAAAAACAAGAGCGAATGGTAGATTTATAAATATGTAATATTTTGGTGACAAAATTGTCTAGCATGACACAAGTAACCAATATTCCTAGCAGTTGGCTCAATATAATCTTTCTAGATCATGCCAGAGGAAAATGGTACCCCTAGAAGTCGCAATGAGTCACTCACCTGGAAGTTAACATCAGCCATGCTGGTGAAAGGTAAAAGGTTTCTCAGGCGATTAAATAAGAGAAGTTTCGCTTTGGAGGCGTTAAAATTAAGCCATTCCTCGCCGCAGCTAACAGAAAGATTTTTTCTTTTTTTAGTTCAACTGCCAATTTATCTTATCAAACCGCTCAGACCTACTATTAAGATAGGAATAACTGGTAGTGTCATACGCATACATACAGAGTTGAATATTTATGCCATTAGGAAGGTCGTTGATGAAAATTAGTAACAACGTAGGTTAGAGTCGTGGGAAAAAGAGATCTAGAAGAGTGGCCGTTCTAGACGGATTCATCTCGCGATTTCATAAAACTGAATTAGTTAGAAAATACGTCCAGTATTAAAATAACCTTTCAACTTGTGAAATTAAACCCTGTCAAATGCTTGAGAGATATCCAAAGCAACAGTCCGAGCTTTACTATTCTTGTCTAAAGCTGGATAGACTTTCAGCAATAACCATTAACGTATCGGCAGTTGACCTAGAGAAGCGAAAGCTATAGTATTTGACGGAAGACCTGCGAGGAGAGATGCTTAACTAATTCAGAGTTGATTGGAGCCTCTAGTACTTTGCCAAAAAGAATTAGAAGGCTAATAGAAGGATCAGATGGTTCGCTTTAGTTCATAAAGTCAGGAACGCCATAAGTGTTTCCAACAAACAGGAAAGCAAGGTACTTATTGTATAGTTCAAAGAGAACAGGAGCCAGGAGAGGAGCACATTTAAGGACTATTGCAAGTATACTAGCTTTGGGAGGATCTTTGAGATGATAGCAGAAACCTTGGATGGCGTTATATGCATATAACTCAACAGGGACGCCGTCCTAAGTGAAAAGTCAGGCAAAAATACTCTAGGTGAGTCAAGAGTAGAATTTTGTTTTATCAACAGAAATTAACCTCAAACTGAGTGAAGAGTGAAACATCGAAGACACTCTTAAAGAGCCGTCAGTACTCACGAAAGCCAAATATTTAGAAGGTAGGAGGTGGCACAATTCTGAATAAGGTTAAGAATCCAAATCCGAGATGCATGTAAGAAAGTCACCAAACGAATCCCCGTCGGTACGCTGGTGACAGAGGGAAGTTCTGTGAACAGGAAGTTCCTTTAAATCGAGTAAATCATGTTGATGAGATTAATTACGAAAACATGTAGGTAAATTCGCTATTTGCCTGGACAACGGGAAAAATGTAGTCTGAATACCGGCTACACCAGTATAGATAGAGTATCTAATATAGATAAACATGCATTTCAGAAGCTAAACAAAGTATTAAGGAACACGAAAATTCCGCTGGAAATATGTATTGTATAAACCCTCTTGTATGTCAATGAATACTGGACAATATTCCTACAGATGAAGAGAAAACCGGTGGTAATTCTAGGGAGAGATACCGAGAATTCTATGGACAGAAACAGTAAGCAACGAGGAAGTCTTATGGTTACAAACTCAGAAATAGACAGCTAAAATCATTTTGACGCATGAAGACTTTGAAAACTTATATTTATCAGTTTTTGAATAATGAAAGTCACGAAATAAAAGTTCATTATTGGGTTGAATCAGTACAGAATCATTACCTTTCTTTGTTAATTGTGTTCCAAAGAAGTCAACAAAATATTCATTGGGGCTTCGGGTAGTACCTTCCTATTTTCAATTACCACCTTGACTATGTTCATTGTGTCAGTGTGGCCATTTTGTTTCGCTAAATCGCTGTAGAAGACACTCGTTCAAGGACGTGAGAGCATCTTTCCTATAATTCCTTGTACTTGCATCTCGACGATAGTGGTTTCTTCTGTAAATAACAGCTTCAACCTTGCGACGGTTTCATTCGTGGCAGAAAGATAAAAAAAAATTTCTTGCAATCTTCAAAAGATGGGAAAGAAAGTTGCACCTAGATGACAAATTATATGCAGCCGATTCCCTCGGAATCTAGGGATTAGGGACAATGGAATTCTTTGTTGGAGGAAAAACAAGACTTTATTGTGTTGACAAGACCTAATTTATCGTTATATCTGAGGAAATTCATGACCACAATAATTCGTCATACTAAGCACTTATTAGCATTTGCAATTTCCTTATTGCACCTCTCACAAACTTCCAGGGCGCTTCCTTTTTTTTTTTTGTTTAGAGGAAATCACTTCCAAGGGACGACAATTGTAGTTCAGTTCAATAATTTGCATCTGCTACACTTTTCAGCGGAAAAAAAGAGTTAAATGGTTGACGGGATCCCAATTAAGCAGCATTTTATTTTTGAAAGTATCTGTTTTAGACTGTAATTAGCTCTTAGGCCAGTAGACAGTGAGCCTACTTTAGCTAAGTTGTTGATGTCGTCACAAATACGCCTGCTTGTAATCTTGAGCAGACCTTCCAGCAACACAAAATAAGAGGATGATTGGGTTGTTAAAAATCACAGTTCACGTGGATGCCATCTTATGTCGTCGAATCGCAAACTGAAGTGCAGTTATCTGCACTTAAGCACAGCAGCAACACTCTTTATGTCTGAAAGGAAACCAAGCTGCTTTACCATTCTGTACAAAGCTTTCGAAAGATTACAAGAGACCCCCCCACCAAAAAAAAGTACAGAAACTACATAATGCTAGTGAACCGATTGGATTTTTTGGCTTCTTCATTTGCTTCGGAAGTTTTTTTTTTTTTTTAGAACTTTCACTTCTGTTCTTTCGTGACAACGTTTTCTGTGAATTCTTTGTAGCATTGTAAAAAGGATTGGGAAATGCATACTGGGTTGAAACTGGAATGGCGGTCAAAGAAGCAACAGACATTGTAGTAGCAATAGAATAGGCCATCCGTTTTCAAATGCTGCGAAATTTGTTTCTTTATTTCGGGTTTTATAGCATATTAATTCTACCAACAGAATGTGATGGAATTACAGGGAAACCATTTTTAACATTCTCCAGGGAGCCCGATTCTGATATCTTCCGTAATGAACCATAATTTGAGAAATATCCCAAAAATATAGCATCACAAAATTGATTTTCCATTGGGAATGCAGCTGTACTCAAGGTTTCTACAGTTCTCCACAGCTAAAAATTTTAAAATTAAGATAAAGAAAATCAACATATCGTTTTTTTTTGGGGGGGGGGTGATAACCTTCATCTTATCCACAGAAGAAATTAATATTTTTAAATCTGTTACATGTCCCCCATTCTACATGGTTTTAAAAGTAGGACAATTATTGTGAGTTTTAAAATCTTAATCATAATGAATAGTCAAACTTCATTGTAAGCAATTACTAAAACTTTTTGTAATTAACATTCATTCAATTTAGTCGCGTGGAGCATACATTTTTCTTCACAATAAAAATTGTGAACGCGTAATACTTTCACTAATTCGCGGTAAAAAAGAAAATCTATAGATAATTTCAAAAATGAATTCATTTGTGAATAAGTCGTATAAGTTCCATTAAAATCTGACAATTATTTGATTTTTGCAAGAATTTTCAAATCAATGTGTTATTGTACCTGAGGAAAATGTCACTATAATAATCATTATAAACATAATTATTATTAAAAAAAAAAGCAAAAATTTTGGTCTTTTCTCTTCAACGTTTTTTTCTTAAAACAATTTCTCTTAAAATTATTTTAAATAACTGAACACATGTCCACATCAAGTGCTCCAGACCAGCTGCAATGTTTCAGCAATGTTTCGGCCCATTAAGCACAGTACCTCTACACTCGGTGAGCCCGAAACAGATGGAGGATGCGACGTTGCAGTTTTTCTTAAAATTATTAGGTTGGTGCAAAAATAATGACGTAATGATGTCGTTTTTGACGTTAAAAATGCGTCCAAAAAACGACATTATTACGTCATTATTTAAACCAACCTAATATTTTAAATAATTTAATTATTTTGATTTTAAGATTAGTTTTCTTAAAATAATTTTTCTTGTTAACAGCAAGAAGGGACAAATGAGAAAATAATAAGAATGTACTAAAATGATCAGTGATCAGAGGTTAAAAGCTAAGAAATTACTGAATCTTTTTAACTGAAAATAATAAAGCTACTGTTGAAATGGATTTCTATTAAAAATAATGACGTAATAATGTCGTTTTGACTATTTTTAACGTCAAAAAAACGACATTATTATGTCATTATTTTTGCACCAACCTAATAAAAATCGCAAAGAAAAAAGAGAACCAAAAAAAAAAAATCAAAAAAAAAAAAAAATGAACAAACAATGATAATTATATACTGAAATTAATCTTGAAATCCAAAATTTTAATTTTTAAATTTAGAACTTTTTTTTATTATCTTAGAGCATCAATTCGTAAAAATCTTTTGGATTTTGTCAACGTTGTCTCATATTTTGCTTGTATAGATTTTACTACCTGACACGACATTTTTTTCTTATCTGATTATTAGTTTGAAATAAAAAAAAAAGAGTTTTAGCCGATTTATTGTCTAGTGGGAATTCTTACAAAACAATTACGTTCACATTGGGCTTGAGTCTCCTCTATGCTTGATCTGTTTCATAGCAATGTGTTTCTACCAAACATTCTATTTTATTAAGTAGGTTCTTTCCGCATGATGTTTCTGCCACGGTCTTTCGCCTCAGCATGTTCCAACACATTGTGAGAGAAATACATCAAGTTGTCTAATATATTATGATTGCGTATTTTCATTAGTTCACTTATTTATTTTAATACCTACTTACATTTCTGATGTTGCTTTTGTAAATGGGAAGCACCTTGCGTTTGTATTTTCCATCATTTGAGTTAAAGATCAAAGAACAGATAAGTTCTTCTAATAAAAGCAACAAGAAAAACTGCTAAAATAAACAAATGAAATTTGATAGAATGATGAAAATATCTTATTTCAGAACAATATCTTAGATTATTAAAATTATTAGTATTAATATTTACTTAATGGTCGCTCTTTGTAAAATACAGCTTAAAACGTAAGAAGACTGTAAAAATCATCGTTTACCTTCAATCCCAATGCGTCCAAACCAACTGAAATTAACCAGTGATTTCTGAAACTCAACCTGCTGTAAATATATGGCATCTAGTCTACATTCGCTTTCCCACAAACGTACTGTGGCTTCCCTCTGTCTCTTCTACAAGTATTTTCACGGCAACTGATCCGACGAGCTACTTTTGCTGATTCCCAGACTGCATGAATTTAAGCGAGCTACTAGGCTGGCATCCCACTCTTTCACTGTCTCTTCTACTCAAACAGTTTCTTCTCTCGCACTTCCAGTCTGTGGAACTCCCTTCCGCTTACTTGCTTCCTCGATGGCTATAATCTTCAAATATTCAAGTGTAATGTCAATCGACATCTGACACTCTGAGCATGTTCCCCGTCCTTCTCTGTATCCTTTCCTCAAACACGCCTCTTTACTCTTGTTCTCAATCCTCTGTAACCCCTTGCGTGCTTGTGGCACTCCCGTCTTGCTTGGGGTGAATTGTTTAAAAAATGACTCAGTAAATGAGGTATATTCATAATTTTCTTTTAAACGGTAATGTACCTTGGAACTTAAGAGTATAAATTTGTGTATCACACATTTATGCTCTGAAACACCTAATATTTGCAATAAAATTAATAAATATTTCTGGAAATATATCTAAATTAAATAAAAAATTGAATCCAACGGAACCAAATGTTTTTCTGGTAAAAATAACAGGTACTAGGTAATTTTGAAATAATCACATGAAAAAAAATACAGAATTTTAACATATATCAGTCGCTTTAGAACAATAAAATGGCGCATTTTATCTTAAATGAAATATCTTGATTACCTTCACAAAGAATTATTGGACGCTCTCAAATTGATCCTATCACATCTTGTAAAGATTGGACAAAGTATTCGGGACACTTTGAGCCTCAAATAAAGAAATTGAAGCAACGCATAAATTTAATCTTTTGCTTTGATTGTTAAATCTATCATCGAATTTTTAATACGGCAGGATCTAATGAAAGAAAAAAAAAACGTTTTAAAGGAAGTGATAATTTATTTTTAAAGCGAAATTCTTTTTCATGAATAAATATGTGGTAATAAAAATACAATATATGTGATGAAACCTCAAACGTATACCATACCACCGATCACTGCCCGCAAATTACGAGATGAAGAGGTCTATTAGAAAAAGCAGATGAACAAACATTAGACAACATTCTTTTAGAAATATAAATAAAGCAAAAACTAAGGAAAATATGAGAATATTATACGAAATCATTTGCATATTTTTTCAGTCGGAATTCTCTGAAGAATTGTTATAAAGGTATCAGGTAGACATTTCTAAATATCGTCACTTACGTGTAGAGTTAGAATTCAGATCGAGTGAAATTAAAAAAGAAAAAAAAATACTCAATGAATGCGCCTACGGTATTTAGGGAAATGGGATGATTAAAACTACATGACGGAATAAGTAAATGAATGAATATTGATAAAATGTGAATTAATGATAAAATGTGAATGAATCATAAAATGTGAATGATTGATAGAATGAAATCTGGTCGGATGCATTTTCATCCCCCGCCTCAAAATGTCAAAAAAAAAAAAAAAAAAAGAATACAGAATACGCATGGGAATGAAATTAAGAAAGTCCGTAAGCAGAAAATAAAGGAGAAAATAAATAAATTATTATTATTATTATTATTATTATTAATAATAATAATAATAATTAAAAATAGCGAAATTCTCTTGGAAAATGAGTACTAATATCACAAGATATATTTCACAGGTAAACAGGTAAGAATATATATATATATATATACATAAAAGAAAGAATACAGAATACGCATGGGAATGAAATTAAGAAAATCCGTAAGCAGAAAATAAAAGAGAAAATAAATAAATTATTATTATTATTATTATTATTATTAATATTAAGTATTAAAATAATAATAATAATAATAAAATAACAGAAATTCTCTTGAAAACATGAGTAAAGAAATATCACAAGATATATTTCAAAATCAAGGAAAATAAAAATATATATATATATATATATATATATATATATAATAATATATAATAATACAAAAATACACACTTGGAAATACAATATACATATATATATATATATATATATATATATATATATATATATATATATATATATATATATATATTTTTATTTAAATTTCTGTTTCGGAACCTAAAATTTGTTCCGTCATCAGGCGATGTTAGGCAACTTTTGATGGAAATGATTTACTTCTGTAAACATAAAACAACACGGTAGCTTATTAAAGAATTGAAATGAAGGTAAGGAAGAAGATTTCAAAATGTTCTGGGTACGTCCAGATTGACCAATCAAAAGACAGTTCAAAGCTAAATCAGAAAAGTGAAAACTATAGGTTAGATGTTCGGGGTATGTGTGTTATTCATACATGTCTAGATGAACTGTTATTGTAAGACGCGTCAAGTCAACACTGCATTCGCTTAAGAATATAACAGTAATATACACTGAAATAATCACCGATGTATATATATATATATATATATATATATATATATATATATTATAATTATTTTAAAAAAATATGGTTCCTTCGCTACATAAGAGTTCTCATATTTCAAAAACGAGAGCCGAAAACCTCAATATAATTATTAAAATTAAATTAAATTAAATTAAAGTATCAAGCTCTGTTTCATCCTCAAGCGAAAATTTAGGAATATTTTCGGCTCTCGTTTTTGAAACATGAGAACTCTTATGTAGCGAAGGAATCATATTTTTTAAGAAAATAATTATAATTTAAACTCTAATTAATGGAGTATGGAGCACTGTTTTTTAAAAATAAAAACAAAAATACTAAAGAACTCCAGATTATTTACCTAACGTTTTCTTTCCTATTTTCCTACATATCTGCACACACACACACACACACACACACACACACACACACACACACACACACACACACACACATATATATATATATGTATATATATAATAGGTTACTTCTAGCATTAAAAAAAATGTATATATTTAGAACTATCTTAAAGGGATCTCTATTATGATTAAATCATTTTTTTTTATATATATTATATTATATTATATATGATCGTAAATACAGTACTTATTATATTCAATTGGGCCATAAGCCATGGCAATATTAAAATAAAAAAATTTAAATGATTAAATTAAAATGATTTTATTTTTTTTAAAAAGTAAATGCTCAAGAACTGGTTTAATATGTATATATATATATATATATATATATATATATATATATATATATATATATATATATATATATACTAATAGTCACCCAATACAAGATCCAAGAGCCACCGAAGGTAGAGTGATACTGTGTATGGGGGGGTAAGTGTTAGCGTAAGAAAGAGCAAGATAGCAGGAAAGGTAGACAGGTAATTCTAGACTTGAAGATGTAATTAACGACTAAAATTTCGGCTTTCAGGCGAAGACGTTAGGAGGATAGAGTTGAAGTAGATTTTTGAAGGGACCAGAAGCCCTATCTTAAACAGGAAAACAAGTGATGAAGCTCTGCTCTAAGTGAAAAGACCGTGGAGGAGTGTGGAACCTACGATAGGTAAAGCTCTCTCTCTCCCTCACCCTCTCTCTCTCCCTCTCCCTCTCTCTTTCCCTCTCCCTCTCTCTTTTTTTCTCTCTCTCTCTGTATATATATATATATATATATATATATATATAGTAGAGACAGAAAATATATGAAAACGGTCTAGAAGAATATACGGAAGCCAATAATCGAAGTAAAACAAGAATTACATGGTTTATGTTTGCATTGCTTTACGGTATATCAACACCTCAATGGGTTATTTAATGCCGACGAGACTTTTAGGATAAATGCGTATGAATAGAATATGTACTTTTTGTAAGAAATCGGGTTTCAGTGACGTATTTTTGTAAAGAGTTTTTTTTTTGTTGAGAGTCAAATGTATTACTGGCAATATTTTAAAAAAAAATGTTTTCCTGATAATATTTTCAAAAATGTATTGCAGGTAATATTTTTTCAAAACTGTATTGCTGGTATTTTTACTATAAAAATCAATTCTTATACTGTCATAGTGTTTTGGTCTCATTTTCTGTTTGGGGTTAACTATTTGCCCATAGATGAGACCCTAACAGGTGCTCCTACCCCGAAAATATAATACGAATAATAGGAAACCATAATTCTCTCTCTCTCTCTCTCTCTCTCTATATATATATATATATATATATATATATGTGTGTGTGTGTGTGTGTGTGTACATAATTACTACATGCATACATACATATATATATATATATATATTTATATATATATATATATATATTTATATATATATATATATATATATATATATATATATATATATATATATATATATATATATAACAATAAAAAATATTAAAAAATAAAATCTTCAGACACTGGGTTTGTAGATTAATATTCTTTCGTTTTTTTATTATTATTTCATTAGATTCCTCGATTAGTTTCGGCCAAAATGGCCATCATCGGGAGAAGAAATATTTCTGCTTGCTGGTAGCAGTAAACTACAGAAATGAATGTCTTGCTGGAGAAAATGAACTTTTGTCTGTAGTTTTCATTTTTTTTTAATTTTTTTTCTCTTTTAACATGAATCTTTTAACATTCCTTGTGTTGGTCAAACAGTCTTTTTTAAGTTGTTATTTGAGATAAGAACTAGATGGATCTATGCTGCTCTGAATTCCCCTTGTCAGTTTGACAGTTTTATTGGCCCTGGAGAGAGGATGTGTCTCTATTAAGTGTGTGTGCGTGTGTGTGTGTATTATTTGGTTCTTAGGGAGTGAGTGAGTAGGATATGTGTAAGCATGTATATTACTGTGGGTGTGTGTTATCATTTGGCTCATTAGTGAGTGAGTGAGTATGATGTGTGTAAGTGTGTAAACACCTATATATATATATATATATATATATATATATATATATATATATATATATATATATATATATTATTTTTTAAATGTTTATATGCATTTAAAAATACTATCCCTGTTGTCAAGTTTCTTAAACACCGAAAGTTTTAACAACCGGCTTCGATTGAGTAGTAATATTAAAGTAATATTGCGCCTTCGACAGGAATCGAACCTGTACACTCTTTTCAATCAGGCAAACCGTTTCTATAGCCGAAAAGTGCCTTTACCGATTCAACCGTTGATGAATTTGCCTAGATTCTTTCAAAAATATTCTTTCAAAAAATTTTGAAACTACCTGCGTCTCTCGCTTCGTGTTCATGTGTACACGTAGCAATGTCATCAAAGCCAGTCCGATGAAATTGTAACGGATGAAACGCGTCACAAAATCTTTTCCAGTTTGTCTCGCTTTCTCCCCCCCCTCTCTCTCTCTCTCTCTATATATATATATATATATATATATATATATATAATACATAAAACATTAGGCAGCATATGATTTACATACAAAGAATAATCACACATAGAATTCATCAGAAGTATTAATGCGATTATTAGCGACATCCATCGCTAGAAAACAATATATGCATTAAAATCCTATTCATCCATAGTGCGAGTTTTGATCCTTGACGAAAAACTTGTTGTCTATGTGTGATTATTCTTTGTATGTAAATCATATGCTGCCTAATGTTTTATGTTTATTATAAACTATCGATCCGCAGTACATAAAAAATTCCTATAAAAAAATCTACTACTAAGACATTACACTATATTATTGAACTATATACTTAGTTCATGACATAAAAACTGAATACACTTGTAAAAATAGAATACGTGGATTTAACAAATCACAAGAAATATTTAAATAAAATTCTCACTTAAAAATTTTGAAAAACTTAGCGTTGCGTCTTTTGCACGTTCGAGATCTTACACAACCGTCAATAATAGCAGATATTCAAAAAACATCTTTCGGTCGAACATACAAGTATATCGTCTCAAGTTTTGATTTTATAAGGAAAAAAACACATGCCTGATGATGGATAGAAGTCTATCCGTAAGTACTAGCATTTTAACATCAAATAAACTGAAAAACTACAGACAACAAGTTTTTTCGTCAAGGATCAAAACTCGCACTATGGATGAACAGGATTTTAATGCATATATTATTTTTCTAGCGATGGATGTCGCCAATAATCGCATTAATACTTCTGATGAATTCTATGATTATTCTTTATATATATATATATATATATATATATATATATATATATATATATATATATATATATATCATACTTATTATAAAACACAGATTGTGTGTGTGTGTGTGTGTGTGCGTGTCTGTACGTTTATATATTGGATCGGATTTCCTACATTTTCCAACCGATTTCAACAAAACTTCACAGGACTACGTAAAATTACCTTGCGGTGGTTCAGACAGCGCCAAAAAATTGGAAAAAACACAATTGTTTTTTTGCAAAATCAATTTGAAAACACCATTAAGAGACATCACAATGAAAGGGGGGACAACTTATATCGAGGTAATTAAAACCCAGGTTGTTTGTGTGTGTGTGTGTTCGTTTGTATATGGGATCGGATTTCCTACATTTTTTCAATCGATTTCAACAAAACTTCACTTTTTTTTGCAGGTAGTGTTTCTTATTGTCTTGCACACTTTTTCTTTATTTTTACATTCAGAATGCTTTAAAATTCCATTTACAAGACAATTGTTTATAATAAAATTCTATTCAATCAGTAGACTCATAACGATTGAAAACAATGTTTTTGTTTGAGTTTGGGTTTGACCAATTCGTAACAAAAAAAAAACAACAAAAAACAAAACAAAAAACTAATTAAGACATGTGTGTCCGTCAACCTTAAACAATAACCTTTGTCAATTTTATTTTTCAGTCTTTATGATGGTCGATACTTGATCTATCTCTTACTGTTACATCCCCGGGAAACACCGGGCTCTACTGCTAGTATATATATATATATATATATATATATATATATATATATATATATATATATGGGACGTTTCATTGATTACAAAAGACAAAGTGCTTTTATTTAGTCTTCTATAAAATTTCTCATGCGGTCTAATAATTTGTTTTCTTTTCAGATGATAAATTATATAAAACTGTCCGGATGTTCTTTTTATCCGCGCGCTTTCGGCTATACATTTAGCTATTTTCAAGGATTAAATATTTTAACTGTTAAATAAGAAATAGTTTGTTGCATGTATTTATTTATATAGTGTTTTCATTTTTCACTCTCCACCTTTCTGACCATAGCTCAATTAGGTCTCATTTAAATATTCGTGGAGACCTATCCGGACACTATGCTTAACATATTTGTTGACAACACATATAATAGCATCATCTGCATGCAAAAAAGGCTAAAAAAAATGGAAGGCGTATTAATAAAGAAAAAAAAAAACACTTAATAATATTAACTATAAACATGGACACAATATCTTGACCGTGTATTGAAAAATTATTAGATCGCATGAGAAATTGTATAAAAAACTAAATAAAAGACCCTTGTCTGTCGTATTCAATGAAATGTGCATGAAAGAAGGATTGCTGCCTAAACAAACGCACACACACACACACACACACACACACACACACACACACACACATATATATATATATATATGAATATAAATAATTTTAGGATATTACATCGAAAACCTATCAAAATCGTTACACAGTTGCTTTCGATGCGTATGAATGCATCTCATTTAGATCTAAAAGCAAAATACAACCTCTTTTTACGAAGAAACCTAAAAAAATAGTTCACTCGCCAGAAATTTACAATCGCCTGATGAGATGCATCGAAACACGACTGCCATTGTATAGCGATTTGGACAGGTTTTCGATGCAATATCCTGATATAGATAATATTGCTCTACTTTGTATTGAGCCTTCTTTTAGATTAAATGTTACGGACGTTGGATCTGTATTCTATTGGTTCTAATCTTACACACACACACACACACACACACACACACACATATATATATATATATATATATATATATATATATATATATATATATTACTGCTGCTGATGCATGACTCTTCGTAAAGATCATCGATGATGGAATTTTTTCTTTTTAATTTTTTCTTTTTAATCCAGCTGATTTCATTTAGTTTTTTTCTGTTTCCACAAGAAAATGTATCTACGTAAAATCGGCTAGATTTAAAAAAAAAAAAAGATTAAATTTTCATCATCCTTGGTTTGTACGCATGCGTAATTGCACAAAAATGACAAATTTAATCCGATGAAGACCTAAAAAACTAGACAGTTCATAAGAATCTTTTTCCCATTTTGCCAAAACATTTTCCCAATATTGTTCTTGATATATAAAAAAAATACATATCGTTATCTCACACACACACACACACATATATATGTGAGTGTGTGTGTTTGTGTAAGTGTGTTTGTAAGTGTGTGTGTGTGCGCGCATGTTTCAGTACCTGTGTAATTTATAATGATTGACTGGTTGATTATCAGCCCTTTGCAGATTATTTAACGCGAGTAAATATTTTTAGATTGTAAAAATCTTTTGGGGGAGACAATAATGGTCCACTTATACAAGTCTTACTAAGTTGAGCGGGGAGAGGTGGATTCATATCTTTCCAAAGTGTATTTCTGCGTAATTGAATATAACGAACCCAAAGGGAAATTGGAACTCGTCCCTCTGATTAAAAATTCCGAGCCATTATCTATTACACCACCCGCACATCCAAGCTTACAGCACCTGGTATTCGAAAGCGGTCACCTATCTAGGTAGTAACCAGGATCGACGTTCGTTAACTTCGAGATGGTACGAGAACCGGTGACACACGGCCATAAGCCCTTTTCACCACCCACACATCCAAGCTTACAGCACCTGGTATTCCAAAGCAATCACCCATCTTGGTAGTGACCTAGCTCAACGTTGCTTAACTTTGGTGATCTTACGAGAACCGGTGACACACGGCCATAAAACCTTTGCGCAATCCGTACATCCAAGCTTACAGCACCTGGTATTCGAAAGCGATCACCCATCTAGGTAGTGACCAGACCTAGCCGTTGCTTAACTCCGGTCATCGTACGGGAATTGGTGTCTCAACGTGATGCAGTGTAATATGTAATAAGGGAGATTAAAGAGACTTTTCTCTGAAGAGAAAAGAAATAAAAAGAGAAAAGATTGAATGAATAAAAGATTAAAAAACTATAAAAAAAGAAGAAGTAAATAACATTAAATAGGGATGCTCAGTAACGTTTAGAAACATCCATCTGCAGAATTGACATATACCTTCAATCTGTCGTTTCTATAGAATTTTTAAGGAAGGATACATATCGAAGAGTTATTATATAATTTCTTTCAAACAAAATATTCTATTTTGATTGCTGGTTCTTTTGTAGGATATTCCGTTTGCCTATTTTTCTGTGTTCTGTCTATAATAATGTCATATTACGTTTTCTTCCTTAGAATGAATGTCAGCAAACATCCTTATAAAGTATAAGAAATGGAAGAAGTGAACTTTGAATGAAAATGCGACTATGAAAGAAACACAGATTAAGTCCGACGAAAAATAAAGACTAAAAAAGAACGAAAAATTTGAAAGATAAAAACAGTAAGTAAACATTTAATTCAAAGAATGAGAGAAATACTGATTGTGAACGTACAAGACATTTTTGATCGTGCAAGATCGGAAAGGATGAAGAAAAGGGAAAACAACAAATGAAATAAGCAATCATATATTAAGAAAGAACAAAGAACAAATGAAAACGAAAGAAATTTTGGATTTCTTGCAGAAGTCGAATGAAAGAAGAAAATTATAATGTAAATGAAAAAAAAAATCGGATAAAAAGGAGATAAATAAATCTGCAGAAACTGTAGAAAAAAAACACGAACAGATTCAAAGAAGGAATAAATGAGAAACGAACGCACAAAAGAAAAAAGAAAGATGAATTTTAAAATTCACCAAGAAAATGGAATACAAAACGATCAACGGATGGAAACAATTTCGATAAACAAAAGAATAACAGGACAAATAAAACAAAGAATTCAAAAACCTTGGCAAAATATTGTCTCCATGTTCATAATGGTAATTAAGTCTTGTGGAGAGACAAGTAGACGTCACATGTCTTACAGAGATAAAACAAAGCTTTCCGACGCTATCGATCCATTGTGGTCGTGAGCGGCCGAGACGGGAGCTTCTTGGGCGCATCAAGAAATCTTCCACATAAAACCAATTAGAGATGGTGAGTCCGTTTTATCCAAGAGGCATAAAGAGATTCTGATTATTCTCCTTCAGTGTAATGAATCGACCGGTAAGGTTAGCCTGGTTAATCAGGGCTTCAGCTTTGCTTTCGTACTCTGATCAGAGCCACGAACAGACCCATGGGGACCGTCAGAATGAAGGCTGGGGTTTTGTGGGAAAGATGGAGGCGGGTATAAAGCAAGGGAAAGTCAGATTTGTAGTTTGGAGGAAATGAAGAAGGGGAATTAGAAACGAATTTGGCAAGAAGGAAAGAAATGGATAAGTTTAATTCAAGTGATTGGAAGTCGACGAAGGAAGACTTGAGGAAGGTTGAATATTTGGAAGGTGGTTGTTCTGAAATGAAGAGAAGGAGACGATCGGGTGAGAGGAAGAAGAAAACAGCGAAGGAATGAGACATTCTGAAACAGAATATATGGATAAGAATCCAGATGAAGAGATAAACAATTAAAGGAACGTAAGAACACGGACGAAATATAGGAACATTAGAACATAACTAAAGAGTGATGTCAGGGAATAAATAAAAAGAGAAATATTGTAGAAGAAGGAAGCTGAAAAGGTAGGAGTTAACGCTAAAAGAGTACATCTATATTGTAAAATGGCGAGGAAAAGAGAGAGAGAGTTGAAGAGCGTTTATTAAAATGTTGAAATTGAGAAGAAACGGAGTAGCAAGGAAAACGAATAAAAAAAAAGAATTATTTCTAGTATCGCTGGGAGGTTTCTTCCTAACTTTTTGTTTGAAGTAGTGTGGAACGTCAATATCCGGGTGAAAGAAAATTTGACAGAGTGGAATATATTAGAGTTGAGTTCAACTTGTGGTATTTAATATCATGTTGACTATGGAGAAGTGTTGAGGATATAAATTGTACAGAATTTGTGGAGGAAATAAAAGTTTGATTTGGTTTGGTTTGTTCTACCATATGTCAACCCCAATGGTTTATTTAATGCCGACAAGATTTTTATTGCTGGTAATATATTTGTTTAAAAAATGTATTGCTGCTAATAATTTTTTTTCCAAAAATGTATTGCTCGTAATATTTTTTTTTTCAAAAATATATTGCTGGTAATAAGATTTTTCTTCAAAAATGCATTGCTGGTAATAAACTTTTACAAAAATGTATTGCTGATATTAAAACCTATTTTTACACATTCATATTGTTTTGACCCTAGCTTGGGGGGTCAACTATTTTCCCACTAACAGTTGCTACCACCCCGGGTAAAAATGTGAACTTGCGATCACCATCATTATCGTAGAGTAAGAGATTCAAAATATTTCAAATTATACAATACAGATCAAAATGTACTGAAGATGATTGAGAAATAACACTGATTTGCAGAGTGTCTTCAAGTCGAAACCCTCTGGTGATGATGACTTATGGACAGCTAGGTAGTAGGTGATTTTACAATTTTGTTCTGAAAACGTTTCATTCAGTATGATGAATTAGTATTAAATTTAATATGAACTTCCGTACACAAAATCTACCATGGACTTTGTAAAAAACGCAAAATATTGTTTTTTTTTAATAATGTTCATACAAACAAGGTCCAAGCGCCACTCAAGGTATAAAACTATTGCCTGGAGTTATATTAGCGATAGGAAAGGACAAACTTTAGGAGTATAGAATTGAAGAAAACTTTTAGAAGGAGCTAATCTAAACCTAATTAGGAATCCTAAACAGGAAACAAAGGATAAACCTCTAATCCTAAACAGAAACACCTAAACAGGAAACAAGGGATAAACCGCTAATCCTAAACAGGAAACAAGGGATAAACTGCTAAACCTAAACAGGAAATCCTGAACAGGAAACAAGGGATATACCGCTAATCCTAAACAGGAAATCCTAAACAGGAAACAATGGATAAACCGCTAATCCTAAACAGGAAATCCTAAACAGGAAACAATGGATAAACCGCTAATCCTAAACAGAAAATCATTAAACAGGAAACAAGGGATAAACCGCTAATCCTAAACGGGAAATAAGGGATAACCCTTTAATCCTAAACAGAAAATCCTAAACAGGAAACAAGGGAGAAACCTCTACTCTTGTTCAAAAGACCAGTAGGAGTGTGAACCAGACGATAGGCGAATCTATCTACTCCTATTGCTAGAAGGGAAAAAAATAAAATGAAATAAAGGATAAAATTTCATAGTTCAGGCGCAGAGTACAGTATAGGAATACAGGGCTGAAGTAGACTTTAGAAAAAATCCATCTTAGAAATCTAAGAAGCAGCCTAACATATCCTCCAAATAGTATTAAAGCTGAAATGTAGTTTTTATCTGGATTAATTTTGTAGTCGAGTATAGTGCAACAGGTGGAAAGAGAAAATATAGAATTTAAAATAGATGTGCATGGCAGGTGAAGGCGAATGAAGATTGGCAAAGGATAATGCTTAGCATATTGGCGGTTGACTGTTGAGCAGAATGGTCCATTAATTGGTACATATTGATAAAAGAAACATGGAAATTGAAACAAGTTCAGATTTTGCGACACTGACGCAAGCAGAATTGAGTGTTGAATAAAATGGAAGTATTTAATGTGTACCAAAAAAGGTGTGTCTTTGTATCCGAGTTCTTGAGAGAAACAGAGAGAGAGAGAAATAAGCTGTGAGGGAGATAGAGAAACAGGACGAGACAATCAGAAGGATAGAGAGAAGCAGAGAGAGAAGCAGAGAGAGAGAGAAACACACAGAGAAACAGAGAGAGAAACAGAGAGAGATAGAGAGAGAAGCAGAATGAGAGAGAAACAGAGAGAAACAGAGAGAGGAACGGGGAGAGAGAGAAATAAACAAAGAGAGAGAGAGAGAAGTACAAAGAGATAAACAGAGAGAGAGAGTGAAGCAGAGAGAGAGAGAAACAGAGAGAGAAGCAGAGTGTGAGAGAGAAGCAACGAGAGAAAGAGTGATACAGAGAGAAATAGAGAGATACAGAAAGAGAGGAAAAGTGAGAGAGAAACAGACAGAGATAGAGAGATACACAGAGAGACATAAAGAGATACAGAGAGAGAGAGAGAGAGAGAGAGCGAAAACGGAGAGCGGAAAACCAGAGAGAGAGAGAGAAGGAGAGAGAAAGTAAGAAAGAGAGCATGAAGAAAAGAGGAAAGAACACAGGAAAATGATTATTTACTTCCATAATTGTCATCTGTAAGGGAGACATGGACTTGTTGGACAATTTTTCACTTACATGTTTGTAAATTCCTATAAAATCAATTCCTATAAAATTCCTATAAAATCCATTCATTAAAACGGAAATATGAATAAAAATTAAAATGGAAATTAGACTTTTTGGTTGGGTCGTTTAAATCTAAAATCTTGTATTATAAACATTTGTGCCAACCTCATTCACTAGAAAATAAAATTACAACAATATCAAACCTTAGCGAAAATATCTGCCATTGTTTCTGACCTGAACAAAGAGCATGAGAAAAGCCAGATACGTAATCAGGTGGGTGAGCAGTTTTTCCACGAAGTGGAGGTGTCGCTCCCATATTTATTTACGTGCATCTCTGGGATGACATCATGTCGACTTAATACTAGTTTGGCTGAGTGAGTGTGTGAACTGTTTGTTACAGTCGATTGGAGCAACATCGATGTCGGTGAATATTTTAAGATTTTAAAAACAATCCTTGAGACTTCGAATACCTTTGCAAAATTATAGCCAGCACCTCTTTGCATTTAAAGGGAGTTCATATATTGTCATTAAGTTGACTGTTTTATTTTTCTTGCATGTTCCTTTTGAAGCAGGTACCAATTTTTTTCACTAGCCAAAGACAATTCTGTGTTTGCATCTTATGGAAAGAGCGAGGAGAGAAAGAAAGAAGAACCGTTTTTTTTTTCTTTCTATAAGTCAAGCGTTTTAACGCCAAGTTAAGACACGTGGTTGTCAGATTGAATGAGAAAAGATTTTTCCTTTGGGAAACGCAGATTTCACAAAATGTTCGCTGAATTCTAAAATAGGCTGAAACGAGAGCGGGGGAAAGAAATATTTATTTTCTCAATTGCATTTCTCTTTATTATTTGGCATTGTTATATCCGTTATATAACAATACCATAGTTCATGGAAAGAAAGGAATAGCTGAATGAAGAAAAAATGAATAATAAACATGCTTTGTTCTCGGGGAGGTTTATAATGCTACGCCGTACATAAAATTAGATATATACACATATACATGTGTCTCACACAGAGAAATTACAACATATGCAACAACAAACGGTATGTAAGAAAGGGGAATCATACTTGTACTATTTCCCGAAGGGAAAACTGGATTTACGGTGGTTTCTCTACGAACCAGGTTAGGCTATGCGTTTTTTTTTCTGTTAGTCCTACCGTTGTGGGCTAGGGGAGGGGTCTTCTTGGGATCTATATCAAAACTGCCTTCGTCAATCTATCTCCTGACGTCATTCACCGGCCGTCATTCACCGGCCGTCACGTGATTCTCGTGTCTGTCTGTATAAAAAGGAGAGAATCGACATTTGTAACTCATCAGGGCTATTCATCCATTCAGATGAACTATTTCCACCAATACAACCATCTTGTCCCATCACCTTCTTCTTGAAGTACATTCAGGGAAACACCATCATGTCTGGAACATAAGTACCGATTGCTCATACAGAAGTACGTAATAATTCCGCTCACTAGGCATGATTTCTTTCATTGCCACATTTCTTGTTTTTTTTTTAACCCTTGTTAGAGCGATTTAATTACAGTTCGATATATCATTTGGTTCAACTTATTGTGATTAATGATCGTGCAATATTGATTGGGTTTTAAGCTGTAACTGAAGCGAAACTTATAGTTTCAGGCGCGTGTATGCATAATTTTGGATGACGTTTCAGGAACGAAGCAGACTGGTCTGAATTTGCGCGTTCATTTTTTCCCCCACAGTGATTTCATTATTATTTGAGAAATGTTCTTTTAGACAATCTTGATAAACTGGTAAAAATATTTAAAAAAATTCTATTCCCCCGCCCACATTTAATTTTAAAGAATTTCGAAAAATTAAATTGTGACCGCTTATAATGTTTATATTTGTTAAAAGCAGGACCCCTTGGAGAATTTAAAACATCAAGAAACACCAGTTACCGAAAATCTCCTGTGAATCTTAAAATAAAAATTCCAATCAAGCTAAGACATTATTTAATTAGAAAACTTTTAATTGCTTTTATGAATAAGATATCTTAAGGACACTATTGTCTTAAGAAAAAAAAACAATTCGATGTTTTTTTACAAGAATTGTTTTCATTTTCTTTTTTAAATTTTAATTAGAATAATTTATTAAGATTCAAATATTTTAATTTCTGCATTACGTTGACTGCATTAGGTGATATTGTCTTTATATAAAAACTAGGATAATCATAAATGAAAAAGATTAGTACAACTCATCAGATATAAATATTTTTTAAAAAAAATTAAAATTTTTTTGTATATCTATACATACAAAAAAAATCAAAATTCTTCAAACATGCCGATTTTGGTAAATACGGGTGCTCATACACGAGTTTATCTGAAAATAAGAGCAATAACTACAGTAAATTTAAAACCAAAGTACGTAAGAATTATATAAAAAGCCGCTCACGTTATATTCTTCAAATGTTTTTACAGATATATTCACCGTAAAAAACATTAGCTAAATATCCACCTGTCATCAAGCTGTCAACATGTTAACACCTTAAATAAACAGTTACCGCTGTGTTTAAAAATGCATTTCTTCGATCTTTTAAACTTAAAGTAAATAATATTTGTGCCAGCTCAGACCGATTATGCTTTAAATCAATTAACAGTCCTCAAATAAAGTTTCAGAAAAGTCTATTTTATTTTTGTAAAAAAATTTTAATAAAGGGAATAACATTGCAATGAACTAGCACAAAAATGGCGCTGATATCAGTTTTTTAGAAAAAAAAAAAAAACTCCTTCCAGTCAATTTAAATTAGTTTTGATATCGAGCAACCGGTTTTGCTTATTGGATATATTAAATATATTCATTAGCTTAAAATTAAAACCAAAATAAAAGCTTCAAGAAAGAGTTTTGTTTTAATAAAATCCATTTAAAACCTTATATGCTTGTGCAAATTAATTGAAACAAAACGAATAATTCCGTTAATTACTTTTTTTCGTACCAATAAAACATGACCCAGTACACATGTTAGTACTTCGATTCTCGATTGGATTTAAATCAAGAGAGCTTCTGTGCCAGTCTATAGCACTTTGATTTGCTCACTGGTAACGCTTGCCAGTGTGTTCGTGCAGCGTTACAATTTTCGCACGCTTCCTTGGAGTAACGTCCATCACAAGCAATGTCCGTGTGACAACTAATCGACAGTCGAGATAATAGTGTATGGGCGTGATAAAAATCTGATGACACAACATTTTTCAAGGCCAAACAAATTTCATCATACATCCGAAAATAGATTACTGCACACCACTGCAAATGAGAAAAAAAAAATAAGAATGGATTTCACCCTGTCACTCCATTGGCTTTAAAACTGACCGTATGTTGAAAGAAAGGAAACTAAAGCTATTGTTTCAAGTAATTTGCACAAGGGTGTAGTTAATGACCAGTTTCGACGTTGCTTGACTATTATTTTGTAGTAAGACTCAGTCAGTTATGTGCTATGCTTGATAAACGCTTAGGCGATCATGTATCTTTCGATACATGACAGACGAGGCAGATTTTTCCCGCACTAGGTTGCCATTTATTTCTGCGGTAGACCAAGCTATAGAACCCGGTCTTTCCTGCTATTTTCTCATAGCTGGGTAGAGAAGAAGAGGATTCATACCTTTCCAAAGAGTATTTTTCCGTAAGTCAATGTAATGGGTTCGACTGGAATTCGAATTCAGATCTCTGATTCCTCAATTCGAGCCGGTATTACTCTACCGAGCTTCCCAGTAACAAGACTGCTAATACTTAATAAAAAATTAGATAGATAGATAGATAGATAGATAGATAGATAGATAGATAGATATGAGAAAATTGAGATAGATAGATATGAGAAAATTGAGATAGACAGACAGATAGATAGATAGATAGATAGATATGAGAAAATTGAGATAGATAGATAGACAGACAGACAGACAGATAGATAGATAGATAGATAGATAGATATGATAAAATTGAGATAGATAGATAGATAGATAGATATGATAAAATTGAGATAGATAGATAGATAGATAGATAGACAGACAGATAGATAGATATGAGAAAATTGAGATAGATAGATAGATAAATAGATAGATAGATGGATGATGAATAGATGAATAGATATGATATGAAAATTGAGATAGATAGATAGATAAATAGATGGATGATAGATAGATAGATAGATTGATAGATAGATAGATAAATAGATAGATAGATGGATGGATGAGATAGATAGATAGAAAATTGAGATAGATAGATAGATAAATAGATAGATAGATAGATAGATAGATAGATAGATGAGAAAATTGAGATAGATAGATAGACAGACAGACAGACAGATAGATAGATAGATAGATATGAGAAAATTGAGATAGATAGATAGATAGATAAATAGATAGATAGATAGATAGATAGATAGATAGATAGATAGATATGAGAAAATTGAGATAGATAGATAGATAGATAGATAGATAGATAGATAGATAGATAGGGAAAATGCGCGAGAGAGAAAGCTAGAGAGTTAAAGAGGGTAACGGAAAGAAAGAGGGCAAAAGAAAATGAAGAATAGACGTGTGCTGATAATTTCATAAACTTTTTCAATGTATCAAAGATCAATAAGAAATTCATCGTCTGAAGAAGTAAAACAAAGAAAATAAAAAAAACAATAAAACACGAAACAAAAAAAATTTCTCAAATGTGAAAATCATGCATGCAAACAGCCGAAAGAAACTGAGACAGGTATTTTTATAACAAAGCCTAGCAAGTATACACGCAGTCCTTTCGAAAATTGTTCATTGTTTATTCTAAATTAGAAGACACCCCTGTGAACATGGACCCATAAGTACGCATACAAACATGCATATAAAATACATTCTTGATGTCATTTTCTAACAAACAGAAAATTGCCACTTGTTTAAATTTTACTACCATATTTTGTTTAAGTAAATCATATTGTCTCGAATATGTTTCTTGGGTCAAGATAAATCAGAATGTGAATAAATTCGAGTTGATTAATAAGTTATATAATGTTTTATGTTTCTCTTTAGTAAATGAATATTAATTCGAACTAAAAATCTCGTATCGTTTCAAAGATGAATATATAATCTATAGAACAATTCAAATTTATATATTGGAATTTATATATCAGTGGCTTTTTATATAGTTATCATTTTAATGGATTTATGATCACTTTTTCCTCATTCGTGATAAACATATATTTCATTTTGTCCGGGATGAGATTTTGGAATTGATTTCTAAAAAGAAATAAAAAAATGCAAAACAAGTTTACATAAAAAAAAAAAAAAAAAAAATGCAGCGTATTGATGCAACCCATTTCTATTCAACCACTATCTCCGATAAAAACATTTTTAGTGTACACGTATTCTTTTTTATTTAACTTGATATTTACATTATCCAGTTTCTTCTTTAATAATCAGTTCAATATGCTTAATGTCAAAATGAAACTTACCGAATAAATTTTTACTTATTCTGAAGACGTCAATATTTAATGAAATACTTTTTAATAAAATATTTCAAACACTAATCTCACAAGTCAAAAGAAAGTAAAAATTGTAAACTTGCCAAAGACTTAAAATTGGTTAACAGAAATTCCACCGGTAAAAGTGTCGGGCGCCACAATAAAAGAAATGAAAGCCAGCTAGCCAATAAATAGAAATTATATATATATATATATATATATATATATATATATTGAAGGGGTAGAGATAAATGAAGAGAGACACAGAGAAAGCGTGAGGGAGATAGAGATAGAGAGTGAATGTAGCAGAATATAAAATTCAAGGTATGATTTATTTTAAGCTATTTGAAACAATGTTGAATCAATGCACGATTTTCAGTTATTAATAATGAATACAGGAAAATAAGAGGCAGTATTAGAAGGTTTCCTCCCAAAGACTGATGTTTGCTCAGACCGTTGGTGAGACTACACTCGGACAAGAACGATCATTGGATGAGATTGAAATTACGTGTGAAAATAAAAGAAATAAACAAAACTACGGCGTCTTTCTTAATCCGTTTTGTAACAGCATTATGAAATTGATCTGTGAATTTGAGAGGATTAAAATAAAAATAAATAGACATAATATACCTAGATTATTCAACCAAACATGCTTGAATGTAGATATGGTGACTAAACACACACACACTGCCACCCACCCATATATATATATATATATATATATATATATATATATATATATATTTCTCTTTTATATGGGTTTCTTCAGAGTTCTGATGAAACCCGTCCTGCATATGACGATAAACTACCTTCGCGTCCTGTGTAAGATGATAAACTGCATTGTTCAGGAGGTTTCGAGGAGCATGGAACGAATTGCTGGTGTTCCCAAGTTTAGCTTGTCCCGGAGTGGTAGCACCTATTAGGGTCTCAGCTATGGGGAATTAGTTAACACGTAAACTGGGGTCAAAACACAATGAAAGTGTAAAAATTAGGTTGTAATAGCAGAAATACTTGTCAAAACATATTATCAACAATAACTTTTTGGAGAAAAAATATTATCAGAAATAGATTTCTGAAGGTAAAAAAAACATTATCAGTAATACATTTTTTGAAAAAAATATTACCAGCAATAAAAAACATTGTCGCCATTAAATAACCCATTGAGGTTGATATGCCGGTGAAGCTTTAATAAAAGAAACATCATTCTATCGTATTCATTTTTTATCCCAATATATATATATATATATATATATATATATATATATATATATTTTATATGCGAAGGGTAACGTATGTGTGTGTATGTATTTAGTTACCATATCTTCATTCAAGCATGTTTGGTTGAATAATCTTGACATATTATGTCTATTTATTTTTATTTTAATCCTCTCAAATTCACAGATGAATCTCATAACAGATTAAGAAAGACTCCGTAGTTTCTTTTCTTTTATTTTCACAAGTAATTTCATTCTCATACAATGATCGTTCGTGCGCATGTGTAGTCGCACCAACATAAACAAATTGAATTCAATCAATACTTTTTGCAATTTGTCATACATCTTTCATCCGCATATATATATATATATATATATATATATATATATATATATATATGACGGAGGGTAATGTGTGTGTGGGTGTGAGTGTGTTTAATTAGTTATATTAGTCTCACAGGGTTGTAAAGTAATGCCATAATAATGTTATGCATAAAACCTTCTGTAATATCGACAGGAAAACTTTCATGCGCATGTTAGCAAATTTTCATCTCCCTTTCATGAAAAAAAAAACAAAATAGATAAACAAACATCAAAATCAAAATTGAAAAAGAAAAATAAAGACAAAAGATGCTAATGAGGGCAGCTGATTTTCTTTGGCCGCCATGTTGCACTGAACAGAACAGTGTTGGATATTTTTTTTCAGTTTCTATGATTTTGTAATTTGCTTCAGGGAATCCGTGATGCGTGGTAGACTTAAAAGTCAGATTAGATGAAAAAAAATTCCCAAGAACTGAAGGGAAGTAGATTCTTGGACTGCAAAGTTACACATACAGAGGTCCGAGTTATTTGCATACAAAAAGAAAAAATGTAGAAATGTACGCTTACAATTTAGCTACGCATATACAACCATATACTCATGAAGTAATACCAATGCGTACATATATACATAAATATACATTATATATATATATATATATATATAAATGTATATACATATATTTATATATATCTATATATATATATATATAAATATATAAATATATACATATGTGTGTGTGTGCGCTCGCGCGTTTGTGTGTGTGCACAAAATATTCAATTGCATACACATACATGTCCATATTTTAAAAAAATCGTCTGTGCTTGCGCGTACATACATACACACACACGCACACACACACACACGTATATACATAATAAAGTTATTTTCTTTTTAAAAATATGATTCCATCGCGACACAGAAAATTTCCATGTTTGAAAACTGAAACTAAATTTATAAATTTAATTTTAAAAATTAAACTTAAAATCCATAGTCTCGTTCCATTGTCAAGCGATGCCAGGTATAACTTTTTAAGAAATTTACTTAATTTATAAGCGCAGACAATATTAATATGATGAGTTGTTAAGGTTAAGGAAAATTCAATCTATTTTAATTTAGGGATAGTTGGGATTTAATTTCCCTAGATAGCTTATGTATCCATTATATGTTACTTACAAAGTCAGGTTAAGTTTAGGTAGGGTGACGGTGCCTGCTAACAAACGTATAGATCCGTTATTCATCGAGTCGTCTGCGTTTTCAATGTCAAAAAATGTTTGGCATTTTTATTCATCCGCCTAATTCATATTTTTATAAACGAAGATTTTCAAAAAGGGTCATTTAAATATGTGTGTCATATTTTTAATATTTAAATTTTACTTTTACAGATTTAAAGTACCATACGTCATTCTAATAACTGATAGACTCTACGGCATTTTTACAAATATATATGTATTTTTACACACACACACACACACACATATATATATATATATATATATATATATATATATATATATATATATATATATACAGACACACATATATATATATAAGGTATAACAAGATAAAAAATGAAAATATATTGACATTATCTGAGGTTGATTCACGACAAAAAGAGAAAAAATGTTGAACTTCTTAAATATACACACATATATATATAGACATATATGGATACATCATTTTTCCACACGTATGTTCGGGTGTCGATGAGTGACTATTTCAGGAATCTTTGTGTTATATCGGAACGTACCTATTCTATTGTAAATAGACTCTCCCAGAGATAATAAGTAGTAGTAGCAGTCGTCAGGGAGCACAGTGATTTGTGTGAGTTAGTCGATGTCAGACATTAAAGTATGAGCCCCACAACTAGATTGCTGCGTCATTAACTATTATTTTCAAGTTCCTAACGTTTTGTACGTCGAACCTAATTTAGGACCGACTTAGTGAAATACAAGCCTTCACTGTGAAAACTACTTTACAACACTTTGAAAGTGCGGTACATGTTTTTATGTAAATGTTTTGTTGGTCTCAAATCTATTATTTTAAAACTAAGAAACAAATTTAAGGCTTTATTATGGTTTATATCGATTTCTAACCATAGTGAGAGAAGTGTACTCAACTATTCAATGCACCGGGTCTACGCGTTAAACCAATACTTCTACAAATACCAAAGTGTAACTTTGTCACAATGTATTATATTGTGGTTGGTTATGTGGCTAAAGTTCTACGGCTCTACCACCAATTTCTTTGTACGAACACAGATTGAATGTACCGTTTGGCGACCGTTGTCGCCATATTTATTGGGACCAATATACTAAAGTTGTTCTGTCTCAGCCCATTGCTGAAAGATGAATTAGATATCTTTTGAAGAGGAGAGCGGTTCCTTCTCGTTGTGTTAAATAGAACATCGCATATATCCTAAAGTGGTTGCTTTTATTGTCATTAGTAAAGTTACCGACTATTAGTCAGTGAA